>BDUI01000008.1:1705319-1764886 GCA_002335545.1 Apodemus speciosus
TTTTTTTTGACAATGTATAAGGGCTCCTGCCACTTCCAAGGGATGTTTTGTCCCTGGTAGTTTTGTTGCCAACAACCAAGTTTAGTTTTCAAGCAGACACTGGAATTATATAAACTTTGCATCTGAAGTTATAATCCTGGAGCTTTACACACTAAACACATTTTCTAATGATGTTATGGGTGGTGCCACTGAATGTCATCTGGGGCTAAAATGATAAAATATGTCAATTTGGAAGATACAGCCAAATGAACGGAGAGTTCCAAAGGACAGATCAATATATGATGTTACAATGGGTAAAAAATTCTTTCTGCCTAGGAGGGAATCCAAAGAATTTTAATGTAACAAAGAATAAAGGCACACGACACATTTGGATTCATAGATATCCTTATCTTTTTGCTATCATGATCGTCAAGTTTTGGTGCACTATGGAAGACTTTCCATACCCTGGAAACACACACACATACACACACACACACACACACACAAAAGACTCCTCCTTTTTAGTGTGAGTCAGATTTTTCTATCTTTACTCAAAGAAACAAAAAGCAATAGCTTAAAAGCAGAGACATGTATTAGAATACAGTATACAGCGGTATTGAGGATATGAGACTACACCCACTGTGTAGCAAAAACAGTGCTGCTCATTTTTTTTTAATTTTTGAAAATGTATGTATTTTTCATAAAATGTTAGGTTAACAGAAAATGAGTTTATTTCTGTTTCTTTTAAATACATTAGAAAGGAGATATTTTAACGGTCTAAGTTTAATTTCTGTTTTTAACATTTAATGTATGCGCATGCTTATATAAGCACCACAGCACTTGTAGGGAGATAAGGAGGTCAGAGGACAACTTGTGTTCTCAGTTTTGGGCGCAGCCATGACTAGAGAAAGATGGAGAGAGTCGTGAAGCCAGGGCAGCTGTGGGACGCAGCATAGCCGTGGGACTGGATGCAACCGTGGGATGCAGTGCAGCCGTGGGACGCAGCCGTGGGACGCAGTGCAGCCGTGGGACGCAGCCCTGGGACGCAGCCGTGGGACGCAGCCCTGGGACACAGCCGTGGGACGCAGCCCTGGGACGCAGCCGTGGGATGCAGCCGTGGGATGCAGCGCAGCCCAGCAGCGCCGAGCCCGGTGCTGTTCTTGCTGCTGTGCTGTCTTTCTACTTGGGTTTCTGATATCTCCGTGTTGCATTTGTGGGGGAACTTTTTCACCTTAGAGTAAGGTCATTCTTATTCCTCTTCCTCCTCTTCCTCGGGAGTCTTCGTCACCATGGAGATTGTGAAAAGCACAGAAAAGTTGGATAACCCCAGAGTTCTCTTGGCACTCCTGCCTCTAAGCAAGCTCAGAAACAATAGATTTGGCAAAAGATCAGGCGATGGGCTTCCTCCTGTATGTGGTCTACAGGACATTGCCCTCAGACAATAAAAGAAACAAAATTAGTTTGCCTAAAACAACCTTTGATTTTATATATATATATATATATATGATATAAAATTAATATAAAAGAAATATAAGAATTTACCAATCGTAAGGAGACTGGCTCACATAAAGTTACAGTGAGGTCTTTTAACTAAAAAACAAAGAGAAAACAATGAAGAGATCAAGCAACCTGAATAGAACCCTGCAGCCTGGGAGAGAATGTTCAAGCTTTTAGACCAGGCTAACTCACAAGTTGTACCCCCACCACGGTGCCTTGTTCAAGGATTGGGAACTCACCTAGACCAACTCAGACATTATCCTATCTGTTTAATGTTTCATTTTCCTGAAGACTAGATGTCCTACCTATGTCATAAATGCTCACATAGTCTAAAATAATTTGAGATTGATCAGACCTATTTTCTGTGCACTTGGAGCACCGCCCAGAAATAAAAACGAGATGATGGGTATGTCCTTTGAAATCATAAATTTGACTTTTTTTGTGGAATCTATATAAACATCCTGGTCACAGGTCAGTCAGAGATGCAAGGTTCACCCAGCCATGGCCTCTGACTCAATGATCCATCACTACCCTCCAGTTGCTCCCTATCTCTTCTACTGGGATCTGTCTGATGGCTAAGGTTGGCCCCCAGCAAGTGCTCTTGGGTCATGTGAAATCTTGGGATAGACCTTGGGGAGTCAACTTGACAGCAAGTTTCCATGCCTGGTAAGCCATCTTCTTGGACTCTAATTTTAATTTCAAATACTGTGAATCTATATATCAAAAACCTTTTTGAACTTATCCACAACTTTGAAGAATAAAAGCTGGCCTTGTGACCAAAAAAAAAAAAAAAAAAAAAAAAAAAAGGCTGTCATGTTAAGACAGGGAAGCACCCAGCTCTGTGTTGTAGGGGGAAGGAAATTTTCCCTTCCCAATATAGCAGGCAGAACATCACAACTCCCTCCCTGTGTTTTTTTTTTTTTTTTAAGAATTATTTATTTATTATATGTGAGTGCACTGTAGCTGTCTTCGGACACACCAGAAGAGGGCGTCAGATCTCATTACGGATAGTTGTGGGCCACCATGTGGTTGCTGGGATTTGAACTCAGGACCTCTGGAAGAGCAGTCGTTGCTCTTAACTGCTGAGTCAGTTCCACTTCCTGTTTTAAAATACAGATGTCTCTGTTACGAAGTCCTGGGTAGATATCTGACTCTCACTCTCTTTAGGTGTTTGGGTATCAGTAACTTGGATTCATAGCCTTAGCTACCTACCCATTTAAGGAGCTCAGAAGCTTCTTGTTCAATAATATCTAGCAGTTTAGTTAACGTATTTTCCTTTTGACCTTTGTGACAGGATAATTTTATCTCATAGTCCAGATATATAAGCCTTACTATAAAATACGTATTACCATATTGATATGACAGAGAGCAGAAGCTGAGAAGTGGAATAGAATTTTGAAAAGAAAGATTTTTACTACAGTCATGGCTTTCCTATTTACAGAGTAACTGGGCAGATTACCTAATCTTTAAGATCACATTTTCTGTAGAATTTGGACAAAAATACATGTCTTCCTGTTAATTACTTATTTAAACCGTGTTGTAACTAATAGCCAATGGAGTTAGAATACACACGAGAAAAGTCCCTGCAGATCACTACTGAATTCCTTGCTCTCCTCCTTTTCCCTGTTAGTGGCGGAGAAGAGCAGAGCCCCTGGAGAAGATGGTTGTCCAGCGTCCCCTTCCTCATCCCATCCTGTCAAGAGGAAATGCTTCCACTACGCTCAAAGGCTCCAAGGCATACATCTTCCTCCGGCCTTTCCCCTATCTAGTCCTCGAAATGGACCAGGGCCAGGTTGGATCTCCCTCCCAAACCCACCATGGGAAATCACGTTTCACTAACAGAGGGAAAATAAACAGCTGGCTAAATTTGATAAAGTAAGGATTCACCAAATAAAAAGCAGTAGAGATCTGCAGGGACTTTTCTCGTGTGTATTCTAACTCTATTTTTTTTTTTTTTTTTAAGAGCAGGGATCCAGGAGGGATTTTTATGGAATGACGTGCGAAAATGGTGTGCTTCCTCATGCTGCTAAAATGGAAGCCTTGGGTCCTTTTCATAGCTGAGGGGGCAGGTTAATGAGGTGGGGGGGGGGATGTGGCTGATGCCTCTCAGCAGCTGGCTCAATTACCTCCTGCTCATGCTGTGCTTTGGGGCTTGGAACACTCGGTCTGGTGGAATGTTAACCTTGGCGGAGGACTTTGTTCTGCCACGTGGCTGCCTGCTTTTAGCCTTCCTATTTCCGGTACTTCTCATGCAGGGGGGTTGCAGGCATGGTGGGTCGGAGGACATCATCCCATGCGTTATCTTGTAAACACAAGGGAAATGAAATGAGACGGGGAAGACGATAAGATACAGGGACCTCTGGGGATAATAAGAATGAATTGGGGGGAGGAACATCAATAATGAAGTGCTTTGGTGGAAGGAATATCAATAATGAAGCGCTTTGGTGCGAGGCAGGCTTGATTACAAATTACTTGACTGGAAGTAACAGAAAATCACTCAAGTAATATATGTATTTATTTAATATAAGGCAGAAGCTATACCTTGAGGGTCCCAAAGGTTTAAAGAACCCTAGAGAAGTAAAAAGGATCACATTCAATTTTCTTGTTTTAAATTCTTGAATGCCGCAGTATACTGTATCATCTTAAACAAACCACTTGCTCCTCAGGTCACCATCTTTCTTCCCCATTAAGAATAGAAAATAAAAGAACATAGACTTTTGGGTTGTTCTATTTAAATGAATGGATATATGTAGATTAGACAAGTGCTTAACATATTCAAGCCTTTAATAGATAGTAATCATACGGTCTTTGTGTAATAGCTACCTAATTTCAGACCAGCTCTCCTGCCAAGGACAAAGAGAAAAGCTGGATGAAATAATACTTCAGAGAGCTACTGAGGCTGTAAAGATGTAAGAGCCCAAGATCTCAGAAAGAAAAGAAGCAAGGACTGAGGAGCCTGACTGGCCTTTACCCACAAGCATCGTCTGGAATCCCAGAGAACTGAACAGCAAGGATGATCAAGTACAAACCTGAGGATTACTTCCAGGAGACAAATGAGGCTGCAGGGTTCAGAGAGGGAAGAAAGGGCCTGCCAAGAAGACCATTGCGTTTGCTCCTTGATGTTTGAACCATTCTGAGCTGCGTCGTGAGACCCTATGTCAAAAACAAAGTTCAGAAATATGGCTTAGATTGGAGCTCAATTGTCTTCATAGAGACCAAAGCCTGGGGTTCCCCTAAACTGATGAAAGACATTGCACCACTGGCTCAAACTTGGTGGAAAATAAATGGAATGTGTGTGTGTGTGTGTGTGTGTGTATTTCAAGACAATATATTTTAAGCCTTTATTGACATATAGTCACTGTACATAATGGTGGGGCGTTTTGTTTTTTTGTTTGTTTGTTTTTGGTCTTTCAACACAGGGTTTCTCTGTGTAGCCCTGGCTGTCTTCAAACTCATTCTATAGACCAGGCTGGCCTTCAAATCCCTTTCTCCTTTTCTCCCTCTCCCCTCTATTCACAATTATTTCCCCAAACAAACTTCTAGTTTCATGTCCCATATACACACATTTTTGTACATCTGTATAAATAGAACATATGAAGCAGTTAAAACAAGGTTTTTATATTTGTGTCTGATGCAAGTCTCTTAATATGATGAGATCCAGTAAAATGATATCATTTTAAGCTTTTCATTGTACCTAACACTGTAACATAAGGATACTTGCAGGTCCCTTGAGATCACTGACCAGCCAGTTCTGGGTTCAATGAGAGACCCTGTTCCCAGATAGGGAACAAAAGGAGTTGCCCAGTATCAATCTCTGGCTTTCACAGGCACACAGATACACCTATACCAAACACACAGAAGCTGGCATAGTTATTATTAACATCAGATAGTGCAGACTTTAAGAGAAGAATTTACAGCAATAAAAGGAAGTATTCCAGAATGGTAAGAGGTCAATGTGAAATAAATTATAAATATGTGCATTTGTATGAACTGTTAACAAACACCTCAAAATGTAGAAAGCAGAGAAAGAATAAAAAAGAACAGACAAATCCATATGCATGGCTGGAGACTTTAACTTTCTCAGTCACAGACAGAACAAGGAGAGGAAAGTCAGCATGATTATAAAGTGGCCTAGTTGATATATATAGAACATGAAACCCAACAACTACAGCGAAAACCCTTCCTGCGTACAGTCTCAACAAGTTTCAAAGGATGGACATAAAGAACTGCTCTCTGCCACAGAGGAATTCATCCAGAAATAAATAATGTCCAAGTAGGACATCTCTAAGTATTTGCAAATTAAACAATTGACTTCCAAATAATCAAAGACAAATCTGAAGATTTTCAGGATGGAAAAGTTTTATGAAAACAGACATACCTTACTTGGTGGGGAAAAGGGCTTAAAGAGAGAGCAGGGAGCTTGAAATGTTTATATTGGGAGAAAAAAATCCCAAACTCAATTATCGTATTATCTTCCATGGTTTGAACATTTCCTTCAAAACTCGTGTTGTAATTCAGTGGCCAGAATGCTACTAGGAGGTAGGGGCTGATTGGATCGCAAGAGTTCATGAATGGGTTCATGTCACCATCACAGGAGCTACATATGAAGAGAGTAGGTTGTTGTAAAGGTAAGTTTGGGGCTGGGGAGATGGGTCAGGGGTTAAAACACATATTGCTCTTGGGAAGCACCCATTTTGGGAGTCTCACAACTTCCTGTAATTCCAATGCCAGGCAAACTATCGCCCCCTTCTGGCCTCCACAAGCACCGCACACACATGTACAAATCTTCAGTCTTTCACACAAAAATGATAACATCTCTAAATAAGGGTACRCATCCATCCATCATGTTACAGTGAAGCAGAAAGGCTCTTGCCAGATGCTAGCACCCGGACAGCTTCCCGGCTTTAGAACTGAGACATAAATTCCTTTTCTTCCGTAGCCCACTAAGGCTACGAGATTCTGTCACAGATGCAAAAATAAGATGAATACAGTATTAAGCAGGAAATATTCAGTCAGTTAAGCCCATAGAAAACAAAAAGGGAAAATCAACCAGTATATGACCAGAAGTAAAAACTAATGTACAATACAGAAAGTCCACCAAACTAAAGATCGTCTTTCTGCAAAGACATGCAAACACATTTAAAAGCAAGAGTAAAAGAAAAATGTCACAGTTTTCATTAACATAAAGGGAGAGGTTACTATAGATTCTATAGCGTTAATGTAATCAAAGAAAGTTATATGCAAGTTAGTAGTATTTAAAGAAAATGGACAGATCCCTTGGGAAGCAAACTTAACAGAGCTGACACATGAGAAAATGGATAACATGAGTGCATTGAATAGTTTAAAATCTTCCCACACAGCCCAATTTCTGCAGCATCTAGTCAAAGCTGAATGTGTCTAAATGAGATCCGATCATCTCACATCCATGGATATATAATCAACACAAACAAGTTTACATAAACACGAAAAAGCTGGATGCAAAAAGTCATAACGTCATTATTTTTCAAAGCGCCAATAAAATAAAATTAAAAAAAAAAACCAACTATCTGTCAGAGACCACAAGAAATAAGCAAAAATATGTGTGATGCCTAGCTTACCTTAACTGCCAACTTGCCTGGATCCAGAATCAACCAACATACAAAGTTGAGGGTCACACTTATAAGGGATTTTCTTGGTCAAATGGTTTGAAGCCAGAAGACCCAACCTAAATGTGGGCAGCAGCATCTGGTGGTGAAAAGGACAGGGGAGAAGGAGTGTGCCTTTGGCTGACTTACCCATACTCTGCTGGACAGCTCATTGATTCTGTAGCCATTGCATCCCTTTTCCGGTATTAGAATGAGCTTTTCCAGCTTCCCATATAGACAGAAGACCAGCAGCTCACAGGCCTTCTGTGCTAGACTGGGACTCCTGAGATAGCCAGCCTGTGGCCCAAGCAACTACCAGATTCTCTTGCTCACCAGTGTGAGACAGTGACTGTTGGACAACTTAGACTGTATCTCATAAGGCTGTATCTCGTAAGCCAATTTAATAAGTCTCCCATACACACACATACCTGCATAAATGCATACATATGCATATGCTGTTATCCAGCAATTCTATTTCTTATTCATTGGAATACTGTATACTGGTGAAATGTAACCTTTCTACATGTAACATGGGAAAGATGTCATGTATAAGAGGATCTTGTTTACTATGATTTTAAGTATAGAAAATTCAACAAAGAAAGAAAAGAGATTATTGGTTTCCTTTGAGAAGTGTTAATGAAAGGGGACCGAGTAGATGCTTTCACTCTGTCACATTGCAGTAAGTTAGCACATGGGTGTGTGCACTAGCATTTGTGTGCTCTTGTGTATATGTGCTATCCATCTGAGATAATTTTGTATATCCACATTATGCATCAGTAAGAGTTTTATTTGGGACCTGGGAGGATGGCTCAGTGGGTAAGAACACTTGCTGTTTAAGCATGGGGTTTGGAGTTTGGATCCCGGATCCACGTAAAAGGAGCATGATCATGTGTGTCTGCAGCTCTGGTGCCGCGAGGGGTGGAGACAGGGGGATTGCTGGAACTTGGTGGGTGCCGGCTGCACTTCAGGTTCAGTGGGAGACCTTGACTTGTGGGAATGAGGTGGAGAGTGGTAGATCAGAAAACCCAATATCCTACTCTGACGCCAGTGCACGCACACATATATGCATACCAATGCATGTATGTGCACATGCTATGTTCACACACATGCACACATACAACACACACACTCACACAGACAGACAGACAGACAGACAGACAGACAGACAGACAGACAGACAGACAGACACATGAGTTTTTATTCTTAAAGCTAATGTCCTTTTCACACAAGGTGCCAGTGAAGGAAAGATTCAGATGCCCAGGAAGGGTAGGTCGGCTCTCACTGCACACACACTTCCTAAAACAGCCTTAGCAGTTGTGGGACCGGGAACAAGGACACAGAGCACCATTTATGCAAACTCTTACACGTGACACATCAGGCCCAGAAACTGTAAACTAAAAATATGTTGTATTCACCTACTCTTGACAACCATGATTCTACGATTATAAAAGTGTAATGCCCTGGAAAGCCAGTTTTAAATTTAGAGTTCTCCATTTTTATAGCAGGAAAATGAACACCTGGAGAGAGACAGTTTCAGTCCCCAGCACACAGCTCGCGGCTCTTCCCACTCCACCTCTCCGTAGGGGACCTCACACAATCACGTGGATTTAATAGCCCATAAGAGCAAGTTTCTACGTGTCCCCAGAACACAACTGTCCTGTGGCCACTCATTGGACCAGGGATATGTCAAGTAAGAGTGTAGGCTTTGTCTACACTGCAAAAATTCTGGGAACATTCGGGTAGGGAATGTTGAGTCACAAGTAGGAAGGGTCTGGTGTGGAAGAGGTGGTGGGGACACTGGAAAGACATGACCCCTTCGTGAGTTGAGGGGAACAGGCGGAGGAGAAGCTAATATCCTCTAAGATAAAAGGCAAAGGACAGAGATTTTATAAATTTTGAAAAAAAGACAGATTTATTTGTTAAGTCAACTATGGGGCTAGAGAGATAGATGGGGCTAGACCAAGGGTGAAGTCTTTCTGTGAGGACCTGGGTTCTGATTCCCAGTGCCCATGTAAAGACAAGGTGCAGAGGTGTGTTTATAACCACAGTGCAGGAGGCACAGAGGCAGGTGGATTCTAGGGGCTCACAGACTAGCCAGGGTAGCCAAAGTAGTGAGTTCCAAGTTCAGGGAAAGACCTGGTCTCAAAAAAAGGGGGTGGGGATTAGGCACAATAGCTCATGCCCAGAGCATTTGGGAGGCAGGGCCAGATCTCTCTGAATTCGAGGCCAGTCTGGCCACCTGCTCTACATAGTAAGTTCCAGGCCAGCCAAGGCTTGTAGTGAGACCCTGTCCTAAAATAACAAAACCAAAACAAAAAAAGAGATGGAGAAGGATAGAGGGAAAAAAAAAACCTCACTTCAACTTCTGACCTCCTCATGCGCATGCATGGATGGGCAAGTGAACTGGCCCGTGTGTACGCATGCAGACACATACACACTCATACACACAATCTATATACATATACATATATACATGGGAACACACATTCACACATGCACACGCATGGGGCTAACTTGTACTTGCAGATTTTAGGGATGCAGAAACAGGGAAATGGAGGCAGAGGCAAAGAGCCTTTTACATCAAATGGGAAAATTCTACTCAATGAACCTAAGTCCTGTATACGTGTGAGGTGGGAGAGATGAGTCCTGTCAGGCTGTGGAACGCACATGGGTGGGGATTAGACTTGTTTTGCCCATAACTTTATCCCAGAGTCTAGTTCCTAGTAGGTCTTGGCAAATAATCTGAATAACAAAAGACTCCAGGGTTCCCTGAGATGTTACCGGGTGCTCTGGGCTCTTACTGCCTGGGCGTCTTGCTTACATGATGTTTAAGGGCACAACGCATGTGTGTTGAAACACAACAAGAAAAGCAGCAAAGTCTGGCCACCCCAGAACTCCCCTATCACAGAGTAGAGGGCTCAGGATGCTCAAGACAAAAGCTGCAGAGAACCCCCCCCATGCCAAGGTATTGTGGGTCCCATGCCCCCAGAAGTGAGTGCAATGTGTAAGTGTGGATAACAATTAGCTTTTCTGGGGAGGGTTTTTGGAATTTCACAATCATTTTAAAGGTGTCCATGACTCCCAGCCTATCAGAAGCACAGCTCTGGGTGCACCCCTGTCTCTGACAGATGGATGCACAGACTCGGATGTAACTCATTCCTGAAGCCATTTCCCCTGCCCGGTGGCAGAACTCACATCCTCTGGCAGAAAGGGAATTTGCTAACCACTCCTTTACAAAGGCTGACAAACAGCCACGCATTATTACAGAGTCATCTGAACTTCCCGGGGGGGAAGGTGATTCTAGCAACCGGGGATGAAAACCACTGGGCTCCAGTGTTTCACTAGGGAGTGTGTCAGAGATGGCAACAGGGCCTCAGTAAGTTGCTAGCTCTGAAATTCTGAATTCTAGTATTCAAGGAAACCAATCTAAGCAGAAAACGCAGGTCCACTGTCCCGATGAACGGGCTCTGTTACCCCATTAGCCCTGATGTAAATTAGAGCTTTCCTAATAAGCAGCTGGACCTCCATACTACAACTGGTCTGGGAACCCAAGTAGGTCTCTTAAATTTTCCATCCCCTCAAAGATAAGCATAGATTACACAACACAAGCCATTAGCTCGGCCCAGCAGGCACGTGCACTTACAGAGGGAAGGAGGGACAGCAGGGCCCGAGGAATACGGCTGCCGCATTTCTGCACGCATGGCTACATGTTATCTCACTTTATCAACAGTGCAGAAGAGGAGCGGAGGAGAAAGATGCCCTGACTTAGATCCAAGACTCACTATGGGAGACCAGGGCAGGCTGGGAAAATCCCGGTCTTCTGCAGAAAGACACAGTAGTCATGGCCATGGAAGCCTCTCTCATTCATGTACTGTGGCAAATCAGTATCTAGTTCATCACGTCAGCAATTACGCTCCTATTAGGGGAGAGGTGGGGAAGGGAGGTCCTTATAAAGGAAGTAGGTGGTATGAGAAGCAGATACGCACATGACTCAACAGCAGAGAGACATTCCCAGCATGTGAGGAGACTTAAGGCCTGGTTTCCTGGGGTTGGAGTGGGAAGCAAAACTAATCTTCGTGGGGCAGCATCCCGGGCAGGAGAGGAACTGTGTCCTACAGGACATGCGTGTAGCTGAACCCTGGAGGAAGAATGGAAGTTTCCAGATGGGCAGGGAGAGGAAAATGAATTTTCACACATATTACATAAAAAAATTATATGGCAAGTAATGGGGGCTTGAAGGGTTAAGTGACAAACATGTAGAGGACATTGGCATCCTAAGTAGGAGGCGTGGGAATTATTCAATGGATATTTCTTAGGGTCAATAAATTACTTAGCTGGTTTTGAAATAGCAAATTTAGGGGCTGGGTTATATGATTATTTATTAAGACAAGGTATTGATTATACTCTTCAGTGGCCTCAAACCTGCAACCTTCTGGACTTAACCTCCCAAGTAGCATTCTCAGTCTGTGGGTCGATACTCCCTTGGGGATAGAAGGACCCTTTCACAGGGGTCGCATATCAGCTACGCTGCAACTGTGATATCTGCATTACGATTTGTAACAGCAGGAGTGAAAATAATTTTTTTGTGGTTTGGGGGTCAGCACAACATGAGGAGCTAACTGTACGAAAGGGTCTCAGCGTTAGGAAGATTGAGAACCACTGCTCTACAGTACCTAAGGTTAGATTTGGCTGGATAGCTCATTCTAAAGATGTAGTTAGCTGGCTCAACTGCCGCAGCTACAGCCCACCAAAAGGGAAGGAGAGAGGAAGACCAAAGGATTAAAATAAAACCAATTTTTCCCTAAAAAAATAAAATAAGATAAAAAAACATCCATAACTCTGCAGCTAACCCCGACAAACAGTTTCATTCACAGTGCCGTATTCTCGAACCATGATGGAAAAACCCATTAAAGATGAGAGCCTCTGCTTCTAAACATTCCACAGCAGTCCTGAGGGTACTGCTGTTGAATGCTTCACAATGGTGAATCAGGACAAGGCATACACTTGCTAATGTGTGTGCCCCCACAGAACAAGAGGCCTGGACTTGTGTCCTGAAGTGTTCCTAAAACTATGTCCATTAAATACAAACAAAAAGGAAAAGGCCACGGCAGAGGAGAAGTGATTTACATTGGATGATCTGATCGACTTAAATATTACTCGTGATGTAAAACTCCGCCCATGCTCTCTCGCTGTTTTCCTCGCTGAGGCTTCGCTGGTCTCTCACGACTCCACTTCATTATTTGGTAATGGATCGTCTGGGTTAGGAGCACTTAAAGGAGCCTGAGTTGATAGAACTGTGCGGCTCTTCAGTGCTGGGGACGACTTCTTTTTCAAGGTAGCAGGCTCGGTATGATATGATAAAGCATGAAAAACAGGGCCAGAACTACTGATGTATTCCCTTCCCGCATAATCTGGTGATCTCAGCAAGAGGTTTTTTTTGTTTTTGTTTTTGTTTTTTGTTTTTTGTTTTTTATACAATGTTTACATTCTGAACACGGAATGCTCAAGACAGAACAAACGTGTTAATAAAAGCTCAGGGTGACAACTCTCACCTTTCAAAGTATCTAAACATATTCTTCCTAACTTGCCTACATTAGGATGATTAACATGAGTCATTAAAAGTGCTTTACATGCCGCCATTGGGTATTCTTCTGGAAGGAATAGTTCAAGTTTAAAAGTCCCTCCCTCAAAGTGATGGACAGGGATGGACCACAAGAAATAGCTTGCTTGCTTTCATCGGGTTCTGCTTTATAGTTCTATAGTTGCCTATAGAAACAGGACCCTGTTTCTGCCAGCAAACACCAGGCTTCCTTAATGCCCCCCCCCCCCCGCAGGGCAGCCCAGCTCTCTTCTCAGATCCCATGTTTCTGTCTCTGACTCTGCTTCCCTCATACAAGAGTCAAATGATCTAGGCCTGCCCCTCCCCCAAGGAAAACTCAGACTAATTTACACGTTGTTAAGTTGGTCCAGGAGCATGGTTCAGAACTCATAAGCATCTTGTGCAGGTTACAGGGAAAAGTTCTTAGGATACGCTGATAGCTGACATGGACAAAAGTTCTTAGGAAGGTCCGATGTGAAGCGGAGGGTCCGAGAGCGCAGCCAGCTTGGTTTGCGACTCAAGCACAGCTAGCTGGCTGCACAGAGTTTGCTCTCCATGGTAATAATGGAGAAGTAATATCTGTTTCGTCGAATTGGTGTAAGGTTCTCATAGAAAAATGTTTGTGAGTCGGTGCTGGAGAGATGGCTAGCAGTTAAGAGCACTGGGCTTAGATTTGGTTCCCAGAACCCAGAAGGTCGCTCACAAACGTCTGTAGCCAGGGCGGGTCTGGTGCCTTTTTCTAAACTCCATAGGCACAGCACTAATGTGTTACACATGCATACACTCAGGAAGCACACTTATATGTGTGCACGAAAAATAAATCTTAAAAAAAAAAGACTCATTAAAGAAGGGGAAAAATGCCCATGAGTGCACTATCCTAGGCGAGCTGTCATTATTGCGGGATTAGCAGGAAGGGGCTTGCATGCTAAACTGAAATGGAGAAACAGGAAGTGCTGGGCAGGGTCCTCGGGAGAGGGAGCAGGAAGGCTTGCTGAAATCTAGGTACAAACTCCATCTCCTGGGAGCCGCAGGTATGGTGTCCCGTGAGTGTCCCTGCCTGCTCTCTGCACACTTGTCTTAGCAACCCACTGCAACTTTCTGCCACTTTCACCTTTAAAAGGCAGATATTTATTTGATTCGGAGTTCCTAAGCTTGGGAAGTCCAAGGGCAGTGGTGTCAGCATCTGGGAATCTAATGAGAATTCTTGTTATATTCTAACATGGCAGACATCATCACACACAGGGACATAGCAGGCACTCTCTTCTTCTAAAGCCAGTTCTACCCTGGAGGCCCTATGTGACCTTGTGTAATCCTATGAACTACTGAGGCTCCTACTCCCAAAAACAATTAGCATATGGTTTGGGGGGTTGTGTTTGTAACGTGTGTACTTGGGGACACACACTGCCACCCATGCACTTCACAGTGCCTGCCATTTGCTCTTTATAGACTCCACCGTGCATTGCTTCTCCTGGTCGGGTCCTTGCACTGCTTCATGTCTTACCTTCCTACTCCGCCTGWCTGTCTGTTATCATTTCTGCTCCCTATGTCAATAATCTGTGGGCTAAAAGCTTGGCTATATCTCCTCGACTATAACCTTATCCTGTTCTTCTGCTTTAGCTCAAATGGCCTTCCAGGTTGAGCTTTGCCTCAGGACTGAGGATCACCCACTATTCACTAATTTACCTTAGCACATATTTAATGCGCATGTCTGTGAAGGTTCCCGGAGGGTTCATTCAGAAAACGACATAGCTCCCACTCCATAAGCTCACAATTGAGTAGTGACAAAAACACACTGTAAAACACTGTGGTGTGTTCATGTCAAACCTCACTGCTATAGGAGCCTCAACCTTCAGTCCTAGTTTGGTGGGAAGGCGATTATCAGGGTTGGATGTGGGATTCCTTAAAATGAAGCATTGGGGCAGATCTATGGAGAAACAGTATGTGGAGTAGAGGCTGCAGTGGGTGGAGGGGTATGCAAGCAGAAAGAATAATATAAGCATGGGCATAAATGCAGAAACTGACACAGGGACAGACACGCCATACGCTCTGATGTTCTTGGAGGCTAAAAGGAGGGCAGGGAGTGTGAGGAAAGGCGGGAGAACTGAATCAGATGGTCTCCTCTGCAAGGGCGAGAATTCTTCAGTGGAGCTTCAGAGAGTTAATAAACGATACCCCTGCTCCCTGCCTGAATTTCTAATTAATTGAGAGAAATCCCAAGGAGTCAGGCAGATAGAGATAAAAAAAAATGTGAGCTTTGCCACTGTTAAAACAATACGTGTGGCTTGGAGCTGGTCAAATTGCTTCCTACTGTGATCCAGCACTGTTCTTTAGTCTCCCGGGGCAGGTCTCTCCTGCTGGGACAAATCTGCTCAGAGCTATTGATAATCCTTCCTGGGCTGGGAGGGGTGGAGAGGTGGCTGAATCTTATATCCACTGAGTGCATCTCCAAAGAGAGAGGGCAGAAGTGTTAGCGCAGTAGTTCTTGCTCTTGGGAACAGGAGGGCATTGAAGAAAGAGGTTTTACCCAAACACGTATCCACCGCTTACTGGCTACCTCCACCCGAAAGGCCCTGGCTCCAAAAGCTGCAACTCAACGACATCAGAGTCAGATTAGAAAGATTCTCGAACACAG
Source organism: Apodemus speciosus (assembly GCA_002335545.1). Lineage (NCBI taxonomy): Eukaryota > Metazoa > Chordata > Mammalia > Rodentia > Muridae > Apodemus > Apodemus speciosus. Next base: position 1,720,651 of record BDUI01000008.1, read on the forward strand.
CGGTTCTCAACCTTGCTCGTGCTGCAGCCCTGTAATATAGAGATAGTTCCTGATGCTGTGGAACCCCACCATAAGATTATTTCGTGGCCTTTTCATGACTGTAATTTTGCTACTCTCAGGACTTACGGTGCAAATATCTGGTGTGCAAGATATCTGACACTCGACCCCCAAAGGGGCGGTGACCCCCCAGGTTGAGAACCACTGGGAATGGGTCAAAGCCACAGAAATGGTCTATATCTAGTTTTGGCTGTTCATGAGAAAAGGGCAGAGTTTACCATGGGGGAATTTTGAGACGTGGTATTTGTAAAGAACTTCTTAGAGACGCTCTCACTCTGATCACCACCCGGACACCCTCCCTTCATATAAGGCCACTCTCAGGATTATTGTTCCTCCAGGCTAAAACAACACGGCCATCTGCCCCCTCCCCGACCCCCAGTAGATTTTATTAATGTGGAAAGCGCAAGAAAAACCTGCCGTCCACAACAGCAGGAGCATGCTGAGGCTGCGGTGAATTCTCTTAGGTCTTGGAGGTGGCATCGGAACAGGTGTTAACACGAAGAACCCTTTAAAAGCATGTGCTCATCCACCTCCCTTAATTTTGGCATCTCCTTGAAGATGGGTTTCCTCCTTTTTCTAGAATTCTAGAATGTTGAGACTGAAAGAAACCCCAGAGTTCAAGATGAATATGATTCCCTGCAAATGTCCACAACATCCCCGCTCCTGACAAACTGCTGTCTGTCTGCAGCAGGGAAGTGTCCAGTGGTGACTCGGTAAGGCCGGCCTCTCTAATACACGATAACATAGCCTTTATTTTCTACTTTGTCAAACTTTTTATTTTATTTTCTACTACCATGGAATGAACAGAATGCCCCTTTTATATGTCACCTTTAAATTTCCATGTACTTTTGGTAGGTTTGTGACCTTTACAATTCTTATAGGTTTATTCTCTTCTAGAATATTCAGATACTGTTTTTGGAATATTATGGGAAACAAAGCCCCTGGAACTTCTGCTAACAAGGGGATTATATGGATCTATGTCAGAATTCTCAATCAACAGACTGTCCTTACTGGCTTTGAATGCCAATGGTCCCTTTGTAACTGTCACTATTGATCTTAGTTTAATGAGCCCAAGACATACACAGAAGGTTAGTTCTCACATCATTTTCATTTCTTTGTCTATGATTTTTGGCATTCGTCAAACACTGAAAAATTGCAACATAGGAGTCCATCTTCTGAGCCCAGGCTTGGCTATTTAGCTTGAACCGCTGAGATATGTATAGATCAAACTTAGCCCACATAGATACCGACTAGATAGAGATGATCTAGCCCTCTATTGTCAGGACAGGGCTTCTACTAGAGTTCAGGGTCACTACCTTAGAACTCAACTTCAATGCAGTCAACTTCAAATTAGACAGTCGACTAATCAATATTCCTTGGGCACAGTCATTTATCAGCCTAATGGACATCATACATCTCTGTCTAATGGCTCAGAGTCATTACGTTTTATAAGATAGCTGGACAAGTTCCTGAGTATACACTAAGACTATGGTAGATTTTGAATTGCATATTCCAGGTTTGGGTCCCAACTAACAACATGGCTTGCTTTCTGTTGTAACTCATATGAATGTCTTAATGTCTTCCGTTCTTAGATTTCTTATATACAGATTAAAAAGATTATACAGAGTCTGGCTCCTAGGATTATTATGAATGCTTATGGGATTACATTGATAACTGAGTTGGTCAGCAGAGCACAGTGGTTGTGTCTGTTATTTACAGAGCCATCCGGCCTGGGTTCGAATTCCAGTTCTACTGCTGAGTTATGGACGAGTCATTGAACTTCTGTGAACACCAGTTTTCTCACTGTGAACAATCAAAGCCTTCTAATGTGTAATAAACATGAGCTTGTATTCACGAAGAGTTTAGCAGATTGTCTGGGAGGTGTGTGTGTGTGTGTGTGTGTGTGTGTGTGTGTGTGTGTGTGTGTGTGTATGAGTGATCCAAAAAAAATAACTAAAAATTTTTCATATAGATAATAGTTTTCTTCCTCTCCCCTTTAATCCAGCTGCCTAGCCAGCTCTTCAAGAGAGGAAATGATATTAATCAGATATGCTTAATCATAGTGAAGTCATGCTGGCAGGCTGGGAGGCTCACTTCCCTTTCTAGAATATTAGCGTTCAGTACAGTAATCTTGACATTTGCTCAAGGTGTCTCGGCCTAGCTTGGTAAACATGATTAACCCAGATGGAACTCTGGAAAGGCCTGTGAGTTCAGCAGGAATTTGGTGACAAAAATGATCACCCAGAGCAAGAGCAACATCAGAGCTCTGGAGGATCCACAAGAACGTAAACAAAAGCCCCAAGGAGAAACTGACAGAATGCTGGGAACCTGCCGAAAAGACACTTCTAGGGTTTGGTAGGAAACACACATTTAAAGGAGGGCTGTTAGCAATTTATGAAGATTCCAGAATTCCAACAGCATTCAGCCATAAGAAAATGTTTCTTGTAAATTCTTGGATAAAGAAATCAAAAGGGAAATGACATGTTAAGGAAAATTAGTTTAGGAAAGATGATTTGACAGTAGGTACCAGAATCCTTTGAAAAGTGGATACACATTGGTCCTCTAGTCGTGCTTCTAAGGGTTATCTTGAAGAATAAAGTCAAGCTGTGCCCAGATGTTGACCTGTTAAGACGTCCATCCTGCTGCTATGTAAACCAGCACACAGGTGAGTGACAGAATGACCGGATGCCCAAGCCCGCAGGAGCTGGCAGATGAATGATAACACCCCTGTACTCTGGGCAGTCTAGAAACAAATTTACAAAGTCTAGAAACAAAATTAAAGATTAATTTTGAAGAATAGATCATGGATTTTTCTTCTTTTCATATATTTCTATTTTTCAGAAAGAAAAGTGTATGGGCGTGTATGTGTTCAAAGCTTGGGGTTTAGAATTTGTGTAAGAGCAGAATTCTGTGAGTCTAATGTCAGATCAGGCAGGCCCGCCAAGAATTTGTTAAATCCAGGTAAAGGATCAAAGTGAAGTTGTCTATTATTTGGCTAAAGACAGGAAACTGTGGGCTGAGATATGTCCTGCCAGCTGTTACAAATACACCTTCATAATGCTCAGACTAAGAGAAGTCAGCATGAAGCTGTGGAATCAGCATAAATGCCTGGTTTACAAATGACTAAAAGTTAGTAGGGACACTACGGATGACCAGACTTTTATTTTGACATGGGTCTGCGTATTTTCTTGTCCATATAGCATTTAGGAATGAGTAATGCTGTGGCTTGAGTGTGAACACCCCCCTTCCCCACATTTGGGCTCCAAATAAGGCTCTATTTGGGGAGGTTATGAAACCTTTCAGAGTGGAGCCTCGATGGCAGAAATAGGTCTGTAAGGGTGGACCTTATATACACTGCTCTTGTCCGGGTCCGAGCTGTGTTTCTTAACCTGCTGAGATGTGTGACATAGCAGCTACACGTGGTCATGAACTCTGCCATGCTCTCCCTAACATGACACGCTCTATCCCAATGATGACCCAAGACCAACACGCCCTTCCTCATGTTGCTTCTATGAGGTATTTTGTCACAGTGATGAGAAAAGTAACTACTGGATACATGTCACGTAATAAGCACACACACACAAACCCTGTTAAGTTTTATGTGTTCATTCAGTAACAATAATTTTTGCTCTCAGTTTAGGAACATTCTTAGATAGGCCATGCAGAAGATTCACCTGGCTTGTTGGTTGTTTGGTTATAATGATAGTACACTTTTAAAATGATTAATGTGATTTTTAGATAAAAAAAGTAAGAGACTGACTGCTTTAACATAAATAACCTTTGAGTAGACTTTCATTTTAAAGGCAAATTAGGGCTGCAGAGATGGCTCAGCAGTTAAGAGCACATGCTACTCTTGCAGAGGACCAGAGTTTAGTTCTCAGTTCCCTTCCCATGTCAGGCAGCTCACGGTCTCCTGCAACTAAAGCTCTGCCTTCCTCTCCCCTCTGTGGCACTTGCAATTCCGTTCCTCCTCCCCCTCCCCACAGAGACACATAAATAACTCTTCCTTTAATTTAAAAAAATTAAGGGAAATGTGTGCAGCGGGCAGGTGCTCACATGACACCAGCGGTCTGGTTAACTCACTGTTCACACTATGGCATGAACTTTAGTTCAGACGAGCCTAGCATGGAGGTTGAGGGACATGGGTATACACCCATCCACTTCGTGCAGCTTCGAGAGTCCTGAGAACTCTGGAATCTAGAATCGAACCATGAAAAAAAAAAAAAGGCAAAAATTAGACTCTTGGAAACTACCGAGGAGGAAAACTTCCACGCAAGAGTGTAAGGCAGCTAGCTGGGTGCCTGAGAGGGACTCTCTGGCAGGTCGTTTCTTTTGTCTTCTCTCTGACTTAAATAGTTCCCTCCCTTCTGTTCTTTCCACATTTCCTGTCGTTTCACACTTTCTGTTCCTTCTACACTTCCGGTTCTTTCTGCACTTCCTGCTACTTCCATGTTTCCTGTTCCTCCCACACTTCCTGTTCTTCCCATACTGCCCATCTCTTACACCAGCCACCAGACGATGTATAAAATGTATTTCTTTTGCTATGTCTGCTTTTTCTAGTTTATGTTCCTCTTACCCACTCAAGTCCTTTCACATAAAAAAAAAGTCCTCCATCTTCCTGATGCCTGTAAGAGCAACTTCAAGTTCTTTCAAAGACTTTCCCTATTCATCATATCTACTTCTCCAGTCCCCTCTTTAGACCTCGCTCTTACTTCCCTCATAACTTGAAATCTAACCATGGTGGTATACATGCTTACAATAAACCATACTTTCAGGATTTTGCAAAAGCCCCTTCCTCTTCCTCAAGCATTTTTATTTCCTTCCTCTACCTCATAACCATGTGCAGTAGTAGAGGTGGCTGGCTGACTCATCAGTGTAGTCCTTACACATTGCAGAATTGTTCCCTCACGGGGGAAAGGGAGTGGTGTCTTGTTTCCCAGCATCTATTGCATTAAGGTCGGACCATGTGATTGGTACTTACCAATGGAATGCAAGCAGAAATGGAGTTGGACACTTGAAGATGGTGTTGTTCAGTTTGGGGCTTATGATCCTCCGTACACTCCCATTTCATACAGTGCTGTGTTATCAGTTGGACTTAGAGTATCTGGAGAGGATGCTGAAGTCTCAAGGGACATTAGGAACAGTAGGGACAGTGGCTGAAGAGTCTGGATCGTCTGAGTCACCATAGAGAGGCACCAAGGAAGGCCTCCAAACCAGATATGTCTATATTCTGTTTGGTATAAAGATGAGATGATGGTTTTGTGTTGCTACCTTTAGATTTGGGGATTTCGCATTACCGCTGTATGGCATAACCTATGCTGAGTAACATTTACTCACTTGTCAAGGCCCAGGGCCAAAAGTCCCTCCCTCTGTGAAGCTATCTCCAACTTGTCTAGACAGAGTTACTGTCACGTCCTAGGCCATAATCCTTTGGCTCTATTTGACAGTTGTTTGTTTTTAATCTTTCTTTTCCATTAGCCTTAGAGTTCTTCAATGCAGAAACCATGTTTTATTCCTTTACCCTGTTGCTATCCTAACTGAAAAGGTATTAAATTAATCATTGAATTTGCAAATAACATGTATCTTATCTATAACTGATCATTTGATAGGATGTGTGGGGTGAGGTCCTAGGTTAGTGAACCTAGTTGCCAAGTGAAGGCCAGAAACAGAGCACACAGCTAGGAAGACCCACAACCCTCAAGAGCACTGTGGAATCTTCATGCCAGGCTTCAGTTTGGTTATGAGGAGACAAAACTTGCGGATGCAAACTCACCTTGCCACGTTGGAAGAAGAGTTTTGAACCACTGGTGATATTTTACTTGAATAAATGTAAATTAATGGCAACCCTTTCTGGGCCTATTTGGTAATGCACGGTGCTCAAATTTGGATCTTAAGCATCTCCCAGAGGTCATCAGGTGAATCATTACTCTCTCCAGGACTTGCTATTGGTAGGCTGTGCAAATGTTAACAGGTCCAGCCCACAAGAGATCTCTAGGCTATTATGATTAGGTCATTGCAGGGACATACCCATACCTCCCCAGACTCCCCTCTCTCATTTCAGGCCTGGTCATGAGGAGGGGTGGTATACAGGAAGATAAGGGGATTCAATGCCCTGCAATGGACCTCTGCCCTGATGTATTATTTTACCACGGACTCCAAAGAAAATGGTCTATCAGGCATGGTAGGCACACCCTTGTAATTAAGGCATCTAAGAGGATGAGGCAAGAGGATCACAGTTTTTATGCCAGGTGGGCTACATAGCACAGCTTTGGCCTTAAATAAATAAATGCATAAATACACATTTTTTACAGAGGAAACGTCTGGGACCAACCAACTATGGGACGAAGCCCCTAAAACCATGAGCCAAAATAAACTATTTTTCTCCATACATTGATTGCCTCATCTGACTATGGTACGCTAGTATAAATTTTTCACTTCTTTGAGGGAATTCAGTAAATCTGGGCACAAGGTAGTTTGAATCCTTGGCTAGCCTGATGGCCTGGTGAGTCCTATTATTATCTTCCTTTATGTATTGTATACGTTTTGAACTATTATCTTGTAAGTGTCTGTAATATGCTAGACTGGATGCCGTTGAAACGAGCCATGCTACACAAATTGCTATTGATATTTTAACTTCTATTTGATGATATGAGGAAATTGGGGATCAGAATTTTTACCACTACATACCACAGGGAAGTAAAACCGTGACTGAAACCCAAGACTCTAACTCATCAAATTATACTCTTCATTATTATTGTACCATCTTAGACTAGCAAACATTTAGTATAGATTCATTACATGACCATATGACTATCCTTTTCTATTCTAGAATCTAACATCATATATATTTATAGATATCATATATATCAACATATACATACATACACATATATGTATGTGTATACACACACATGTGTAGATAGACAGATAGATTTGGACTATGACTTGGTGAATCTATGTTAGTCAGAAACTTTCCCCTGTGAATAACAGAAACCCAACTCAACTTCTTCATTTTCTTTCACCACACACACATGCGTACCAGTTAGTGCAGGCATGCACATATGGAGGCCAGAAGATGACACAGAATGCTGTTGCTTAGAATTCACCCTCTTTTCTCTTTGAGATAGAGTCTCGTTTGCCTAAAACTTACCCAGTAGACAGTTTACCCAGTAGACAAGGTTGATTGATGGATAAGTCCCTGTCCCCACCTCCCAGTGCTGGGATCACTATCATATGTCACCACATACAGCTCAGATGTTGCAGGTTCAGGTGTTGAAGTCAGATCCCTGTGCTTTTGAAGCATACACCTACCAACTGGGCCATCTCCCCAGCCTTTGGCCACTTTTAGAAACTTACAAGCCAAAAAAGCTTGAGATGAGAAGAAACATGGAAAATTTGGCCAAACATAATTAAGATCAATAGACAGGTCTTCAGGCCTCTGTCAGAAGAGGTGTCAAATGTGGCCAGAAAGGGAAAAAATGTGAGCATGATTTATTTCATCTGAGATCACATGATCCTTACCCAATCATCGTGACCAGGAGACACTGGACACACATCTTTTGTGTGGCCATGGTGACCCCCGAGACTGGCCTGGTGAGCATTTTTTAGTGCCTTCTATTAAAGGAGTAGCTTCTCTGATGAAAGAACAATTATTGCTGATGGAGGAGACTTCAGTGACCCTACAATCCTCATTAGACACCTCCCACAGGACCCAGAATCCTATGCCCAAGTGTCTCTGCTCTCAGGCTTCCGGTTCTGACAGCTCATTCCTACTACAAGGGTGAAGATACGCGGTTAACCCTTCATTGGATCAAAGCTTAACACGGCGTCCATTAAGCCAAGCTTAAGAACATAGCTGAAGCCCAGTCCAAAGTGTTAAAAGTTGGGTAGAGAGTGCTGAAGGCAGTAGCTGGGTTAGCTTTGTCAAAACGTGCTGCTCCCCCACCCCAAAGAAAAGACCGCATAGGAAGGAGGTGAGCTTGTTAGGGAGAATGTGGGGAGACATGGGGCTGTGATGTTTGCTTTATTCTTATAACTCACCAGGTATGAGTCAACAGTCAGCCTATGGGGGGAGGGAGGAAGGGAGGAAGGGAGGGGGCAGAGGGAGGGAAGGAGAGAGGGAGGAAGGGAGAGGAGAGGTGGCTGCTGCATTTGTATCTGTGTGAATCTGCAAGGTACAGCAGTCTCATTGCAGCCACTGTCTTCCCTCTGTGACGTCACCACACATTCATTCAGCAAAGCTCAGTAATAAGTTCGGGGATTTTTGAAGATTTGGTCCAAAGTATGTGCTTTTTATATGATATGTTTTGTCTTGAAGCAATTCAGAAATTTTTAAGTTAAAACCCTATTTTTGCCCCCAGAAGGCATTTGGCAATGTTTAGGACAGTTCTGATTGTCATAGTGGAAGGAAATGACGCTGTTTATACACAGGGACACAAGAGACAATGCTCACAACATGGTTTCAAGGTATGATCTTGGCGGCAGAACCTCCCACTCCAAAGACCCTATATGCAATGATGGTTCTTTGTGGAGAAACAAGAGTTCTTGCTTCTGAAGGGCTTTTTAAACTAGACCTCCCTTAGGGCCAGCTGTTGTTGAGTGTCTGTCTACACCTAGGTCATTCCCTCCCCTTCCCTCTCACATAACCTGGTCCCTCCTTAAGGAGCACTCTTGTTTGTAAAACTCCATCTCACTGTTGTCCCAAGAARCCCACTGCTGCATCCCTTCTACAAAGCTAAGAGTCAACACCTGCCTCTCCCCAGCATTAAATCTCACAAACCCTCCCACAGAGTCCACTTCAACCACACCAGCCTTTCTTTGATGCCTTCGGTTTCCTCACATGCTGCTTCCTTTGTCTTTGAAGCCTTTTTCTCCTCTCCTTTCGGGTCAGATAAAGTGGCATGAATTTAAAGATGTTCTCCATCCCTCACCAAGTCATGGTTCCTCCCAGCATCCTTTGCTTCTCCTCCCTGATGCTTAAAGCCGGCGAGGAATTTTTAGTCACAGTGAACAGTGCGCCTGGCAAAAGGTAGCTTTAATTAATCATAGGGGTTTCTGAGTCTCATGTAACAAGAGTTTTAAAGGCAATCCTGAGGTTGATAGCACGGATGGCGTGTAGCTCAAGCATGCAGTGGCTGGCGAGAGGGTGTGTCCGTCCGTGTTCATTCTTGATGCTTCTTCCCATGTACTAGACGCTCACTCACCATCAATTGTGGACTGGTCACCTCTCTTTGCTCGGTCCGTCCCGAGGAGCACAGCTCATCTGTTTGGGAAGTTTGTGAGACTCCTTTGGAGATGAGTATCACGTGCTCACTTAGTTATTTAGGATGCTGTCTATGTCTAGTGCTAAACTTGCCTGAAGTGAAGCTCAGGGCCACCCCTGAGACTACAGGCTCACACTGAGCGTTTACTCAGGACAAGGGCTTGCCAATCCTTCACCTGTCTTAGCTGTTTAAGACACAGAGGAAGTTGAGCATCTCCATGCACACCTTTCATCTCTGCACTCAGTAGGTCGGCAGATCTCTCTGAGTTTGAGGCCAGCCTAGTATACATAATCCCTGTACATTCAGAGTTTGTTGTTGAAACAAACGAACAAACAAACCAAAAGTAAGGGAGTTCTTCTTCTTCTTGAGATTCTAACAGACACCAGCTCAGATGCATACAACTCAACACCAATGTGTCAACCAATTAGTGTCACAGATGGCAGTCACAACAGCCAGTATCATATCGTCACATGACCACATCGAAGCACTAAGGAACACAGCAACTGGACTTCTTTCTCAAATGTAGCTTTCTACTTTAACGGGAAGGAAAAGAATTCCCAGAAGCCCACTGGCAGACCTTTGGAGCCTATTGGCCAGACTGGATCACATGACCAGACTGCTGATTGATAAGGAGGAAACAGAAGAATCAAAGAAGTTCATCCCACTCAAGAATTTTATGGAAATCACCAGGAAGTGGGGCTCTGGCCTCCGAGTTATACCAGGATTCTGAGAGTAAAGAGGGGGGCAGGGAAAGTGATCAGCTATTATGCTTTCCCCACGTGTGCTTGCCTACTGATGGGATTGACGCTTCATTAACGATTTGATTGTCTTTCCCAGTCAGTCCCAAGAGACAGGATGCCTTTCAGTGCTATGGCCTTGTGCCTTCTTCATAGGAGGGGCTCAATAATTATTCATGAGAACACAGGAGTAATTACATGCACAGAATTGCCGGGCACCTTAGTAAATGCCAGAAGAAATGTCAGGCTCTTCCTGTTTCCAATGAGTTTATGGTGCCGACGAGGCGCAACACTAATGCATTTAAATGATTGTCTGTCGATGCACATCAAAACGTCTCTTCCTTTCCCGAATATCTATCTGGGGTTTGCAATGTCCAGATAGGGTGAGAGGTACTGAGGGTGCAGCAGCGAACAAGACCTGGCTCCAGTTGGTCATGGTGAAAGGCTGTTAACCAGCGGTGAGCTGATAAAAAATAGCCAAGGGGACCAAAGAGCACAGAAGGGAAGGTTTTGTTAACACCGTCCAAATCACAGGGCTCAACCAAAGGATTGAGACCTTCTAAGCATTCATAAAAATGGTGCCACAGTGTAATAGGATGCACCTAGTCAGTCCTGCAGTGACTTGATGTACCAGGGTGGGTTGATACCCAGAGGACTTCCCCCTTTTTAGAGAAAAAGAGGAGGAGGTTCTGGAAGGGGGAGGGGCTGTGGGAGGGACAGGGAGAAGAAGAAGGGGGGCTGCCACCAGGTTGTAAAGGGAATAAGTAATTAAAGGAAAAAGTGGTGCTGAGTACTCACCAGTTGATGGCATGTCTAAATTACTACTCCGCCCCACCTTTCTCAAGGGTTAGGGGACACAATGGGAGAGGGTTTGGAAAGACAGCTAAGAACCAGAGGGTGGGGGAGATTGCTGTCTCTGAATGTGATATGGCGGCTACATAGGTGGAGTCTCAGTACCTGTGGCTACTCACACAAAACTTCCCTGAGATCAAGAGAATTAAAAATTCCAGCAGCACGGGGCAGGGGAGGGACCCCCAGTGGTTCCCCCCTAGCTGAGTTGCTAATGGCAGCTGGTGGCTGCAGAGAGAGAGAGAGAGAGAGAGAGAGAGAGAGAGAGAGAGAGAGAGAGAGAGAGAGAGAGGAGTCATTCTTCTTTCGAGAGGGGAAATTTGCAATCGATAGGTTGCTCAGGTCCCAGCGGATGACCCTATACACATACACATTTAGGTAACAGTAATTGGTCTTAATGGGCTATTTAAAAAAAAAAAAGAATAATGGGAGGGAGGTGGGAGGAGCTGAAGGGAATTGGGGATGAATCCAACCAAGATACACCGTATGTATTTATGAAATTTTCAAACACTGGCTATTATTTTGGAGAAAATATGAAAAAGCTTAACATCCACACAGTTACGGTTGACTCTTCTTTATAACTGAGGAAACTAAGCCTTTGGAGAAGCAGAAAGACCTCCTACAGGCAAAGAGAAACAGAGCTGGGCAGCTCAGCTCTGGGAATGGCTGAGTTCCTCCTCACTGCGCTTCTGACGGTGACTTCCTGACATCAGATGCTGACTGCTGGGGCTTGTTCTGTGTCTGGTGTCCTCTCATGACCCACAACCATCTAAATCCATCTTCTCACCTAGAGTGTGGGCACCAGCATCCATCGCCCTCTGCTCCTGCAGCCGGCAGCCCCAGTGCAACCGGATGAAAATAGCCAGCATGCTTATTCTACTTCTCTCACTTAAGGACGGCACCTCTTTTGTATTTAAGCACTAATTATAATTAGTCATTTCCTAGAAAGTGTGCAAACATCACAGCACAGCTGGGAACCTGCATAATTTAAACATTATTTCTAATTCAACTTCACAATCTGAGATTACGTGGGTTTTACAAAAGAGCCCTCAATGACTGGAAGGAGGGGGGAAGGTCCTCTGTCTTATGAAAACCTCTCCCCTGGTGTAATGTGCAGGGCTTGGCACTTAAAAGACTTCACATACAAATGGTAACAAATGCCCTCCACATATTTAAATACTATTTTTATATTAAAAAAGCCTCGGCTTGAATAATCCAAGCTTATTCTTTGGTACAGTTTATTAGATGCGAATGACTATTCACTGATTTAATATTTCTTTTTAATCAGTGCAATTATGGCACCATGCTCTGATTTCCACTGAAATGTGAGAAATTGGATCTCATACTCTATCAGAGGTTTCCACATGCCCGGAAGGTCTGAGGACCTGGGGTGCTAACATAGGGTGGCCACTGTCTTCACTTCCTGAGTTGGAGGTGGCCCTTCCATAACTCTCTACCCTGGGGCCATTCGTAGGGTTCAGAATTATTTCCAGAAAAAGCAGGATCTTCCTGCCTCGTCCAGTGCAATCATCATCCTTTCTGAACAAGAACCCTGTGAGATGTGTGTATGTCATATTTGTATGTGTGAAGTATGCCGCGTGTGTGTGTGTGTGTGTGTGTGTGTGTGTGTGTGTGTGTGTGTGTAATATGTCTGCTGTATGTGGGGTATGTGTGTGGTGTAGTATATGTGGTGTGCGTGTTATTTGTGGTATGCGAGTGTATGTGTGTGTGTAATGTGTAGTGTGTGCTCTGTATGTGGTATATGCTATATGTGAGCATGTGTGGGGTATATGTGTGTTTAGTGTATGTGATATGTGTGTGGTTTGTGGTGTATGTGTATATTCACGTGTTGTATGTGTGATGTGGTTTGTGGTGTGTTTGTGTGTATGTGCATGTGTTTTGTGTGTGTGGTGTTTATGTAGGGTCTGGGCACATGTGTGTTTGTGCCTTCTTCTCTGTCAAGTGGGATTCTCCCTCTCCCTGCCTGAGACATGAATAAAAGCTGGGATCACCTCCAGGATGCTAGATGTTTCCGTCGGTCCCTGGGGAGGTGGCACACAACTCCGCCCAGTTTCCCTGCTGGTCGAAAGGGAAGAGAACACACAAATCAGTCTCTTCATATATTACTCTGCTCCATTAGTCCATCCTTACCCACTAGTGATTTGCTCTTTTCCATTCCGGGGAGGTTAATTGACTGAGCATATCCTATACATTCATTCCAATGACACTAATTTACAGCTGTGAGGCACAGTGCAATCTGCTCACTGCCTAATGGAGGTGCAGCAGTGTGACACTCTGCAGCCTTGCTCAGAAATGTTCAGTCATCTTTGTATCTTCACCCCACATGTGTGATTTTTTTTTCAGCTGCTCCTCTGAGGAGCAGAGCATGTCTTATCATTCCATAGAGATTGGGCTGGGCCATGTGGCCTACTTTAGCCGATAGTCTCTGGGCACAGGGGAATTGTGTGTCAGCTCCAAGATTCTAAGAGGCTTGATTTCTGCCACTTCCGGGGCCCTTGCCATTGGCATGAGAGCATCATGCCAGCAGGCCTCTGAGGAATAAGAAAACTACCAGCTTGGAGTTAAGAGTCAGTGAGATTAAATTATCAGCGATGTTTAACTTGTGTAGGTTCTGAGCTCTGCTGTGTTGCTTGGATGACTAACCAAGTCTACTGTGTGGTGCTGGGCTGGAACAGAGGGAGGAGTGATTCAGGGGAAAAAATAACACAGAGGTCTCCAACCTGGGATAACTATCCTCCAAACTCCCTCCCTTACTTGTTTGGAACTTGCAAAAAAAACCCCGATTTATCTGTCGAAATACACAAAGAGGCTTTTATGATGTGCACAGCCGACAGTGAGGCTTCTGCAGCTCTGGAATCATGAAACTCAAGACCACGTTAAGCCAGGGATGGGGAAAGTGACATGGAAGCACAGTACAAATTAACTCACAGCTTGAAGAGGCACCGCCCAGTCCGGGAGTGTCTGGGGCAAACCTTGATGGACAGGTCTGGTATGCATTACAGTGGCCAGTCCCACCTTTCTCTCTCTTCCAACAAGCAGTGGTAGCCTCTTTCGAGAAGTTTCAAGATTTCAGAAGTTGGGAATGAGAACCTCTTTAGGCAAAGTCCTATGGGGCTATGCCAACAAGAATTCACACAAAAATGGGAGTGGGCGTGTCACATCCATTAATGACAGATGGACCAAGAAATGTAGAAAGAAATGTGTTGCACACCCATAATTCAGCAACTAAGGGGTGCTGAGGCAGGAGGATTTCAATTTCCAGGCTAGCCTAAGGCCAGAAAGGGAGACTTCATTTGGGGATGGGGGTGGGGTAAGAGATGAAGCGCTTCGTAGAACAGTGGATAAAAAGTGGACTTCGACGCCAGACGAGAGCAGGTTTGAGGCCTAGAACTCCCATCGAGAAGGATGTGATATTAAGTGACATGGACATTCTGTGGACCTCTTTCCCTCCATCTAAACATAGGAAGAGCCACCAAAGGCTACTGAAGTTCGCCACGGTGTACATCTCTTCTTCCTTCTGGACCTGGCTGCCTGTATCTGCAGTTAGGTATGGTCACATGCCTGACTTGTCCTTCAAGCTCAGCAGAAGTCGCGTTTCTTTCAGTCCTGGTTGATCAACATCTTCCATGGGTGATTTTACTCTTTTTTCCTCATCTGCCCTCTATGGACAGGAATCCTGGGATCCTGGAGGATGCTGGCAGCTCTAGACTGCCTACACGATTGCATGGAACATAGATCCCCTTGGCCCAGATCACTTGGGCTTGGGACTTGAACAAGAAACAATCGTTTATTAGGGTTAAGCCACCAGAACCTTGGGCTTGTCTTGTCACAGACATTAATTTGTCCTGAGTGTTGAAACAATGCACATTTCAGGACTGTTGTGGTAATCCCACAAGCACACGGAAACCTCTAATACACCTGCTCCATACAGTCACCTCTAAAGGTCATTAAGAAGTGTGGTAAGAACGATGCTCAAGAGGGCTGAAGAGGAGGCTCAGTCAGTAAAGCATTTGCTGGGCATCCACGAAGACCTGACTTTTCATCCCCAGCACCCAGGTAAGAAGCCAGGCTCGGTGCACAAAACACGTGCCCACCCATGAACACACAAGTTCACACATGGGCGAACACAAACGCAGTGGCACTAATGAATGACCTGAAGTTTCAGTGCTGGCAGCTGGGTCTTTCCTTGTCTACCCTCAATTCCTTGAGCCAAGGCTTTGCTGGTTGCCAAGACCACATGCAATTTTGGAGGATGGGTCTCTAGTCTGGAATTCATGGTGTGGAGTTCTCCTATAGCTGCCAGGAGTGATCATTTGGTGCAGGAGGCCATGGGGAAAATGAGAGCATCCTCAGAAACAGATGCCCACAGAAGAGGGCATACACAGAATATAGGCCAGCAGAGAGCTCCCATTTCCAGAAAGCTCTCCTGTGTTCCTTGCTAGTGACATTCCTATGTTGGGAACAGGGCTCCTCAGCATAACAAAGCCACGGGTACCTTGCAAACTAGCACTGCAGAACTCTTCAGTTTTCTGGAGCCTTCCATGTTTATCTGGGCCTATTGTATTGGGATCACGTTTCAAACACAGAGCATGGCAACCTTCTCCACCTCAGCTTCTGTCCATTGGGACCTGGTTGTCCACTTTTAAGAGCAGAGAGGTATCTATGGGAGTGGGATTACTAGAGAGAGAAGAAACCAGGTGGAGCTCACTGTTCCTGAGCTGTGAGTGCAGAACCAGGGAGAGGTGGGGCCAGGGGAGAAGAATAAGGGCCCAACACATTTGTATTCTGGGGATGCAGTGGAGAGCTGGGGCTTTGAAAGTCAAGAGAGGAAGCCCAGGCAGAGTTCTCGCACCCCAGAAAACAAGAGGACAGATCACCGCTACCTGATATGAGTCAACCTGATTCACCTTGGTCCACCTAGATCTGCATAGATAGCCCAGGGACCCTGACAATTAGGATGCTCCAGGGGCAATGCTTCTTTCTACTGGATGGATAATGCTGGCCCTCTGTTCCTTGGGTGACACTAACCAGGCAGTTTCTTAGCATCTGGCTTTCCTTTTCAGTCATCAGAAAATGATTTACAACCAACTCATTATGTTCCAAGTAAAAGGCTGTCCTTCTTTGCCACAACTCTGGCTTCCTAGCAGGAACGCAGTGTCAGTGCAGGGCCCTAAGTCCCAGTTCTTTGACTTGTCCCCTAAGGCACACTGTGGAGATGGTTTAATTTCCTTTGCTGCTATGCTGTGTTTTCCGTACATGCAAAGGCTGATGATTATCAATACACATTGCAGGGAGTGTTTAACATTGACAACATGTTTTCTGGCTTGATACTTCTAACAACCCCTGCTGGGTATATATGATTCTTAAACATTTTTTATGAATAAAGGAGCTAGGTTTCAGATAGGAAGCAGCTTTTGAGTATTGACATAGTGGCGGCTGGCGAGGTGGCTCAGTTGGTACAAAGGTTTGCTGCCAAAATACAAGAACCCAAATTTTCTCCACAACACTCATCAAAAGCAGGGCACAGCAGTGAGCAGCTGTCACCCTAGGACTGCAGAGACAGATGGATCTGTGATGCTTGGTGGTCTGACAGTCTAGCCAAGTTGAGAGCCACAGGTGAGTGAGCCTATCTCAAAATCTCAGGTAGAGAAGTGACTAAGAAAGACACTCGACTAGACATAGATCATGGCTTCTATACCCATGCACACTATGTGTACATGCACACGTGTACATCTATATGCACACACCACAAAGTATTGACACAGACAATAATACACACACACAAATACACACACACAAAATGTGCTGGCCAGTTTAATGCTAACTTAACACAAGCTAAAGTCATCTGAAAGGAGGGAACCTCGATTAAGAAAATGTCTTCATAAGATTGGGCTACAGGCAAGCCTGTAGGGCGTTTTCTTAATTAGTGATTTATGAGAGGCAGGTAGTCCTGTAGTTCTGTAAGAAAACATGCTAAGCCAACCTTGGGGAACAAGCCAGTAAGCAGCACCCCTCCACGGCCTCTGCATGAGCTCCTGCCCTGCTTGAGTTCCTGCCCTCACTGCTTTTGATGATGAACTTGGAGTGTAATAAACCCTTTCCTACACAACCTGCTTTTGGTCATGGTGTTTTATCATAGCAATAGTAATCCTAAGACAGAAAGAAAGTGTTAACAGAGATGATAAATAGCAGATCAGTCTTCAAGACTCTAGGGACTCTAGCATTCATGCTGAAGAAACTAATGCATCCACAGTGCAATCTGAACTCAACTTTGGGGTTAGAAGAGTTTAGACTTAAAACAGTTTGACTTCCAGACATGAATCAGTTATCTACATTGCTACAGTAAGGCTGTGTAATAGCCAGCCACAAAACCTCAATGACATATCACCGTAAATATTTAGCTCACCAGGCTGCCTGGTTCAGCCATTCTGGGCCGAACTGGGCTCACTCACAAGGTTGTGGTGAGCTGGACTTCAGCTGGTAGGCTCTGTTCATCTGGCCAGGCCAACTCCCAGATGACATCACTGCCTATCGGCTGAACGACGATGACCTTGAATGAGATGACTTGTTCTTCATTCTGGCTGGTGCCTTTCTTCTAGCAGGGCGGGAGAGGTCTTTGAGGTGATGTGAAATGAGCAGGAAAAAGCATGTGCCTCATCAAGTCTGAACTCGCACAGAGACACAGATAGCTGGGTGACTAAAGGCATTCACCAGGAGAGCCTGAAGACCTGGCTTGATCCCTGGATCCTACAGTAGATAAACAGAACTGATTCCACAAGTTACCCTCTGCCTTTCATGAGGATACTGTGGTGTACACACATACCCATATACATGAATAACACGCCAGTAATAATTATTTTAAATGCTGTGTCAACCTGCATAAAATCCAAACTCCCTACCACTACTGCAAAGCCATCCACAACTGGTCCCAGACAACTCCAAGCTCAGCTTGAAACCCTCCCCATCTCTCCTTGTGCTCCAGCTACACTTGCCAAAATGCCATGTCTCCGGTCTTGGCCAGTTTGCTTCTCTTTACCTGAGAAGCTCTCCATCCCTACTCTGACTCTCCATTTGAAGAACTCCTCCTCCCCCTGCCCCTCCTCTTTCCCCTCCCCCTTTCCCTCCTCTTTCCCCTCCCCCACTCCCTCCTCTTCCCCCTCCGTCCTCTAAGGCAGAAAGCGACAACTTAGTCACACATAACAGACTTTGAATCCGTAGGTACCACACAGGACCTCATTTAGATATCTTCCGACACTCAAGCCCCTCTTTGGCTAAGTCTCTGAAATCTGTCCCACCCCCATTTCAGTTCCATCTGACATGGGAGAAAACAGAAGGTCAGCAAACTCCAGTTCACTTTCTGTTTTATTTTATTTCATTTGGTTCGGTTCTTTTTTGAGATGGCACTGCGTGTCTCTTAGGACAGTCTGAGATTCGTGATGTGGCTGAAGACGACTTTAACCTTCCTATCCTCCTGCCTCCACTTCCCCAGTGCCAGGATCAAAYAGGTGCACCATCGTACCTGATTTATGTGTCGATTGAGATCAAACTCCAGGCTTCATGTACGCTGGGCCTCAACGCTCCTAAGTGAGCCACACCCTCAGCCACCTGGATGGTTTTATACGTACAATTTTATTGGAGCATAGCTTCTCCGTCTCACTCACGTACTGTCTCCAAGAGCAGAGTAAAAGAGTTGAGACAGAGACTGTCCACAGAGCTGCAAAGGCTGCCTGTCCTTTGATTATTTATGTTCTTTTTAAAATGGGGCAATCACAGGAATCTTGAAGAAGATGAAAATCATACCAGAAAAAGGGTTGTCTTTAGATTCAAAATACTGGTTTCAGCATTTCATAGCTGTGTATGGTTATCAATTTGCTCAACTTTTATGATCCCCCATTTCCCCGTTGGTAGCTGGGGGGAGGGGTGATCATTCCAGCACAAATATACTGGATGCAATGAAATTCTCTATGGCGCGCTGGAGCAGTGCCTGCCATATACTGTGATCAGTACACATCATGGGCTATTATTAGCTGACAGTCACAAAGAGAACAGTTTTGGGGTTAAAATATCATGTCCGCTCAGGCTAAAGTGTTTGGTGTGTGCACGGAGAGGCCCTATGATTTGGTGCCAGCTATTTGGTCCCCGGTGATGAGGGTCCCATTGTTGTTTGCTGCAGGAATCTCAGCCTGGACAGTTCAGAGTGTTTTTTTTATTCGGATATATACTTTATTTACATTTCGAATGATTTCTCCTTTCCTGGATCCCCCCTCCCTGAAAGTCCCATAAGCCCTCTTCCCTCCCCCTGTTCCCCCATCCACCCCTTCCCATTTCCCTATTCTGGTATTCCCCTACACTGCTGCACTGAGCCTTTCCAGGACCAGGGGCCTCTCCTTCCTTTTTCTTGGATATCATTTGATATGTGGATTGTGGATTGTGTCTTGGGTATTCCACGATTCTAGGCTAATATCCATTTATCAGTGAGTGCATACCATGAGTGTTCTTTTGAGACTGGGTTACCTCACTTAGGATGATGTTCTCCAACTCCATCCATTTGTCTAAGAATTTCATGAATTCATTGTTTCTAATGGCTGAATAGTACTCCATTGTGTATATATACCACATTTTTGTATCCATTCCTCCATTGAGGGACATCTGGGATCTTTCCAGCTTCTGGCTATTATAAATAGGGCTGCTATGAACACAGTGGAGTATGTTTCCTTATTGCATGCTGGGGAATCCTCTGGGTATATGCCCAGGAGTGGTATAGCACAGAGTGGTTTTGATATGATTAGAAACTGTTTCCTCTGCAGGATTGTGCATGGACCACATGACCAAAGCTGAGTGTGTTTCTTCTCCTAGAGCTCACTATTATATCTTTCTGGAAGCAAATTCTTACTCACCTACAGGTTTGCCCCCGTGCTCTTGCAATTGTTAGGTTTTCTGCTATGCTCAGTGACTGCCTGGACGCAGACTGTGTAATGTACCCTTGATGGGTTTTAGAGCCTGGTAGAAGGGTTATAGCCCTCTGCAAAGACTGTTGCACCTCCTACAGAACAGCCGCGGAGTCTCCACGTTGTGGACACAATGTTAAGGCAGGGGAGCGGGAACCTCATGATTAGCATCAGTTCATCCTGGGCCAGGTTCAAGGTCCACCGACCTGGGAGGACCTTTCTCTTCAGACTTGGGAGGACAAAGGTGATGAATGGCACCTACAGTGGGGAGCTGCAAACAGTAACTGGAACATGAAAATGAAGCTGTCAATCTTCTCATCTCACTCCTCAGCGAAGTTCTACACCAGATGGGCACAAAGCATCTCCATCTTGGCTACGCCCATAGTAGACACGGTTGCTCTCCATAAAAGCTCATTCTTGCCCCCCAGATCCCTGCAATCTTCACAGTTGACAGGAGGGAAGTAACTCCACCACTCTTGCCCAAATTTCAACATTGGTGATAAATTTGCCCTATTACGAAGCCAATGGAATGATCCCATCCAGGTCTTATTCTTCCAGTTATTTACTTGAATTTGGGCTTGGCTGGTGTGTGTGTGTGTGTGTGTGTGTGTGTGTGTGTGTGTGTGTGTGTGTGTGTGTGTGTTGGTATTCTGCATTGGTTCCAATTTAATCAATTGCATGTTGCTTATTTGAAAATCCCCTTGCCCTGGCCCTGCTGCTCTTTCAATTGGATTGTGTGTGTTAGTGTGTGTGTGTGCGCGCGCTTCAAGTTCTGCCGGGTAAATCGGATTGCTGAGTGCTCAGGGTCCTTTTGGACTGAAAGGGACGTAGTTGACCTTAGCCATGCATGAGCTGCAGTGGTTTGAGTAAGGATGTGGTATCTTCTCAGCAGTCGGAGGCCAGCGGGATAGTTTGTATGGCATGACCTTGAATATCGTATGGTGTGACCTTGGATAGTGCAGTGGCCCCCAACCTCCTCCCCAGTTGTTTTCCACTGTGGCCTCACTCTCCAGTTTTTTATTTTCTGTTCTTTTTCATACATCCCAGGCGATCCTCTTAGGATGAGATTCCTATTGTGTCACTATGCTCAAAGTCTTCGGAAAGCTAGCCCATTACTTCTGGAAAATGACAAAGTCTTTATATTGATTTTTTAAAGACATTTTATCGCTGGGTGATGGTGGTGCACACCTGTAATCCCAGCACTCTGGGAGGCAGAGGCAGGCAGATTTCTGAGTTCGAGGCCAGCCTGGTCTACAGAGTGAGTTCCAGGACAGCCAGGGCTATACAGAGAAACCCTGTCTAGAAAAAACAAAAACAAAAACAAAAAAGAAAAGCTAGTCTAATTGCTAGACATTTTGTCTTAGTCCATTTTCTGTTGGCATGACAAAAAATACCCGATTCTGGATAACTTATAAGGAAAAGAGGATTATTTAGCTCAAGAGGAAAACCTAAAACCTGGCACTGGTTCTGGTGAGGGAGGGCCTTTCGGGCTGTAGCACATTTGGACTACACACAGAAGGACCACGTGTCAGACAGAAGCCAGCAGAACGGAGAGGGCTGGCTTGCTCCTTTGAAACAGCTTTCCCGTGAGTTCTAAGCAGTATCCACTAGACCTACATTCATTTCTCCCGAGGGCACTGTTGTCTGTGAATGACCTTGCACTCAGACTCTTAAGGGTTCCACACCACCTTCCAGTACTGGCACACCTAGCTCAAAGCCCAAAGCCTAGCAGATCTCCAAGATACAGCCCTCCAGCCAAGTCACCCTGTCTGCCAACCTGCTTTGTAAATAAAGTCTGGGCACACAGCCATACTCATTTGTACATACATGACCTAGGTCTCCTCTCTAGTTGTCTGGGCAGCTACAGCAGCCCAGACCATTCGTCGTCTTATTATAGAAGCTTGCTGATTCCTGGCTTCCACAATCCACTCTACCTCACGCCTTGCTCTCACCCTGTCTCTCCCTTCCTTACTTTGCTACATCACCTGAGCCTCTTCCCTGTTCCTCTACCTCATTCCACACCCTTCCCCCTGGCCTGGACACTGGCTGGTTGTCATCTGGAGCCATCTCCCCTTTGTGACTCGCTCCCTGCTCCCCTTTTGCGTTGCATCCCGCTCCCTCTGACAGCTGCTGTCCTCCTGTATACTTTAGGCTTCTGCTTTTCAGCAATACAACGCACATTCACTCTCTTAGTTTTGTTCTTCTTCCTCCAAAGTAATTTACTTGGCTTTTGTTGCACTCTGTCGTATCCTTGCCATGGGGAACAGTGCCTTGCTTGCAAGAGAGTCTGAGCCAATGTTGATTAGACCGCTATTATACAACATGTTTAGAATTCCCCATACAACTGAAAATTCAAACAACAGTGGCCTTTCGGAGGGCTGGTGTGATGTCTTCCCCAACGGGTTCCTAGGCCCTCCAACGTTCCAATTGGTGTTTTTCTTTCTTTCCAAGGGGTTCCTACAAGCCCATGAGGTTCACTTCACCTCTGGACTTTCTATTGTGTTCTAGGAACTCCTGAAACAAGGGAGTGTCTGCAAAAAACAGAGGCCCCACCTACAGGGCTACGGAAGAACTCTGTGCTCATGCCCCCACACATTTCTGCACACTTTTAACCAGAAGTGAGTCACATGGCCACCCGGTTTCAGGAGACATTAGGAAACAGGGTCTTACAGTAGCATGCTGTTCCACTCTTAAGAAACTCAAAATCTATCAGTAGAGAAAGAAATGGACTCCGGGCAATTGACTTACAGCATCAGCCACATTGAGCCTCTGGCTTTGTCCTCTGAAAGAAGTATAGAGGTGGGACGTGGGGGATTCTCAAGATTATGGAAAAACATAAAGGCCCGCACCACTAGGCTTTAGCAATGGCCAGCTCAGACTTCTGTGATTCTTCTCACAAGACTCATGCACCTCGTGAGTAACTCTCAGCCCCTAGCAGCACGTGCGACCTATTGGAAATGCCAGACAATGGTTTCCACAGACAGTAACAGATAGGATGAAATAGATCGTGGAGTGCTTGTGCACACCAGGCCCCTGTGTGTTCTATGGGCTGCGCGTTTCCTGTAGCTGAGCTGCACAGCATCTGTTTACTTCCTCCAGTGCTTCCTGTGAAGGTTGGATGGCCATGGCCATGCTGTGGCCTCCATTTGCTGAATTAAGAAACCTCGAGGAACTAAGAATTGGTAGTGCAAGACTCAAATTCTTGGCCACTGACTCCAAAGCCTATGTGCCCTTGATGGCATTCATGCCTTTAGTTATTCGATAAGTCAATACTTAGTGCTTAGTACTTTCGGGCACTGGTACTTATTACTGTGTTGAGAAAGTGTCATTCAAATCAAGACTTTGTTGTGGGGGAGTAAAGAGAAGTGTAAAAATTGTAAAACGAATACCCCGTGCTTTTTTTCTGGATTTTTTTTTCTTCTGGAAGCTGCTAGGTGAAGGAACACGAGTGTGCCTGTTTATTTTAATTTTCAGGACCAACTTCATTTGTATGCATATCATTTGTCTAATGAGATTGCAAATTACTTGAGATTAGGAGTATCTCTTATTCATTATTGAGTTCTAATATTAAACATGACTGCACCGCCTGTGGGTAGGAGAGTAATGAGCATGCTGGATCAATAGATTCCCGTTGGATGAAACAGACTTCATATTGGGAGAGTCCTGGGTCCTAAGCAATGGAATCCCGCCTTGTGTGACTTCAGCGAGTACTGGTAGGATAGAGCTACAGCCAACTTTGTAACATAGGAACTGTCTTAGTTAGGGTTTTGCTACTGTGAGCAGACACCAGGACCAAGGCAATTCTTATAAGGACAACATTTAATTGGGGCTGGCTGACAGGTTCAGAGGTTCCGTCCATTATCATCAAGGTGGGAACATGGCAGCATCTAGGCAGGCATGGTGCAGGCAGAGCTGAGAGTTCTACAGCTTCATCTGAAGGGTGTTAGCAGAATACTGACTTCCAGGCAGCTAGGACTAGGGTACTATTGCCCATGTCCACTGTGACACACCTACTCCAACAAGGCCACATCTCCTAATAGTGCCACTCCCTGACCCAAGCATAAACAAACACGCAACCAGAGCCATGGCTGATAAGCTGCCCCTTCTGCCTAAACACTTTTGTGAACCCGTCTTCACTCTTGGGCACTGAGTGTTGCTGTTCAGTGCAGAACTACTGTCGCAGCTACGTTATTCTGTAGAGAAAAACAGCCCCTGCATTGCAACGTCTTGGATGACAGTGGCTGGCTTTTCACTCTCCTTGTGTCTCCTATTTATTATTCTGTCCTCAGCATGCTAAAGGCCCCAAGCTCCAGCCCAACTCAATGTTTCTTAATCCCAGAAGTTGGAAGAAAGAAAGGCATCATGTGCATTAGCTCTTAAAGTTTCTCATTCAAGGCGTGTTTTGTCTTCCTCACATTTCACTAACTGACCATGATACTCCACCAAGCTTGACCTCTTAGGGTACTGGGGCATCGAATTCTACTAAGCACTCCAAAAGAAAAGTATGTCATCTTCTTTGGTGTCTCCAAACCTGCAACCCCACCTCCACCCTGAATATTTTGCTTGCTGGATCTGCATTTCATGTCACTCATCCAAAATTCGGAGTCTTGGTGTGACTATTCCATTGGTCACATGTAGTTCAGTCTTGGAGATTTATGAAGAAGCACATGAAAGAGGACTCATGCTAACCAGCCAGGAGGCCACACAGATGACCAAATGCTTTCTCTCCCTTCCCACTTGATTTCTGTACTGCTCATCAACAGCAGGCCTGTGTCAAAGTGTTGTATTCTACAAGAGCTGGCCTCTGACCTCTTTAAGGAGTACTGCCAGGCACTTAAACATTTGTTTTCTCAATAAATATGCACCACCACAAGAACTGTGTCTTAATTATTCTGCTGCTACGAGGTTGTTATCAGCTTGGGAACTGTCCCTATAACAAGGCACCAAAGCCTCCAGCCAACAGCTCTCTGAGTTGTCTCGGAAGTGGATCTCCCGAAATGAGATTTGAAGACTCTAGAATTCAGCTAACTCTCTTGTTTTCAAGTCCATGGGATTCTGAAGGAGACGTTCCAACTAAGCCCTGCTTACAAACTGTAAGATGACGTTTGCCATTTTAAAGCTCCGCATTTTGTAATGATACTTTATACAGCAATAGATAATTAGTATAGTCTTTGACCTAGTCAATAAATATGAAAGTCTGTGTGGCCCCAAAGCTACTATTGTGAGTAATCACAATAGAACTTAATTCTGGGGGCTGGAGAGAAGGCTCAGTGGTACAGAGCCACTCTTCAGGGGGCCTGGGCTTAGTTCTCTGCACCCACATGGGGTGGTTCACCACCTGCGACTCCAGCACCATGGAATCTGATATCCTTTTCTGGCTTCCTCAGCCACTGAACTGCATTCGTATGTACAAAGTCCCATGCAGACAGAGACATAGACACATAATGAAGAAAATATTTAAAAAAAAAAAAAACAAACCTTATTTATACCCTGTACCCGCTGGTTTTGTGTGTCAACTTGACACAGGCTGGAGTTACCACAGAGAAAGGAGTTTCATTTGGGGAAGTGCCTCCTTGAGATCCAGCTGTGGGGCATTTTCTCAATTAGCCATCAAGGGGGAGAGCCCCTTGTGGGTGGTGCCATCTCTAGGCTGGTATTTTTGGGTTTTATAAGAGAGCAGGCTGAGCAAGCCAGGGGAAGCAAGCCAGTAAGAAACATCCCTCCATGGCGTCTGCATCAGCTCCTATCCTGACCTGCTTGAGTTCCAGTCCTGACTTCCTTTAGTGATGAGCAGCAGCATGGAAGTGTAAGCTGAATAAACCCTCTCTTCCCCAACTTGCTTCTTAGTCATGATGTTTGTGTAGGAATAGAAACCCTGACTAAGAAATATCCTTATGGAGTTAATTAATATAAAACAGATTTCCAAGCTGCAGAAATGAACAGGGACCTTACTTTTTCATTATGGCGTGTATGTGTGTGTGTGTGTGTGTGTGTGTGTGTGTGTGTGTGTGTGTGTGTACAAGAGCATTCTATAGTGTGAATGTGGAGGTCACAGTACAACTTTTGGGAATCAATTTTCTTCTGCTCTTACCACACGGGTCTTAGGGACTAAACTGAAATTGTCTGGTTTGGCATATTTACCCCTAAGCCATTTAACCAGCCCCCTAAACAGAGGCTTCCACGCGCAAATGTTTGTCATGAATCTCCCAAAATGAAAAAGAGTATTCAGTCGCTCACAAACTTTCAAGATCCTTTTCGCTTTCCATTTCATAGGGCTAATGTTCTGGAAAGTTCTTTGTTAGTTAAACAACAACAACAAAAATGATCAAAGTTGTAATTTTAAAGGCTTTGGTTTCCCTATAAAATTTCGCAGCGTCCCTCCCCCCATTATGGAATTGATAACTATTTCTCTTTCCCTGGGCCCCAGGCACACTCTCACTGATTTGTTTAGCAAGCATTGGCTGATTCTCCGCTCTGTGGGCAGGTCCTGTGAGCACCAGAATGGAGTCTCTGGCTGTGGAGCTGCTGTGTTTGTCCTGAAGTGTATTGAGAGGCATGTTAATTGCTTCATTTTTGTGACTAATGGTTTCAGCCACAATGTTTAGGCAAAGTGTAAAGGAGAGGAAGAATGGAATTGGTGAGCTTCAAGATCGCAGCCCTGCCTGTTGAAGCAACACATTGTCCTCAAGGACGGGAAACATAATCAGTTTTGAAATCGTGCCTGAAACACTTCACTGGACGGTATTTAAAACGTTTAAAGGGTGCTGGAACAAACAAAGCTCTGGAAAGGCATTTCAAAGAAAATGAATTTTTGGCATGCTTTTTCCTTGAGTACCAGTGCGCCCCCCCATCTTCCCCCCCTCCCAATAACCTTCTTGAGAAAGCACAGGAGAGAAACCGGGATTTCATCTTTCTGGCCTGATCTGGATCAAGTGTCTCCAATCTCTGAGGGAAAGCAGCCAGGTATCTTGCTCCTGAGGTGGTTGAACAGGCATTCCTATTTTACATTTGTAGGATTGTCCCGAGGAATTCACGGGATGTTCCCAGATGTAATAAAACAGTAAACGGACCAACTTCTCTATGACGCTATTCTTGGACGTCAATCCGACTGCATCTGGAATTCACTAAAACCCGAGTGGCTGGGTACACGTGTGAGGGATTTTTTCCTAATTAAAGCACTTTGAAGCAGGGAGATTGACCTTTAATCTGGGCCACACTTTCTGGTGGCAGGCTGTGTGAGGGCATGGAAGGAGGAGGCATCTGCTCTTTGTCTGCTTGCCCTCACTCTTGCTGGCAAGCCCACTCCGCCTTCACCGGCCTCAGAGCCTGCTTCCTCAGGATTCCAGTGTACACAGAAGACCAGCGGAGACATGCAGCCTCGTGGAGTTTCCATTGGTGGACAGCCATTGTTGGGCTAGTTGGACTGTACTCTCTAAGCCACTGTAATAAATTTAATAAAGTCCTGCTAATAAAATATATTATATTATATTATATTATATTATATTATATTATATTATATTATATATATGCAAAATACATATTCTATTTGTTAAGAGGACCCTGGCTAATACATTCTCCAACTGAAGCTGCCCCTTTGGTATCCCTTGAAGACATTTAAGGTCTGATTTAGAAATCAAGTGGTGTTGATGTTGGCCAAGGTAAGGAGAAATCAGGCTGGATTAAAAATTTTGAAGTTAAGCATGAAAACGTAAGAGAATATAAAATACCGGACAATAGTTTACTCTTGGAAAGAGGGTAGAGCTTTCTAAATTTACCGACCTTTCAAGAGAAGAACTGACAAACTTTAACTAGGAGAAAACGGAAAATTTACATTGTAAAACAAGTAAATAAATGTAAATTGAGGACAATGAGGAGCCACAGGGAATTACCTATGGCGCGTGGGATGGAAGAGGAGCTGGAAGTTGAAATTTTACCTATAGTTTATGACAAGCAGGAGTAGAAGGCTACCACACAGGCATGCAGACCTGCTCCCATCCCCAGCACCCAGAGGAAAGGCAGGCACCACAGTGCACATTCATAACTGCAGTGCTGCGGGCGGAGACAGGCAGTTCCCGAGAGCTCACTGCTCAGCCAGGCTAGCAACCCTGGTGAGCTCTAGATTCAATGAGGAATCCCGTCTCAAAAGTAAGCTGGGGAGCAACTGAGGAAGAATATGTTGACTTCTAGTCTCCGTTGTCACATGTAGAAGCTCATGTACACACACACACACACACACACACACACACACACACACACGAGGCCAAAGGTCACTTAAGGAAGCTTTTTGGTTCACTGATCATCTTGTCATCATGGGACAGGGCAAAAGCAGACTCACGGGTGATCTTATTTCAAATGTGCACAGGAAGTGGAGGAGGAAGAGGAGGAAGGGGAGGAGGGCAGGAACCGGAGTGAGCTGAGGCTATAAACCCTCAAGTCCCATCAACTGATTTACTTCCTCCATCAAGGCCATGAGCTCCCCCCTCACAATTCTATCAGGTTGACTGGTGTTAGGATCTTCCCAACAGGAAAAAATTAACAGACGGGATGGAAATATTTCTCAGTACATGCCCAACCAGCATAAGCAAGGTTAATGTCCAACCTCCTGTATTACAAAAGAAATATGTCTGTATATAAATTTAGTGAATACAAATTCATAGGTTAGAAATACAACTGAAAAAAAAAAAACCCACACTGCCAGTATTTAAACCTGGATCTTTATGACCTCGAGTCTAACATTTATAAACACTGTTTTGTTACACAGAGGTAAAAATGCAAAAAGCAACTACAGTAGTGGCGGTTGCTGCTGATATTGCCTAGAGCTAGCAATTACTGTCATGGCCTGTCATGGAGGCGCATGCATGTTCAAGGCTTCAAAGAACCAATGCAAACGGAGGAGCCAGCCCCGCAGGGTAGGACAGGAGTGTGGTTAGCTAGATTTTGAAAGACTTGTAGGAGCGTCACAAAGGCACATTTATTTTTTAAGGACTAGTATTTAGCACAAAAGGGACCGTGTGGGTAAAGACACTCCCTGTGCTTAAGCTATAAAGAGTTGTAGCAGCTAGGGAGGAACCTGAACGGGAAGGGAGATAATGAAGTTGGACCAATGAGAGCTGGTTTAGAAAGATGATCCTGCCAGCAGCAGAGTGGCGTCTGAGGGGAAAAGAGGCTCATTGCGGGGCTTCTGGGAACTGTGTGCAGAGTAAGGAAACCGGGAATGATGGGGAAACACGGGTGAAACGCCACCTCTGAAAATGGGTGGTGTTGCAGTGCGACTCGCCATAAAAGAAACAGAGTTTACAATACCGTAATTACCTCTGAATGGCTCATCTTCCTGTGCTGAAGACTCATTCTGGCTCTTCCACTCTTCTCCCGGGCGGGCGTACCTGAGTCAGGGGGAGTTTCCTTTCCAGGATTCCCCAACTCTTCAGAGACTAGGCAGGGCTAACCTGGGGGAGGCCCCAGCAGAAAACAGAGGTGGGTGGGGCTTACGGCCACACCCCCAACCGCAGGCTCCTCTCTGACTGCAGGAGCTGAGCCAGCAGTTAGTGTCAGACCTGAGAGTCCTGACCTTGCCTGTTAAACCTCGCTTCTGAGTTTTTAAGGAACGCTGTGCTTTCACCCTCAATTAAAGGTGAAGAAGGAAGGCACAGTTAGGTACAGCGAGGCCGAGGAGCTTGCTTGGGGCTTTAGCCTGCTTGAGTCAGTAGCAGAACCAGGCTCTAAACCCAAGTGGCCTTGCTTGGTACAGTGGTGCGCGGCAGATTCTTGGGAGCGATGTGATGAGACTCTTGGCACGGTGGCTGCTGGGAGAATCAACAGGCTTTTCAGATTCTAGACTACTGAAGGGTGAAGCTCCTCAGTACTTGGACTAACAGGAATCATGGGAAGAGAGTAAGTTTATTTTCTATTGAAAAATAGTTTTATGGCTCTGGTCAAAACAGTACCTGTTTATTGTAATAAAAAACGTTCAGGATTTTGTTTTGTTTTGTTTTGAGACAGGTCCGACTATCTCACTAATAGAGCAAGCTGGCCTTGAACTCATAGAGATCCTGTGTCTCCTGGATGCTCAGATTAAAGGCACCACATGCCTGGCTAAACTTTTTTTTAAAAAAAAATAAAAATAAAAAAAAATCTAAAGAAGAAAACTTGAGAGACAGGACTAGAATAAATAAAACTCCTGGGAGGAATTGGGGCAGGGGAAAGAAAATGATAAAAAAATATATTGCACAAAAAAAATTAATTAAAACAAAACCCCACTACAGATCCAACGAACCTGCTTGTAGCTAGGATCAAGAACGCCCTTAGTCAGTGTGCACTGGTTCTTTATCAAGCACTTTTCAGCAAGTAAGTTCACTTATGGGGTCACACTTTGTGTCCTCTCCAAAGCCTACACTTAAAACACTTCTCCGCAGACGATAGGTTGTAGAAATAAAGATCTCCTTTGTTGCTCTTCACAACTGGTTAATAGTCATTCCAACTTGCTTTTCTGAAAGACTTGTTGTCTCCTCAAATCCTATGTGTGGTGGTTTTAATAAGAATGACCCCCATAGGTTCATGTCTTTGAATGCTTGGCCATAGGGGGTAATGCATAGGAGGCGTGGCCTTGTTAGAGGACATATGTCACATCTCTGTTGGGAGTATTTTGAGGTCCCCTGTGCTCACACTACACTCAGTGTGGTACACTGTCTCCTGCTGCCTGGGTATCAAGATGTGGACGTGTCAGCTCCTTCGCCAGCTCCTCGTCTGCCTGGATACCGCCTAGTTTCCTGCCATGATGATAATGGACTAAACCTCTGAAACTGTAAGCCAGCCCCGATTGAACGTTTGTGAAATTATTTTTATAAAAGTTGCCATGGTCATGGTGTCTCTTCACAGTCATAGAAACCCTAAGACATCTATGTTAAAAACAGCATCTAAAGCATTTTATGTTGCTTTTGAAAAATGGGTGAGGAACATTCAAGGGGATGCTTTTTGGAAAGTCACAAAGCATGTGTGTTTGATGCGCACTAATAAGCCACTCTTCCCGGAGAGACTCCCTGTATCAGGGCGCATTGCCGGCAAGATTCCCTTCTGGGTTATATCTGTCAGGAAGGTGAGCAGAAGCTCACCTGCTCTCTCTCTCTCTCTCTCTCTCTCTCTCTCTCTCTCTCTCTCTCTCTCCTGAGTCTGGATGCAATATCAAATGTTCTTACTGCCACGATTCCCCCATCAAGATGGGGAAATTCCCCCTCAAGGTACAAGGGGAGCCCTTCCTTCCTCATTGTCAGGAGTTTGACTTGGCAATAAGAAGAGTAACTGATACTAAACCTTTCGGAATCTTTGGTTTCCAGGAGGTTTCCAACTAACCTCACTGAGGTACCAGCATGACTTGTGTTTCTTTTTCATTTTTAGTAAAGGTGTGTGTGTGTGTGTGTGTGTGTGTGTGTGTGTGTGTGTGTGTGTGTATATATATATATATTTGCATTTTATAAAAGATAACAGATACGGAGAAGTTTTGAAGCCTTATAGAGGTGCAAAAGTCCCAAAATCACTCACAGCAGTGAATAAATGAGCAGAAACAGCCAAGCTGGAGACAATATATAAAAGTGAAAACAAGCGCCGGGCGGTGGTGGCGCACGCCTTTAWTCCCAGCACTTGGGAGGCAGAGGCAGGCGGATTTCTGAGTTCGAGGCCAGCCTGGTCTACAGAGTGAGTTCCAGGATAGCCGGAGCTACACAGAGAAACCCTGTCTCRRAAAAACAAAAAAGAAAAAACAAAACAACAACAAAAAAAGGTGAAAACAAGCAATGGGATTTTTAAATTTTGTGTTTATTCAGTGTAGACTGTACTGTGCTACATCGGGACATGCTTTTATATAAAACATGAATCGAGGACTCTCCCCTTCATGTCTCTCTCCCCTTCCAGTCCCATTAGGCCTCTTTGCTTTCCTTGATGGCTGTTCTGCTCTCACACCAGATATAGATACATGATCATGTGTATCCACAGGGAACCCAGGAGCTGTGTTCAAGAGAAATCACGTGATACTTGTCTGAAACTAACTTTAAATATGATCGTCTCCAGTTGTATCAAGTTTTCTGCAAACAATATAGCTTTATTCTTCTTGTATGTATACCACAATTTTTTCTTTACTTTTCCTCTGCTGTAAACATCTAGCTTAGTTCTATAATTCGGCTATCCTGAACAGTGGTACATTAAACACCGATGGGCAGGCATCTCTGTGAAGTACTGGCCTGGAGTCCCTTGGAGTCCTATGGTAAATTTATTTTTAGTTGCGTGAGGAAACACCAGACTTTTTTCCCCACAAATACTGATATGTTACATCACCACGAGCTGTGTAAAAGGGCTCTCTTTCACCTACATCTGTACCAGCATCTGTTGGTATTTTTTTCTCGGTGATTGCCACTCTGACTAGATGAGATGGAATATCAGTGTGATTCTAATCTGCGTTTCTGTGATGGCCCGTGAGGTTGAACATTTCTTCATACTCACATTGGCCATTTGTATTTTATCCTTTGAGAACTGCCAGTCGCTTTCGTTGCCTCGTTACCTCATTGGCTGACAGGATTGCTTGATTCCTTGTTGATTGACTGGATTGTTTGATTCTTTGTGAAGGATATCGCTGGAATTTTGATGGGCGTTGCATCGAATCTGCAATAACTTTTGGTCCTTCAGTCCATGAGCATGGAGGTCTTTCAATCCTCTAATGTTATCTTCAATTTCTTTGGTATTTTGAATTTTTTATGCAATAGAATACTTTCTAGCCACAAAACGTAAAATATTTAGAATGACTTTAATACCATGCAAGAAGGGACAAGATTTGAAGGAATGTTCGGGAAAAATCAGAATTCAAAGTGATGTACAGAACAGTCCTGTGATGGCTTATAAGAGAGTGTCCACGAGAGGCTCAGATATTTGAACTCTTGCTCCCGAGTTGGTGGTATGGTCTGAGGAGGCTAAGGAGGTGGCCTTGTAAGAGGAAGTATCTCACTGGAGGTGGGCTTTGAGGGGTTAAAGGCTTGTGCCATTTCAAGTTCCTGCTCTGTGCTTGGCCTTGTGGTTAAGATGTGATCCCTTGGCTTCTGCTCCAGATGTCTGCTGCCTTGGCTCCACTATCATGGACTCAAACACTCTGGAACTGTAAGTCCAAATAAACTCTTTGTAGTGGCTTTTGCTGGTTGTCAACTTGACTATATCTGGAATGAACTACAATTAAGAATTGGAAGGCTCACCTATGATCCTAATCTGGAGACTCAAAGATACAAGTTTCTGACCTGGATCTTGGCATGGGGATCTTGAAACATAGTGGCAATGAATTCCAGAAGATTAAGACAAGGAGATCATGGAGTTCAAGGTCATCTAGGATTAAAGGCGCTGTGCCACATGCCTTTAATCTGGGCCACGCCCTCTGCTGGAGACCTACATAAGGACATTGGAAGAAGACTCATTCACTCACTCTTCCTTGCCTGCTTGCCTCACGGGACTAAGCAACTGCTAGATCCTTGGACTTCCATCCACAGCTGCTGCTGGCCATTGTTGGGGAGTTGGACTACAAACTGTAAGTCATTGACAAATTCTCTAACTATATAGAGACTACCCATAGGTTCTGTGACTCTAGAGAACCCTGACTAATACAGAAGTTGGTACAGGCAGGGTGGGGTATTCCTGTGACAACCTGACCATGTTTTGGGCAGGACTGTGGAAGGACTTTGGAACTTTGAGCTAGAAGAGCCATTAAGAAGTTAAGAGCTCTGTGGAATGTTCTGTAGAAATTTGGAAGATAATGTTAAGAACAGTGCAGAAGATGGAGGCCTGGCTTGTGAAATTTCAGAGGGAAAATTAGACTCTTATCAGGGCTGTTGATGTTTTGATTGTGAAGATTCTGTGGTTTTGGTTAGTTGGGACTGAAGAATCAGCTGTGATTAACAAGATACCAGAACCACTAAAGCAAACCTTTGTGATACTGGGACTATTAATGCTGGTTAGCTGGAGCTAAGAAATTAGCGGCAATTAAGAAGAGACCAGCATCACTGAGGTAAAATCTTCTGGGAAGTGTTTTTTTTTGAGAGCACAGAGGCTGTGTTCCAGAGATAGCCATGGTTGTACTTTGTGCTGTGGTTGGACTTGGTACTGTGTAAGAGTCACCCAGGTGGTACTGATTTTGAAGGCATGAAGGGGTCCTGAAGAACAGCTGAGTCTTGGCACTGTGAGAGGCCATGAAGGTGCAGCCTCAGTTGTAATTAATGACCCAGGACTGAAGGGATCATGCATAGGAGTTGAGGCTTGGCACCATGAAGAGAGCCTATGAGAGGCTATTGGTGAAGCCCAGTTACAGCAGAAGACAGCAATGTTTTGGAGATGCCAGTGCCATGCGATGACCACCAAGAACAGCAGCAGTGGTGGAGTACAGGCAGCTGGAGCCTAGAAGACAAGGTGTGTGCTACAAAGGGCAGAGCTGGAGAAGTGACCCAAGCCCTTGAAGGAGTCCGGAAGATCGTGAGTTGGATCCCAGACATTGAACCATTGGAGTTTGAGTTTTGCTTTTGATTGTGACTGTGCCTTGATATTTTTCCCTCTTGAAGGAAGGAAGTATTTTAGTGGAGCCCACAGTTAAGAGACTTTGAATTTTTAAAAGACTTTGAGTTTTAAAAGATATTGGACATTTTAAAGGGATTGAACTTTTAATATGTAAAGACTGTGGGACTTTTAAAGTTATTTAGGTCTTGGGGATGAATAAGAAAGTAAGGGTTGAGGCTTAATAGTGATGTGTTTGTGTGTCAGGCTGACAAGGGGTCAATTGTACTGGCTGGTTTTGTGTGCCAACTTGACA
Organism: Apodemus speciosus; assembly: GCA_002335545.1. Lineage (NCBI taxonomy): Eukaryota > Metazoa > Chordata > Mammalia > Rodentia > Muridae > Apodemus > Apodemus speciosus. The sequence goes on from BDUI01000008.1 coordinate 1,755,353, forward strand.
CAGGCTGGAGTTATCACAGAGAAAGGAGCTTCATTTGGGGAAATGCCTCCATGAGATCCAGCTGAGGGGCATTTTCTCAATTAGTGATCAAGAGGGAGGGCCCCTTGTGGGTGGTACCATCTCTGGGCTGGTAGTCTTGGCTTCTATAAGAGAGCAGGCTGAGCAACCCAGGGGAATCAAGCCAGTAAGGAACATCCCTCCATGGCCTCTGCATCAACTCCTGCTTCCTGACCTGCTTGAGTTCCAGTCCTGACTTCCTTTGGTGATGAACAGCAGTGTGGAAGTGTAAGCTGAATAAACCCTTTCCTCCCCAACTTGCTTTTTGGTCATGATGTTTGTGCAGGAATAGAAACCCTGACTAAGATACTCTTCTATTAATTGCCTTGGTCATAGTGTTTTGTTACAGCAAGAGAGAAGTGACTAATACAAATCTCAACTGTATTGATACATTTCACATTCATGGACACACACTTATACCTTCCAGTAAAAGCAGCCAATTGAACATTTAAAAGAGAAGGCAATATAAACTGTTAATATTGACGATCTCTGTCAAGTAGGATTTTTGAATAATTTATTATCTTCCTTCTCCTCATCTTCTCCTCTTTTCTGCTTTTTGTAGACTGAATTTTCTAGTCCTGTGGGACCTTTATCACTCTGCTGATGTGCTTACTCTTGCCAGTGCTTTTTGTCACTCACTGTCTTAGCCAGGATTTCATCTCTGTGAAGAGACACCATGACCCAGGCAACTCTTATAAAGACAAGTATCTAATTGGGGCTGGCTTACAGTTTCAGAGGTTCAGTCCATTATCATCATGGCGGGAAGCATGACAGCGTGCAGGCAGACATGGTGCTGGAGGAGCTGAGAGCTCTACATCTTGATCTAAAGGCAGCCAGAAGGAAACTCTTTCCACACTGGGTAGAGCTTGAGCACTAGCAGACCTCAAAGCCCCACCTTCACAACGACACACCTCCTCTAACAAGGCCACACCCACCCCAGCAAGGCCACACCCACCCCAACAAGGTCACACCTCCAAATAGTGCTACTCCCTAGGCCAAGCATAGTCAAACTACAGTTCATGGTCGTTTGATGTTATTACAAAGGAAATATCGTGAAATATTTGGAGTTAGGCATTCGTTTATCCACAGTGCTATGAGACATGGTCAACAGTACTGGCCGCCATTAGATGAGGTCCCAGCTCTTAAGGAGTGTGCCACCTGGAAGGGGGAGGAGTCAAACGCACATCTGAAACTTCAGAAGAGGAGCATCCCTGCAGGATATAGCAGTGCCTTCAAACTGAGGGAGCTTTATTTTATAAGTAAGGTCTGTCTTCCTTTCTTCTGATTCCATAGGTAGTAAGTGCGTTGTCCAAAAAATAGGGAAGTGTAGACTCTCCTAGCAAATATGCTCAGGGGTATTCCATAATGTGGAACCTTATTTCAGTTGCACAACTCTGTAAGGTAGGTTGGCTGGGATGTCTCAGAGATGAGAAAACAGAAGTGAAAATGGATGGAATGGATGAGCTTGGGGCTATGGCCAGCAAAGTGGCAAAGACAGCCAGTACCAGGTTGACCTCACACCACAGGAGGAAATGAATCAGTGTCCAGTGCAATGCGTTGTTTTGTGCGAGTTTCCTTCGAATACACAAGGTGTCCTCAGGTCTTGGCTCCCTGTGCTCCAACCAGCACTCAACACCCACAACATCCTCAACACACTTAACACCTCAGCACATAGGCTCGAGGTGGACAAGACGTCCAGGAAACCGGGCAGAGAAATGAAAAGCGCTTTACAACAAACTCTGGCCTGTGTACACAGGGATACCTTCTCCTGCCTGGGCAGCATCAGGAAAAGAAAACATTGCAGCACTCTCAAACGGAGCCGAATCTCACAGACTGAGAAGAGAGGAGGTTTAAGAAGATAAGAGGGGAGATGGACATCTGCACAAAAGGAGCAGCGGGGGATGGGAGAGACAGTGTGCTGACTTGGAATATCAGACAGCAGGAGGGATCCGATCTAGAGCCCAGAGTGTGCAATGTGTGTATATGAGAGAGCGTCCCCTCTGCTTCTGTCTCCTCCTGTCTTTGCCTCTCTGTCTCTGTCTCTGTCTCTCTCTCTCTCTCTCTCTCTCTCTCTCTGTGTGTGTGTGTGTGTGTGTGTGTGTGTGTGTGTGTGTGTGTGTGTGTGAAACTACAAAAAGGAAGTTTAAGAATAGTGTGGGAGTCCTGAAAGCCAGGTAATGAGTGTAAACTTTAGGTACCTGGGAGACTAAATAAATAAATAAATAAAATAGCTCCTCACATTTTTTGATATGAGTTGCTTGTTGTTTTTGATTTTGTTATGTGTGACAATATAAGAGCTAGACTTTAGGAAGATTCTCGTATTAGAGATCAGGAAGGGGAATGTGTTGCTAAGGACGTGTATTAGGATGGAAACCTGGGGCGGATGAGGTATGTGGGAAGCACAGCAGGTAACCCACAGCTGCCCACGCCCCACCCCCATCCTCACTGAGATGTGAGTGACAAAGGTGATAGGCATTTAAGGTGTACCACGTGGTGTTTAATATATGTATTGTGAAAAATTACCGTAAGCAAGATAATTAACATATCTCTCAACCCTGCCCAATAAGAACACTTACAGAGAACTTCCTATCTACATCACCCTTCACTATAGATGCCGTCCTGTATGTAACGTGTCTAGAACTGTAGAACTCAGTCACCCGTAACTGTAAGTCTGAGTTAAGGTTGCTAAGGTTGTGCTGAACAATCCCAGCCCCTGTCTGCACCCAGTGAACGTTGTACACTCTGCTGTTACTGTGTGACTCTTTTTAGAGTCACACATAAGAGAGGCATTCCCCCTTAGCATGACGACACTGTTCAGATTAGCCATTTGCTATAAATGGCAAAATTTCCTTCTTTTTGGAGTCTGAACAATATTCTCTCTTGGCTATTGCCAATTATGCTTCCATGAACAGGGAGGGGGAGTAAATAGATCTTTTAAACAGTGGCTTTATTTCTTTTTGATACAGCTCCAGATGTGGGATTATCGGATCATATGGTCCTCCTAATTAGCAATTTTTTGAGGATCTTCAGCATTATTTTCCGTAATGGCTATATCAATTTCCCTTCTCGCCAATAGAGTGCACTCTTCTTCCTCCGCACCCTTGCTGATGCTTGTAATCTTCTGACTTTCTGATAATTGCCATCCTAACAGGCGTGGGCTGGCATCTCATTATGGTTTTGATTTGCAGTTTCCCTGACGGCCAGTGATGTGGAGTGTCTTCTCACATCCCTGTCGGCCACAGTTGAACATTCAAACCAGCAGTTCAAAGCGTGTCCTTCCTTCGTAGACTCATAACATTTACCACAACTCCCTAGCCCAGTGTGGGATCCAGACAAATAAATAGATGGTAACAACCCAGAGTGACAAGGGCCCAGAAATGTGAAGCCACCGAAGAGGGTTGAGTGATGGGAACACCCAAGCTGCTTTGGGAGATCAGGGTGGGCTTCTTGCAGGAACAGGATTGTGTAAAGGTGCAATGGGATCTTGGGATGAATAAGTTTTCTCCTAAGGTAGGCTGGGACAAATAACCAAGGCAATGAATGTCATTAGACACAGAAATGCAGCAAACTCACACATATATTTTGTTATCTCTCTTTAGCTGAAAAGAATATTCTCCCCATGCACAAATTTAAGACTGAGCTGTTTAGAAGATTGTCCACCAAATCTCAGAGTGGCTAGGAACCACACACACCCCTCTCGCCACCCCCACCCCGCCGCGCCACACACACATGCCCTCCCTTTCCACCCTCCACCCCCAGCCCCCGCAAACCCTGGGACTTAAGGGTCAGTGTAGATTCCTCTCTGCTGAACAAACCTAGGAAGTCCTGGTGACAGGTGGTTTATGACTAGAGATTCCCTTCCCAGTGGCATCCATCAGTCCACCTCTCTACTTTCCTGGTTTAGTTCCCTCCACACCGGAGCCAACTGAGGCTGAGAAGAGGCACCCGCAGGAATTAGTCAGGGTGCCTGAAGAGGGAGGAGGAGAAAGGTATGTCTTGTATGGGATGGTGGGAGGGAAAGAGAAATCTAAAAGGCCAAAACAGAAAGTGACCCTCGGGCAAACACTTTGTGAACCGCAGAGTGGAACAAATAACGATACAAATGAGAATTTTGTCGATGGTCCAAAAGCGGGAACTAGGGAAGCTGCCGTGGCAGGGTGGCTGCTCTTCTCCAGGATTCCACCTAGGCCGCGGCTCCCTCCAAGCTGCAGCCCTGGTCAAGGCTGGGGGTGGGGTGGTAGGGTGGTGGGCGTGACCGAGGGGCGGGGCCGCGCGGAAGGGAGGAATTTAAAAATAAAAAAAACCCCTAAGTAATTAGCATACCACGATTCTATTGGCTCTTCGACGGCCCTGCTTTGCATACGCCCGCCCTCTGACTGCTTGGTTTGCTGGGGCTCAGCAGGGTTTTGCAGCCGCCTGGCTACAGCGCTTTAGTGCGGGCTGGGAGCTCAGAGAACCGCGGCCCGGAGCCCGGAGCCCGGAGCCCGGGGAGCCCGCTGCCCGCCGAGCTGCAGCGGCCGTATCTGGGGCGATCTAGGTCCTATCGACACTGTGGCCGGCGCTCGGAGGCTTCTACAACGGTCTGGTCCCAGGGAGGAGAGGACCAGACACTTTTATTTTGGATGAAAGGCGCGGGTCGTGGCGGGGAGCTTCCTTCCCGGCCTGGCTCGCGGCTCAGTGAGCCCTAGCTCTGGCCCCGACTCCAGAAGATGACTTCAGGTTCCGCCGTGTATCTTCCAGTGGTGACGGCTCGGCGAGGCAGGCGAAAGTAGTGACACTTGCTGGCAACGCCAGGTGGGAAAGTGAGCCTAGGCGACGAAGAGCCCCGCTGTCCCCGAGGACTCCGGTGCCCACAGTTCCTTGCCTTTCCTTCCCCTCGGCTCCACGGCGGCTGCAGCATGAAGTGGCGCAGCGATGGCCAGGAGAGGTAAGAAGCCGGTGGTGCGAACGCTGGAAGATCTGACGCTGGACTCGGGTTATGGTGGCGCGGCGGACTCTGTGCGCTCCTCCAACTTGTCTCTGTGCTGTTCTGACTCGCACCCGGCGTCCCCGTATGGCGGGAGCTGCTGGCCGCCTCTAGCTGACTCCATGCACAGCCGGCATAACAGCTTTGACACCGTCAACACTGCCCTGGTGGAAGACTCCGAGGGGCTGGACTGCGCCGGTCAGCACTGCTCGCGGCTGCTGCCGGACCTCGACGAGGTCCCCTGGACCCTCCAGGAACTGGAGTTGCTGCTGCTGCGCTCCCGGGATCCCCGGGCAGGCCCAGCGGTCCCCGGCAGCCTGCCCAAGGACGCGCTGGCCAAGCTCTCGCTGCTGGTAAGCCGGGCTCTGGTGCGCATCGCTAAAGAGGCGCAGCGCCTGAGCCTGCGCTTCGCCAAGTGCACCAAGTACGAGATCCAGAGTGCCATGGAGATCGTGCTGTCCTGGGGCCTGGCGGCTCACTGCACCGCGGCCGCGCTGGCCGCACTCTCTCTCTATAACATGAGCAGCGCTGGCGGCGACCGCTTGGGCCGTGGCAAGTCGGCGCGCTGCGGCCTCACCTTCTCCGTGGGCCGCGTGTACCGCTGGATGGTGGATAGCCGCGTGGCGCTGCGCATCCACGAGCATGCCGCCATCTACCTGACCGCCTGTATGGAGAGTCTCTTCCGGGACATCTACTCGCGGGTGTTGGCCTCCGGGCTACCCCGTAGCTGTAGCGGTCCCGGCCCTGGCTCCAGCTCGGGTTCTGGCCCAGGCCCCGGCTCAGGCCCGGGAGCCCCTGCAGCGGATAAGGAGCGCGAGACGCCGGGAGGGGGAGCGGCGAGCGGTGGCCCTTGCAGCGCTGCGAGCAGCGCCAGCGGGGGCAGTAGTTGTTGCGCCCCGCCAGCCACGGCGGCGACCGCAGTCCCGCCAGCCACAGCCGCCGCTGCCGCCGCCGCCGCCAACCATCACCACCACCACCACACGCTTCACGAAGCGCCCAAATTCACCGTGGAGACCCTAGAGCACACGGTCAACAACGACTCGGAAATCTGGGGCCTCTTGCAACCCTACCAGCACCTCATCTGTGGGAAGAACGCCAGTGGTAAGTGGCTGTACGGATGATTCCTTCTCCCTCCCAACTCCGTCAACTCCGGGCTCAAGTTTGCCCCTTGTCCCCCTCCCGCGTCTCTCTGGCCACTCGCGCTCTCCACGGCCTTAGAGGTAGGGGCCAGAGTGGAGACAGCCAGGAACCCGTAGGTTCACTCCTGAGCTTGGGACCCGCGTGGTTAACAGTGGTGGTGATGTTCCAGGAGCACAGGGTTCCGCCCCCTTTGTGCTGGGCCAGGACGTGGCTGCCTCCCGCAGGACGGGAGCAAAACCCAACACCTTTTTATTTTACATTTAATTCAGTATGTTGTTTTACTCGGATCAGGCTTGAGACGTTCTTCTAGAACGCCGTTGTGATCTTTAAGGGACCACACTCCAGTGCCCAAGAGTTGGGCCGAGATCTGGAGGAGGCGGGTTCACTTGTCTGCCGCCCTGCAGTTCTCTCGCTTGCCCCAGGCCTTCTGGGGTCGCTGTGGTTGCGCTAGAAGGCACGGCTGGGAAGGTGGAAGGACTGAGCTGGGTGGGCCTAAACCTGTTCTTGTAGGTGGTGGTGGTGGAGGGGCGACACTGCACAGCACCAAGTTTCCCTGAACAGTTTCTGAGCACTTGAACCCAGAGCTGCGGGGTACGGGGGTGGGGTGGGGTAGGGTGGGGGTGGCGTAGCGACCGGCCAGGATTCCAGACTCTGGCGGGTGATTTACATTTGCCTCTTGGCTGAAGAAGAGCCACTAAGGACCCAGGCCTGAGGGAGGGATTATCAGCTCCGGGAGTCCTTTTGCTGGTGTTCTAAAATCCCCTCATCGCGCCCGACTGGAGGGCTCCGGGTGGGTTTGAATCTGGGGTCCTGGCTGCTGGCTGCCAATGGGGTGGGGCTGAGGTGCTTGTTTTCCGGGTCTCGCAGGCTGGCGGTCCCTGTCTGCAAAAGCCTGAGCAAGACACTTCAAAGCTTCAATTTTCCACAGGAAATGGTAGAAGAGTAACCGGAGACTCTAAAAGCGAAATAAAACTTTGTTACGTATTCCAGGCGGTTTGGCCTGAGGTTGCGTGGTCGGAGCGGAAAAGGCAGCCTTTCTGGGTAGATTTCATTCATGTCACAGCCTGTCTGTTTCCTCCAAGCCAAAGGAGAGATGCGTCTGGCCTGGCCTGGCCTGGCCTCTGGGGTGCCAAGAGTGTGCATGTGGGTGTGCCCGCGCATGTGTGTGCAAGTGCCTTGTGAGTGTGCGAAGGAGCGAACCAGCAGGCTTCTGAGCTATAAGGCTCCTGATGGACTTTCTAACTGAATCCCTTCACCTGGATGTGATCATCGTGGGGGAGGGGAAGAAAAGAGCAGAGCGTGTGTGTGTGTGTGTGTGTGTGTGTGTGTGTGTGTATGTGTGTGTTGGGGGAGGGGCTAAGATCAGCCTGGATCCCGAGACTTCTGCAATCTCTTTGCCGAAGCCGGTCCCCCACCCCCCCCCCTGTCGCCCTAAAGCATACTCTCCAGAGGGTTCGTGTACAGGCCCGCACAGACACAGGCTCCTGCTGCAAACCCACAGGACATCCCACTGAGGATGAAAACACCTGGTGACAGAGCCTGAGGCTTCCTGTGTGCTTTTTCAGAATGGGGGATGCACCTGCAAACCCTCCGAGTTTTGAATTGTTCTTTGTTTGTAAGCGCGCCCTCAACCCGAAAGCACAGAACAGCTTAATAGTCTCCCGACTGTGGGCTCCCAGTGCCACCCCCCCCCCCCACTGCAGTCACCTCTTAGCCTTCCTTATCTCAGCACTGCAACCCCTTATCTTCCTCTTGGGGGTCTTTTGCTCCCTCATGTTACTCTTACAGGGATTCCCTCCCCTCTTTCCCACGCAGAGGAAGCGCTAGTCTGCCAACACCAGCATCCTGTTCCCTCTCAGTCTGCATTCCCTCGAACTGAGAGATTTGGGGTGACTTTCCGGGCCTCTGTCCACTCGTCTGCAGCATGCAGGTTTTAACACACAGTGTGCCCTCAGCTCCTCCCATAGGTCTGTTAGTAGTTAATCTTTTTCCAAGTAGATTTTGCTTTTAGGATCTTTAGCCTCTTGTAAAGACAGTGCTTGTGTTTATCCCTTTTGAGGTAAGGCTAATTTAAGGGAAGAGAAAACCACTGGGCTGGTTTCAGGCAGAGTGAGTGGTGGTGGTTGGGCCTTGAAGCCATCACAGACTTCCACCACACCACACAGCGTAACTCCCGAGACTCAGGGCTCTTCCTTCAGCCTTTTCTGGTTCAAGACATGTTGTTATTTCATCCTGATCTCTTCATTTTCTCCTCGGGCTTGTTCAAAACGGCTGGGCATGTATGCAGAAGAGCTAAGGAGTGAGTGATTAATGTCTCAGGCATCCAAACATATCAAGCCTGTTTCTTCATCTGTTTTGCACAGCAGTCTTTCTGACCTGCAAGCCTTCCTGAGGACCACACACCTTCCATAATGGATTTTCGCTCTTTTAACTCAGTAACATCACCAATTTATTCATTTGCGGACTCATCTGTTCTTCAGTATTTATTGAACCGTTTTTAAATGCCAGGGACTGAGTAGACAACCTGTTCCCAGGGCCACTTTATACATGGGGACTCTGTGCCTTTTGTCTGGCACGGCTGTCAGGCTGGAGATGTAGCTCTCGGTTGGCAGAGTGCTTTGCCGAGCATGCACAAAGCTCCAGGTTCAATCCCTGGCACCGAATCAACAGCCCAGTCACGGCATACTAGCATGGGGAAGCGGAGGGAGAAAAATGAGGAGTTCAAGGCTATCCTTGGCTAGGTAGCAAAGTCTGAGGCCAGCCTGGGTTACATGAGACCTTGTCTCAACAAACAAACAAACAAACAAACAAACAAAACCCAACAAAGCCCAAAGTACTGCTATCATCTCCTTTATACAGTGCAAGAAACGAGGCACAAATGGAGTTCTTGTGGGGAAGGAGGGTGTTTGTTTTATATTGCTGGTTTGAATACAGATGGCCTTCTTCATTGCCCATACTCCTAGCCACTGTGCCTGTTACCTCAGGTACTGATGAGTTCCTTGCCTTCCTGTGAGGATGTCTTCGTTATCTACACAGCTGAGCACTGACTCCATACAATTTGCTGTTCTTTCTTGTTTCTGCTTATCCACCTTTTATTCCTGATGACCTAAACTGGCAGTACTAATTTTGCATGTTTTGTCATCTTCCAAGCCAAAGGGAGCACCTGACGCCCAGCTGGAACTTATTTGGTGCCTGTTGAATCGGGCAAGCAGTCGTTCTGCGTTGCTCGGTGATGTCCTTTAAGAAGCTAACTGCCACCGGGCGGTGGTGGCGCATGCCTGTAATCCCAGCACTTGGGAGGCAGAGGCAGGTGGATTTCTGAGTTCAAGGCCAGCCTGGTCTACAGAGTGAGTTCCAGGACAGCCAGGGCT
>BDUI01000008.1:1767412-1784912 GCA_002335545.1 Apodemus speciosus
AGAAACCCTGTCTCAAAAACCAAAAAAAAAAAAAAAAAAGAAGCTAACTGCCTTCTGAGCTTCTTGAATTTCATTTTTAATTATTAATGTGTGTGTGTGTGTGTGTGTACGTGTTTGTGTGTGCAGGTGCGCATGCACACATGGGTGCTCACGTGGAGATCAGTGTGAATGAAATAAATAAATAAAAAAAAGGAAGGACCTGACTGCGCCTAGGTGTGGTGGAGGAGAAAGCTTATGGTAGATGAGAGGTAGAGCATGATCAGAGGCGGAGACATCTGGGAGAGCCTAGAGTGAGCATGACCCTGAGCCAGGTCATGTAAGGAGAGGGGGGAGGGGAGACCCAAGAGACCAAAATAGCAAAAAGATAAACCTAAAGAGAAAAAGAGAGACGATATTGTCTTTAGTAGAGATACCTAGACAGGTGTAGCAGGCCAGGCCCAAGAGATGAGCGCCAACATGCCTCTCTTTCGTTTATTATAAAAGGTATGGAAGTAGGAAGGGGCGGGGTAGGAGTACCCTGCTCTTTAGGCTGCTTCCTGTTGCCTGGGGAAAGGGCAGCCCAACCCAGTGCTGAAGTTTAGGGTAGGGGCAGAGTATGCCAGCCGTACCCTATGACTGAGGACTGCTGGGAGAACCTGGCAGCCAGCTCAACTTCAGTGTGTTAAACAGGCATCTCATTTGGCCATTTTCCTGAGACCTAACAACCCAGCGCACCCCCCCCCCCTTGATTATAAATGGGAAGGGGTCATGCAATCTTTTGTGTCTACTTCCTGCTGACATTGGGGCGTTGTTGCTGAGGACCCGAGAAAGCTGGAGTGATGGCCAAGGCTGGGAATTCGAAAGAGGGAAATGAAGGTCCCTTGCTTGCTCTCCAGGCTCTGTGGAACTTGGATCTTGGACTAGGGAAGTATAGACCTCTTTGGGGCCCTCTAGGATGGAGATTGAGGGGACACCTGGGGCTGACAAGTTTGAAGCAATTTGCCGTCTAACATGGTGGAGGCCAGAAGACATTCCTATGCGAGTCAGTTCACTCTTCCCACCATGTTTCTGCGGATCAAGCTCAGGTCCCTAGGTTTGGTGGCAAGTGCCTGAGCCATCTTGCCAACACTCGAATCCTCTTTTGAAAGGTTTTTCGACTTTGCCCTACACATACTGCCACTTTTGCAGCTGCTCTCCTTTAGATTTAGATCCTAAACTGCCAAGGCTCAGAAATCATGAAACTAGTGGGACAGAGATCAGGAAACAAAGAGCACAGTGGGGCTAGCATTGCCTGACAGGTACTGGGTCCAGCACGCTCTGGGCGGGGCTTGAGTTCCGCATCCGCTGGGCGGGGCAGTATCATTTGGGCGGGGCTTGGATCCCAGCATCAACTGGCCAGGTTTGGAGCCCAGCTTCAGTTTGTCAAGGCTTGGGTCCCAGCATCATCAGCAGAGCACCGGGTGTTTTGTAGTGCTATACAACTCTTCAGAGAGAGATTTTCTCGGGTTAATTTTTAGGTGTTTTAAAAGCCTGGGCAGCATGGAAGAGAGAGTCTCCAAAGGACTGATGGAGATCTTGTGGGGTGCAAACATTTGGCTTGATTCATTCCACTAACACTGAAAATAAGAAGAGGGCAAAGGCTTTTGGCATGTCTTAGTCACTGTATCTGTATCTTGAATGCCCTCAGAACTAGTCGTTTTCGGCTCCATCTTGAAGTCCTGCTTCACCGGTGATCTGTCCTCCTCCTCAAGAGGATGCACTCCTCCTCAACCTCTGTTCCTCCCACGTCTTCCCTTCTGAATGCCTGGCACACTGTGAATACTTTCTACTACTTGCTGACTAAGATGAATATCGTCAGATCACTCGGTCTTTAAGATGTCAAACTAGGCCTCTGCAGGGCAGTTGCTATGACGTCAGAGTACAAGCTCACAGCCCCTGAATTTGGATGCTATGACTGCCATTTGTTTGTTCTTGGGAGTTCCAGAGATAACCCTCCACTGTAAAATGAAGTTCCTGATGATGAGATTCTCTGTCCTGAGGATGTCTGCCTGGTACCTGGTAGGGGCGAAAATGATGGTGGCAGCTGTAGTGATAATCTGGCATTGTAGTATCTCCCTTCTCCATCTCACTCGATCAATGTCCCCATATGCTCACTGTGAAGGGAGCCTGTGAGGCAGAACACTTCAGTTCTGTGTGTGTGTGTGTGTGTGTGTGTGTGTGTATCAAATAGTTCAGTATATTTACTTCGGGGATTGACCTGTAAGCATAACTCCATGGTCCAAGTCACCAGCAGGTTGTTGTGGCCAAAGTGAAAAAAAAGATTATTTTATTTCATTTAAAAATAATAATAATAAGACATCTTTAGTGAAGGTACACCTTAACTAAATTTCCTAAGTGATAGAAATGTCCCATATGTGTTTTGTTTTGTTTTGTTTTTTGGTCTTTTGAGACAGGGTTTCTCTGTGTAGCCCTGGCTGTCCTGGAACTCACTCTGTAGACCAGGCTGGCCTCGAACTCAGAAATCCACCTGCCTCTGCCTCCCAAGTGCTGGGATTACAGGCACGTGCCACCACTGCCCGGCCAGGTGTCCCATATGTTAAGAGAAGTATCTATTGATATTTGCCCAGATGCATCCCATCATGAAATTTAGCTTTGTGCATTTCTCTGTTTTGTAGGATATCTTTCAGGGGGAAAAAAGACATGCCCCTGACAAACATCACAGGGATCCTAGTATAAACTTTGTTATGCATGCAGAAAAATGTGCAGGGAAGGCTCGAAGAGGTTGTATAGTTTGGTCAAGCCAGGGAATAATTTTCTGCTTAAAAACATCGAGTCTCCACTCTTGGTTCCTGCGTCTTCTAGCAGGTGAAACTGTTCTGATGAATTCTTGGAGGGGATCCATATGGTGAGGATCGTATAATAAAGAATAACACCCATCTTAAAAACCGGAAGGAAATGCAAACCTACCATGGAGGACAATTACAGGATTAGACCAGATCTGCCCGGTGACAGTGCCAGCCTCATAAGGCGTGTCCTAATGACAGCTTCCTCTTCAAACAGATCATTCCAGCCTCCGATAGTGATACTTCGGGGTTCCACATAGACTTTTTCCTTTCAGGGATTCCCCAGTCACTTTATAGACATTAACTAACATGAGCCCTTGTGTCAGCAGTGCTGGTGAGGTGGGTTGGTTGGCTCGAAGGTCCTTTGCTTTCTAGTCTCCCTGTGAACTCTGAGTCTGTACTGGCTCAGCCGTTTTCCCATCGTGGGTCTGGTTGTGCCTTTCTTTGCCGTGTTGTCTCTGCTGGACAGAATGTCTCAGGAGGAACTTGATGTCTTCAGGGAGGCAGCAACGCTGTCTCAGGAGCCCCACCGAGCGATGCCTTTGGTCTCAGAGTACATTTTTAATTAACTGCCTCTTTGTAAATTAAAACCAGGAATTTGGGTCAGTAGAGGGTTATTTGGTTTCCTGCGCAGGAATCAGTTCCTTGTTGGGGCGTTTTGCAAGTATGTGTTTCAGGAAACATCATCATAATAATGACCCGATAAACCAGCAAGGGGCCAGGTGGATGTGTGAGGTCACAGGTGGGGTTCTGATGGCCTCTGAGGTGGAGGAAAACTCCTAACTCTCTGTTGTTCCCTGTGGCCTCAAGTCAGATGAAAAACTCTTCTATAAATCACCTGGTTATCACTCACTGAGAGGTGAGTGTGCCCGAATCAACTCTGGGGGGGAGGCGGGGTCACATATCCCTGCTGGCTCCAGGTTTCCTATCTGTAAAATAAGTATTTACCGTAGGAAAAATGGCTGTACTCACAGCGCTCATGACAGACCAGGCACTGTTTTTTTAATGAAGTCTCCGTGGTCTAATTGTTACGGTCACCTCAGTTGTCATAAAAGATAATATCCAAATCTCGGTCGAGAGTCATTCTTGTTCAGATAATCTCCGATTGGGTGAGATGCGGGCTGGAGGAGTCAGGCGTATCAGTCAGGGGACGAGCCCTGACTGATGGCTTTGTGTATCTCCAGTGTGTAGCCTGTAAGCACCTCCTTTGCATTCGTCAAGCCCACAGGCTAAGCCCAACAGGATGAAGGGTCTTAAGAAAGCTGCTTAGGACAAGTCACTCAGTTCATGTGTCATGACCCGTATCTAGCCACATCTGCCTTGTTACCAAGCATCCACACACTTGGCGCCGCAGAGTTTTCTCTCCTCTCTGAACGTTGCTCCCAACTTAGCATTTGAGAACTTTGAACGATGCTCGGTGCCGTTCGCTGCATCTGATGGAAGACTCGTGGCTAGGCACCTGTTAGCGACAAGTTCCCTGTCTGTCTGCATTCACACACCGTATTGCACCAGACTAGGATAACTAACCCCAGTGAGACTTCCTCTTAGTAAAGGGACTAGCGAGAGACCTGTGGCAGGCCCTGGTCCCTAGCGGCTTTGAGAGCTTGTCAACCAAGCCCTGTGTGCATGGTCATGGATGACATTTTTGGAGCAGGCCTGTGCTCTGCTCTCTGGGAAGAGCTTGCTGCCCCATTGTTCTTCCCACTCCCTGCTCTATCCAGCATGAGGGTTTTCTTTCTCCTTTGTTCTTAGCCACACCTGAAGTGGGTCTTGCAAGGCACTGTGTCTTTAAAGGCTCAAAATCCTTTTCTAGTATAGTTAGTTCCTTTGCTTGAACTTTTAAGCATCAGGGATTAATTTAGGGCTCTAATAATAAGACCTCTAAAACCCAAGCTTAGTGATTTTTGCCAGAGCAGTTTAGCGGGATTGTCATCTATGCCATTGTATTAGTAAGCTTTGAGTCACTTTGCTGAAATACATGGAGCAACCAAATTTACAAAGAAAAGAGGTTTATTCAACTCATGCAAGGTCATGGTACTGGTATTGCCTCTCTTGTGTCAAGACTTCTATGAAAATTGCAATTGCATATGTCAATAATTAAAGTTCCTGTTGGAGTGGGGTCACCTTTGAAGCCAAGGATAGACAGAGAGATGGAACTTAACTTGGGCTTTTAAAAATCTTTCTACACAAACTACTGAAGAGTCAGTCAACTGCCTTCCAAAGGCATGCCTACCGTAACTCAAAGCCCTCAACTAGGCCCCACCTTTCAGAAGCGCCTTCTTGGGAATCAAAATTTTAATTGAAATGAACCCTTGGTGGATGCTCAAACCACACCCACTAGACATCTAGAGTGTTAGTATTCATACTCAGAGTTATTTTTCTGAACCAGATTTTATAGCCTGGATTAGGCGTTGCCTCTTTACCTGACTACTTCTCTTTCTGTCTCTAGTTCATGGCAAACACATCGGAGCTATTAGTCTTATATGGAGATTTGCAACTCTAATCTTGTGTTCACTTCACTGACAAGTCTTCATCTTTTCTCTTAGTTCTTGAGGCTCTAGGAATTGTTGTCTCTTTTACCTCTCCACTATTCTGCTCTCATTTGACTTGCAAACTGGCTTGTTTGTGCCTCAGCTAATCATTGCTAAACCGGGTTAGAACTAATCATCACATTCTATTACCATCATCTCCCCTGACCGCAGGGGAGGCCACAGTGCATTGGGCATTAGTCTTGATGTCTAAATTACCACCTATGACAGTTGAGCCACCACATAACATGGGGTTTCAGCGTTCTGTCCTCTACTAATGTCACGTATGTTAAGCACCTCACTTCCGGTAACAATTTCAGTGTTGGTTAGAGCAAGACTAGCTGATGTATCAGGTAAATCCTAACATCTTAGTGGGAGAACACAATCTGTTTTCTGGGCTGGGAGTGTAGCTCAGTGGTTGAGCATTTGCCCATACATAATACCTTTGATCTGTAGCATTGCAAAATCCAAACAGCAAATTTTCTTTCATGCAAAGTCTAGTTAATGATAGAAGTGAAAATAACAGAGTTGTTACATAGGAGGGACCATTCTGGCAACGAACATATCAATTCCTTCTCTATTCCGGTGACGACTATTCTCACACATGGTCTTAACTTGAGACAAAGGGACTGGGAATTATGACTTCTTGATAGGCAGCTAATGACTCTAACCCCAACTTCACACTCTCCAAGGGGCATAAACTCTTTAGGTATCTTTCCACCTCGATACCTATAAGTCAGTATTATTATCAAGCCTATTTGCAGATGGGGAAATTGAGGAACAGAAAGCTTAATGACTTAAGGTGACTGGCTTACAAGTGGCCAGACTGCATTTGCATGCCATTCTCTCTGAACTACCCCCTCCCCCCGCCCCGCCTGCCTGCCTGTGGAGCCTGCACCCCTAAATGCACAGCCTTGTCTGGCCTCAGTGGGAGAGGGTGTGCCTAGTGACTTGATGCATGGGGGTGGGACAGGGGGTTGGCACAGAATTCTGTGTCAGGGAAAATAAGGTACAAATTCTGTCTTTACTCCTGACAGGCAAGGTGATGCTGGTTAAGTCAGCGAATCTCTCATAGTCTTAATTTCCACCCTATTTAATGACAAGAGTAGTAGTCCCCCATCATAGGTGGTCGGGAGGATTGACATTCAAGGATAAGTAAAATAGTGTTGGGCGCCATGATAAATTCTCAGAGCGGTGGCCATGATGTTTAAATGGTCGTGTGATCAGACTTTCCTGACTCCCAACTCTTCGCTCTGAAGACCTGTTCTCAGAACCCCACCTCACTGGGTGAAAGATTTTAAATAGTGTAAAAGAATCCGACATCTGGGATTCAAGCACGAACTGACGGCAGGGTGTAGGGTAAGTCACCTAACCTCTCCATGACTTGTCTTTTCTTCTTCAGCGGAACTATTAATGAAGCACAGTGGTTAGGGCTGTTGGGAGGAGCCTGGTGTGCAGGGACTGGAAACTTTATTCTGTTCCTTAGGGCTGTCTCTGCAAGTGCTGCGTTTAGACATTTGGCAACACAGTCCCCTCCTTCCTGGTGCTTGTGGGTCTGTGACAAATTTAGTTTATCTTCAAAATAATAGTGCGGCGGTGAGATCGCATCATGGCTGTTGTCACAATACAGAGATGCGCTAAGCTGTGACTCTCTGCTGAGGTTATTGGTGTGTTTGGAAGCATGGGGTTGGGCATGGCCTTTGGGAAGGAAGTGAAGCAACTTGAGTTAGGCTTAAGCGAGGCCAGTGTGGTGGAGTGTTCTGCAGATGTAAATGGTATGCGTAAAAGGCCCGTGGCAGAGGGGCGCCTTGTGGAAAGGAAGTGGAGCTTGTGTGCCTGGAAGGGGAGGAGAGAGGATTGAATGGAGATGGGTAAAGATTAGACCAAGGATCTGCCAAATTAAGTCTCCTTTCTGAGGGGTCTCTAGAAAGCCTCAAAACCCTCTGTGTGTGTGCGTGTGTGTGTGTGTGTGTGTGTGTGTGTGTGTGTGTGTGTGTACCTCTGCATTTGTATGCATGTCTGTTTCAGAGTGCACATGTGTCTACATATTTATGGAGCTCTTAGGTTGATGTCTGGTGTCTTCCTTCATTATTATCCTACTTATTTATTTATTTATTTATTTAGAGGCAGAGTCTCTCGCTAAACCTGGAGTTCACTGACCCAGCTAGGCTGGCTCCAGCGAAGCTCTTGTCTGAGCCTGCTTCAGTGACTGCAGTCACAGGCCGCACCATACCTGGCTTTTTAACATTGGGTTCTGAGGATCTGAACTCAGAGGTCTTTTATGCTTGTGCAGTGAATTCTTTACTCTCGGAAAGCACTTCAGGAGGGAGAGTCTGGGATTGAACATGTGTCGTAAAAAGCTTGTGTCGGTCCCAGTGCAGAGAATGTGCTGGAATGAAAGGCTGGACGCTGGAAGATAGTTAGGTACCGTCATCCTCCCATCTGATATGAGAAAGATCTGAGGAGGCGAGGCCTTTAGGCGCTTGCCCTGAGTTGGTAAGACAAGCAACAATCCGAAGACCCTCAGACTACCTTCCTTTCTCCTCATCCCAACGAAGCTTATGGTTCAAGTATAAATGGAAGAACTGAGGCCCAGGGTGGAACATTGGCTTGGCCAAGGCCACTAGACAGAGCTGGAGCCAGAATCCCATGTACCCCAATTCTTTGTTCATCTCTCAGTCATTGTCTCCTGGGAAGGAGACCACCGTCTATTTCCTCCTGATCTCTTCCGGAGAGCCGAGCCTATGATACCGATGTGATGTGTGTGTGTGTGTGTGTGTGTGTGTGTGTATGTGTTTGTGTGTGTGTATAATGATGTAATGTGAGTGTGGGAAGGGGGAAGAATGTCCATCCCCACTGGTATCTTCTGCTTTGCTTTCCATCCCACAATGGACGTGAGCACAGGAGTAGGCAGAGGTCCTGGTAGATGTCTGCTGAGCCAGCTGGAGCAATCACTGTGAAGAGCTGGTGTGCTGGATACAGAATGGAGTGAACCTCTCACAGCACATTCGTGTCTGAAAGCCCGTCAGGGTGGCTGTCAAGGAAAGGACCTGAAATCCTGCGAGAGCTGTGACTCCCTTAGAGGCAAAGGTCATGTGGCTTAACTGATTTTCTTTGGGTGGCATGCCTTCTTGTTTGTCCCTGATCCAGCAGATGGTACCACCCAGGTGTGTGTGTGTGTGTGTGTGTGTGTGTGTGTGTGTGTGTGTGTGTGTGAAAATCGGGCATCTAAGCATGACTCACGACTTCTCTTTTCCTTGATGTCTCTAGGAAGTTCAACTGCTGAGAGCCAGCCAGGCAGAGCCAGCCACTCCCCCTTTGACCTTCAGCCCTTACCCTCCAGGTGTTTGGTTTGCCAACTCTGAGGGGTCCTGACCTGAGCCAAGGCAGACTTGCCTCTTGCAGGTCAGGGTGCGTTTAGTTTATTCTGCACTTGGAAATTGTGCCTGTGGCAGTGGCTACTGAGGTGAGGGCCACAGAGCCACATGAGCCTGATGTGGGTAAGGCCGCTTGGATGAGGAAGCAAGGTCAGGGCAGCGCCTGGGAGGAGAGACGTGTCAGAGGCGATGGTGGCTACTGCATAGGACTTTCAAGGGCTACACTTTGTCAGCTTCCTCCCTGGGTCATGGTGGTGATGAAGGCCCCCAGGAAGCCTGCCAGCCAGGGTGTGGCAAAGATGTGACTTTATAAGATACTGATGCCTGTGTCCAAAGAGCAACAAAGTGAGAAGAACCAGGAGTTTCTGCCCCTCAGCAGCTATGCTCCCAATCCCTTCCTGCCTTGCGCTGCCCCTGCTTCTGTTTTCTGCAGACCCCGTTTTGGGGCTAGATATGAGCTCGTTGACAGACATGGATGGTGTTCAGGAGAGAATAGGATACCTGGGAAATCCCAAGCACAGAAGCCTCTTCGAGTCAGGAAGTGAGGTAAGACCATCGCGGGAGAGAACGTAGAAGAAAGAGGACCAGGAACCAAGCTCTTCCTAGAGTGAGGAGGCTAGAGAAGGGAACCAGCCAGCGAAGGCAGCAAGAACAGCTCACGAGAAGCCCGAGTTTCAGGTCCATGAGTCAACAGAAGGTTGGGAGGAAAAAGGGCACATAGCGGCAGGTGATGTTAAGGTAGGTATCAATCCCTCAGCCTGTGAGCTCTTATGCCTCGGTGGTTCCCGCCTCCTTCAGGCCTGAGGAAGAAGCAGAAGCTGCGTGCCCACCAGACTCACACCATCTGCCATGAAACAAAGGATGCTCGCCATGCTTCCCCAGAGGATGGAGGGAACGCGCCCTCTGCGTGTTGCCGCCTCACGCTTGCTCCACAGGCTTCATCACTCCCAAGCTCCGGAGATAAAGGACCTTATGAACTTCCGGGGGTGGGGCAGGGGCGGGATGAGTAAAGACACTCCCACGCCACGCCCTGCAACTCCCTGAGCAGACTTACTCCTCTCTCATATGTTTTAGTGTTACTGGGCTTTTGTACAGATGCTCAGTCTGAAAGCACTGGTCTCTAATAACCCAGAGGCTCTGGATACCTAAGCTGGGAACCCCAGAGCATAGTGCTGAGTCTCCCAGAAGCCACTGGGCCAGGGACAAGGGGCAAGGGAGAGGTAGATTCTGAGCTTGGAACCCTTTGACAGAGCTCCAAATGTGAAAAAAAAAAAGAAAGAAAGAAAGAAAGAAAGAAAGAAAGAAAGAAAGAAAGAAAGAAAGAAAGAAAGAAAGAAAGAAAGAAATGGAAGAGACCTGTTATTGGAACTAAACCGAGCTGGTAGCTTCAAATAGCTAGATGCTTCAAAGTGGGAGGTGCTCTCTGGTCCTTAGGGATTCAGCTTTTCAGGGATGCAGAGAAGGAATGTGCCCCCTCCTGTGCCACATCCTTCTGCCCCAGGTGGCACTTCTGATTCCAGGGAGCAGAGGCAGAACTCATCAAAGTCATCTCTGAACCAAAAATAGCCCTGTCCAGCCAGACGCTTCTCAACCTTGCAAGTCAACGTGCCTGCTGTCATTTGTCAGGGCCGGCAGCAGCATCTGTGCTCCTGAGAAGGCTGTCTTTAAAAACTGGCTTGCCTCTGGAACTCGGAGAGGTTTGCTTTCCATCCGACAGTTTTGTGGCTGCACAGAATCAGTCCTGATTCCCAGACCCTGGCGTCAGCAGACAGGGACTTGAGACCACCGAGACTCATAGGGTGGTTAAGTTAGTTATTCGAAAAACTGTCTGATCTGGTTGGTTTTGAACACCACCAGTCTGTGGTCAGATAGTCTGGGTTCAGTCTCGACAGTGTCCTTTGCCAGCTGTACCGCGTTGGGAAGGTTTTCTTGAAGATGTAGTTTCTTTGCTTGGCAGTGTTTATAAACACCCTCATTTGTTTATAAACACTTAGTAAGCAACTCTGAGTGCTTAGTATGTGCCCAAGAGTATCATAGCACTTACCGGTTTAAACTCGTGATTAATGTCTCCTGGCAACCTTCCTCACACTACTACAGCATGTGACACACAGTAGGCACTTAACTGTATCATTTTAGTGAATGAATGCGGCTGTAGCATGCACACTCAATGAAACGGAGATTTGTTTAACGCATGACTGTCTCCCCAGCACCTACAGGAGTGCCGACTCAGTCTTTGGGGCCTTGTTAATAGCAAAATCAAGAACTTTTGGCTCGAAATGGCCTAATTGGCCGGCTGGGTTGTGCCTCTGTGTTTCTGAATTCTCAGCCCTGAAAAACACTGTATTTCGGGGAGCCTTCTTCTCTTTGAGGAGCAGAAAGAGAGCAGGCGTTATTTCTTTGTACCTACTCTCTGAGTGAGAGATGATTCCATACTGGAATTCAGCAGCTGGCATGCCAGTACGGTAGCTTGGATCTTCGAGCTGGGAGAAGCGCCGTGCGGCCCACGCCTTCATGCAGTCTGGACAGCAGCTGGGGTTTCTAACTAGACACTTGAGAACCGGGGGGATTTATAGACTAACCTGGGGTCACAGCTAGTAGCACATGAGTGTGGTAGGTAAAGGAAGATGCTGAGTTTGAGCACAAGAGTGTGGTAGGTAAAGGAAGATGCTGAGTTTGAGCACAAGAGTGTGGTAGGTAAAGGAAGATTTGCTGAAGTCCTTATAGCTCAGCCAAGTGAGGATGGAGCTCAACCTTCTAAATCCCCCGGTTGGTGTCTCCATGATACATGTGCCTCTGGGGGTGGGGAGTGGCAAAAAGCATCGAGGAATTGTTCTCTGTCCTTACCTGTGATCTTGTTCAGTGGGCCACCATGGGCCAGCCTCTGCTGAGCAGTGTCCCACCCCCATCTCATTTAATCCCTCCTGCGTCGCCAAGGAGGGCGGTGTTATTGCTTCACTGTACGGCCTGGAAAACTCAGACCAACTGCTGCCTGGGCTCAAAGCTAGACAGGGAGGACACTGGAACTGGGTGCAACCCTGGCCACCAAGCGTGCCATCCTCACACTCTGCTGTGAGCCACGTTGGCAGCTTATTGCAAGGGTTTATTACAACATAGTCAATATTCTTTGTGGGGAGAAGGACCTTGAGACAGGGTCTTGCTGTATAATATAGCATAGCTCTAGGCTGGCCTGGAATTTGCTGTGTAGACTAGGGTGGCCTTGAACTCAGAGAGATCCATCCTGCATGTACCACCACACCTGGCTGATAGTGAACATCCTTTAATGCTCTGTTGCTATGAGCAGCGACTCAATCCCGTGAAGGAGTAGGGGGCAGCCA
The DNA here is from genome assembly GCA_002335545.1 of Apodemus speciosus. NCBI lineage: Eukaryota > Metazoa > Chordata > Mammalia > Rodentia > Muridae > Apodemus > Apodemus speciosus. The sequence continues at coordinate 1,779,475 of BDUI01000008.1, forward strand.
TTAGGCAAACTGTCAATGACCTCAATATCGGAGATGTAGAATTATGAAGAAAGAAGCCATTCATCCAGTTCTTTCCCTTAGGACTCCTCGTCTGTGCTCTTCTTCCCTCTGATGTCCCTCCCAATGCCATGACCCTTTAAAACAGTTCCTCGTGTTGTGGCGACACCCCCCACAGCCACAACATCATTTCTCTGCTCCTTCATAACTGTAATTTTGCTTCCGTTATGTGCCATAATGTAAATATCTGATAGGCGACCCCCGTGAAAGGGTCGTTTGACCCCTGGAGAGGTCTCGACCCACTTGTTGAGAACCACTGTTCTAATCTTTCATCTGCGAAATGGTTCAGTGCCTACTAAGTGCCAGCCAAGCATACACTACTGCTGGTGTCATGGCTGGCTTTATGACTGAAAGGACTATAGCTGTTTTGCCCTCAGAGCACTGTGACATTTATTGATTCTAATACTTTATCTCAGTGGCTTTAACCTAGACTTTCTGTGGATTCAATGAGGCCTTTTTTGTTCATCCACCCTGGGTGAGGGGGCCCTGGAAGACATGCCCAGGAACCATCAGCATACTCAGACTGTAATTTTGGATCCATATTTATCTTACACTTCCTAAAGTCTCTACATGTGCACAGCTTGCAAAGTCCTGCCACTCACTTCTGTTTGTAGTCACAGCAACCACCAGGTGTAGATGCTCAGACCCTAATGGACTCAAGAGGAAGCAGAGTGGGAGGGGCCAAGCATCTCTCTCAGGGTTGCCTGGGTGTCTTTCGGGCTCCTCATCTCCTTCCTGTGCTTCCCGGTAGCACCTTTGTAAGTCGCTGGAGCTCAGATGTTGGAGAACCCAGATGGAGCATCCTATGGTGGAGAGAGCCCCAGTGGCCTCATCTTAAGGCTGCTCAGGACACATGGTTGGCCCTGGCCTTTGGGTATCTCCGATGGTGGAGGTACTCGGGGCCTCTACCCTGCACTGTCAGCTCTGTAGCCCCAGTGGAGTCTGCCATAGCTAGCCTCACTCTTCCTTCTTTGGCTGTGGGAGGCAGAAGCATTCCCTAGGAACCCTGAAGACAGCATGCTTTGAGCCCTAGATGCAACTTCTCGATGGTCAGGGAGCCCTTGATACATGCTCTCTGACAGAAGAGAGGGACTTGACAGAGGCAACCTCAAGATCATCTTTGGGGTTTCTGTGGTACCCTACAAAGGGCCACTGAGCCAGCTGCCTTTCTGTTGGTTCGGAAGGAATGAGTCACCACCTCAAGCTCCCTGAGACTTCCCCATGGCCAGCCTGTCCCAAGCAACCAAGACTCATTCTGATCAGACTCGTCCTGAAGAAACACACATGATCAGAGGCTCATGGGTCTAGTGGGCAATCCATTCTCTGTCATCATGCTAAAATGGCCCACGCTGCGTTAGGGACTGAAAAATGGAGCTGGCTCAGCAAGAGTCATCTACCTCTGCTTTCACTTTGTAAGTGTGAACTAAAGAGACCGTCACAGGCCAGGATTCTTATGCATCCTGTTCACGGAGTCTCTGCTGTGGTTCTCAGTCACGTACCGGGTTTTCCTTAAGGTAAGAGGAGTTTGCTGTGGCAGGTGAAGCAGATGGCTGACTGGGCCTACGTCCTCGGAGCCATCAAGAACATCTGTGTGTTTCCATGTGGATGAAACAACAAGAAGTATTAGTACTGCAGGAGCAGAAAAAGTACTCAGCCTGCATGTGCACTCATGAATGTGCATGCGTGTTTTCTGTGTGTGTGTGCATGCACATACTTTGTGCATGCATGTATTTTCACATGTGTTTTTGTGTGTGCAAATGTGTATGTGCTTATGAATGTGTGTACATAGTGTAATCATGTGCACATGCATTGTGCCTCTGGGTGTGTGTAATGTATCTCTGTGCATGCATGCATGTGCTATGTTCCTGTGTGTGTATGTGTACATGCTTACAAATGTGTAGGCATTTGCTATGAATATATGTGTATGAATGAATGTGTACATGATTTGCATATCTGTGTGTGCACATCTGTGTGTGTGAGTGTACTGTGTTTCCATTTACACGTGAGCGTGCAAGTGAGTATACCCAAGTGCCTGTATACCCAGTTTAACAGAAGTTTCTGAGGTCTGACTTGCTGTATTGACCGCTGTTCTTGGTGACAACTTGACTACATCAGTGAGGAATTTTATTTCTTAATTAAATCATTTGAAGTGGGAAGACCTACTTTTAAACTACATCTTTTGAGGCAGGAAGATCTTTAATTGGTGTCATGGCATCTAATGAAAGGCCATAGAAAGGGCATATGCAAGAAGGAGGCTCCTGCAGCAGTTGCTTTCCCCCTGGCAGCAGAGCCAGCTTCTATAAGACTCTGGCACATACTGAGCACCACGCGAGACATTCAGCTTTGTGGGCTGAACAGCTACTGGAGTATCGGACTTCCCATTGTTGGACCAGCTGGCTCACAGTCTGTAAGTCACTCTAATAAATACCCTTTGTCTCTATGTATAGATTTGTTCCATCAGTTCTGTTCCTCTAGAGAACCTTGACTAATACGTTGTAGATTTTGAATTCAGGTTGAGTTTCGTTGGCTAGCATTTGTATACAATTGTGGAGGAAACACTGAGATCTTCATGAACCCTCACTTCCAACATAGAGGCCTCATTGTATTCACCGTGAAGACTGAAAAAAAGTGTGATGTGCTTTGTGCATTATTTACTGCGTGAGCACACTCTTGCTGGATGAAGGAGGGTCTGATTTCCCTGGCGTGGTCATGAGTCCTCAGAATTCATTCAAAGTGAGTGAAATGTAGGCAGTCTCTTCCCCCGCCCCAACATAATGGGGTGGCTATAGATGTCTGTTGATTTTACACTAAGGGTTTGGCCACTTCACCTGCAGTTATTGATTCTGGCTTTGCAGTTCACAATGTTCAAAGATGTTCATTGAAGTTATTGACTCTTTTCTTGGGCACAAGAACCAAGCTTCTCAGTGAAATGAAATGGTTCTTTGCTTCCGTGTCAAGGAGCCTAGTGGAGGCCTGCCTGAAACAGGATCTGGGAAGAATTTTCTTCCTCGACTGAGGCATTGCCCACACTCTCACAATGCTTACACATTCACACACTGTGTTCTGTAGCTGTCAATAGGAGCAAAAACTGTGACCAAACAAAACCAGAAGCTCCATTCCGCTTCCTCCCTTCCTGCGATGATGCCGTGAAATCTGTCCATCTGAACTGCAAGATGATTGGGCTCAGATACTTGGGAGGTGGGGAGGGGTGCTGTGATGTGGCTTCTTGTTTTCATACTTTACTAGAGTCCTGGAATAGCTCTCAGAGTCACATGGTCAGGCCAACTTCCCATTGTAAATGAGCTGGAGAGACAAGTATCTAGCAGGATCTCCTTTTCCCACTCCCAACCTTCTTGCTAAAACCCTTCTGGAAGGTTCACCAGAGAGCTTCTAGGATTGACTCCTGCCAGAGTTAGCTTCTTTTATTGCCTTGACACATCTGGCAAGAGTAAACCTCAACTGAAGAGCTGCTTCCAGCATAATCTTTGAGAGTGTCTGGGGGGTGTTTTCTCAATCTCTAATGGCTGTGGGAGGGGGCAGCCCACTGTGGGTGGTACCATCCCCAAGAATGGATGTGGGAGGGGCCAGCCTGCTGTGGGTGGTACCATCCCATGGATGGCTGTGGGAGGGGTTAGCCTACTGTTGGTGGTACCATCCACAGCAGGTGGGGCTGGATTGTATGAGGAAGATACTCAGGAAAGCCAAGAGAAGCAAGCCGGTGAGCATCATTCTTCCATGGTCTCTGCTTCAGTTCCTGCTTTCAGGTTCCTGCTTTGAATTCCTTCCCTGGCTTCTCTCAATGATGGACTTCAACTTGGATGTTGGAACAAACCCTTTCCTCTCCCAAGTTACTTTTGGTCGGTGTTTGATCACAACAATCAGAAAAACAAACTAGAACAAATCTCTTCCTAGCGAGTGCCTCTAAGCCTGCATATCCCCACATGTGTTTGCAGAAGAATTGTCCAGCATTGATAAAACTCAAGAATCTGCTAAAGAGAAGCAGTAAGATTGCGCTGAGCACCTGCCCCCAGCTAAGTTGAGTATCCAAGGGTGGACATGGGTGGACATGGGTGGACATCGAGGGTGCCTGGGCAGTTCTGAAGATAAGACAACCAAGGAGCTCACCTGAAGGAGGAGAACAGAAGGAAAGAGATGACATGCCGTGGGCTTGCTCAGTCCCTCCAGAAAGACTTTCAGCTGGAAGGACCACATGGTTTTACTGCCAGACTTATTCCATCTGCCACGATGCCCAAGAGCCACTGAGTCCTGTTTACTACTCCTACTCAAAAYATACCAAGAACCGCTGGACCACAGGAAGCCTTCTGACTGGAGCCTTCTCCCCTCTCCTAATCCCAGTCCATCATGACTGACATCCTGGGTCATCCCTAATGACTGCAGGGTCAAGAGAAAGCTCTTCATCCAATGTGTTCAAATCCCCTGATTTTGACTTAGAGGACCTTCTCAACAGATGCCCCCACCCCATCAAGCTTCTGCTCAAGGTGCCTACAGGACTGATTCCACTCCTGCCCCCTTAATCTCCAACCAAAGCCTGCAACTCTTCCCCTTCTCTGAGCTTCCACAGCTCTTGCTTGCTGTCTGCAAGGCACCTTGGGAGTGCGTCAACCATATCTTACACTCTTGGAAGCTCTTTGATGCTGGTGGCTGTGCCTGAAGCCACAGTGCCTTCAAAAGCTGAGTTTGAATTTTGTAGTTACTCTGCGGTCTTTCCTGCTCCCCATTCACCGAGGATGCCTCCCAATCAATATTCTGCCACTTAGAACACAGACTCGTGCTCAATTAAAGCATTCTCCAGAGGTGAATGTGTCACACTCGACCAATAATGATACTTGATTTAAATGCATTGGATAGCCTAATGCCACATTATATTTGTCAGACATCAAACCAAAACAAGGTGGCTTAAACAAGGTAGGGAGCGGATCTTCTGTTTTACAATAATAGTCCAAGGCAGGCAGGTAGGTAGTCCACAGCCAGGAGACGAGTTGAGTGGCATCCTAGGATCCTTCTGTGTGTCTGCCCTGCCATCCTTAGCACATTGTTTCCATTTTCGAGGAAGCGTCATAGTCCTAAGGTGGCCATTGCAGCTCCAAAACTCACATATGCATCTGATGCAAGGGAAAGGAGGCATTGCCTGTGAGGGGATTCCACTCTTTGAATATGACTTGTTCCCTCCCAAACTCATGTTGCTGTTTGATTGCGGGTGGGCACATTCCTGCAGCTAGGACTGGTGTCAGCTGTTCCAGAATCACGGAGCAGAAGAGGCAATGAACTCGCCAAAGGAACGTTGAGAAACCTAGGGACATACGATGAGAGCAATACAACAGGAGGTCATTCAGGGATGTATTCCCGCAGATTTGAACAGA
>BDUI01000008.1:1789912-1890255 GCA_002335545.1 Apodemus speciosus
TTCTCAAGCAGAATGTGGGCCAGCATCAGCTCCGTGAGCGATCTTACTAATAAGGAAGCGTGCTGGGCTTCCCAAAGGGAAGGTTCCCTGACCACTCACACACCTGCTTGGATTCACCCCCCACCCCCACCCCCCGACACACACAACCAAGGTGGCGGTTAAGGTTTCACTCTCCCCATCGGCTTCAGTATCTCCACCGATTATTTGACTCTGAATCTTCGTTTTGTAGAACAGGTATCCTGGGATAGCTTCTCCACTTTTAACAAAAAGACATGGTGCCGATTAAGTGCAAACATCGCATAAGCAAGAAGTTCTTTTTTTATTTTGTTCCAAATGTTACATTTTACCAGCCTTCGATTCTAACTACACCCTGGCTTAACTGTAAACATTTTTTTTTAAATGGCCGGGGCTGTAGAATATTCTTAGGTTCTACCCCCAGCATCCCCACCTCTTACTTTGAAATGACTGCTTTAGAGAAAGCCACTCATTGCAGTGCTTCTCAGCAGTGGTGGAGACCCCTTTGGGGGGAGTTGCATTCACATATATACATTATGATTCATAACAGTAGCAAAATTAGTTAGGACATAGCAACACAATAATTTTGTGATTGGGGGTGGTCACCACAACATGAGGAACTTCAGTAAAGGGTCACAGCATTCATTAGTGACTGCAGAGAGCTGGGACACGCCTGTCCCATCTATCTTCATTTGGGCTCTGAAGACCAATTCTGGCCCCCTCTGACTGGTTCCTGGCAGGCTTGTCCAATATCCTGTCTTCCTGCCGTGACCATGTGATGGATGTCACAGAGCACAGACATGTCTCTCACATTTGCTTTTCCATCTATGTCATCCATCTGGGAACATGATCTCCATTTTCTTTCTCAAAGCAAAGAGTGACCTTTGTTGACCCAGGAACAGACAATTTCAATTTTCACTTTCTGTAGCCTGTTTCAATGTGGAATGGAAGCTAATGTGGGGGTTGGGGGGCGGCGGCGGGGTGGACTGATATTGGTTTCCTTTTGGCGATCCCTGTATCTCTCTGGTATCAAGGGGATCATTCAAAATTCTGCATCCCTGTGAGGCTGGGGTCTTGTATTTGGCTTGCAGAGCCCCCAGGGGAGTGTCCCCCGTCCTGCCCTACTCTCTCTAAGGGATGCAGTGGGTGGAGGACTGGCTTTTTCCCCTCACTACCTAGTGAGTGCATGGAACCATGGGGGTCGTGGGAGTCCCCTCCCCCCCCACCCCCCCACCCCCGCCAGTGATGATTCAGGCAAAGGTAAGAGGATTTGAACTTTTGGGAGCCTCATCATGGTTCATCCCTCTGCTTCATTCCCTGCCATCTCACTGAATAACTACCTGGATTGGTTATGTACTTCAAATGTTATATGCAATGGTTAGTTAGTGAGTAGTCTCTTCTAGCCTGGGGAGAGCTTGGCTTTTGGGGAAGAGGGTGCAAAACCAAAACCAACCAAACCAAACCAAACAAACAAAAACCCTTGCGCACCACGGTGAAGTCCCTCAGAGAAGTTTGGTGCTTGTTTGCAGAGCAGTGGGCAGATGAGGCTTCTCCAGTCATCCAGGTTGTACCTTGCATACGATTGGCCACCAAAGGCAATGGAGGTCCTGGTACACCTTGGTCACCATTCTATCGAGGAGCCTTGGGGGCTGTCGTGCTATTCTGGAAATCAGGGTAGTACAAGTTGTAAGCCTTTCCTCTGGCTCCAGGGTGTGTGTGTGAGGGAGAGGAAAGACAGGGGTTTGCAGCCAGCAGAGGAGACCGGGTTCTGTGGAGGCAGTGGACATGCAGAGGAGCGAACACATCAGAGCACGGGCTGCCCGGTGGCCTGCCTGCTTGCATGAGCCCAGGTTTCTCATTTCCTCCTGTGACTCGGTGAGGTGAGGAAAGACTTCGGGGATGGAATCATTTCTTTAGTCTGCCGATGGAGCCCTACATGGGCTGGCTGTGCACTTGTTCATGGCTCCCCAGGAGAAGTCACACTGCACTCATTCCGACTAGCAGAAGCCTTTCTGGAAGCCCTGAAGGATGGTGTTGCTTTTGATTGCTGAGTAGCACCGAGTCTCTGGATGTACCATCCTAGGGATGCCAATGAATCTTACATGCCGATGAATCGCAGAGCAAGCCCAGAGTGCCTCGAGCTTGCAGGACCTTTTCCACACCTCCCCAGGCTGCCAGACTCTTCTTACAGGTTCCTGAACTGCAGCGCTGGGCCCGTGGCCTCAGAGCTGACGCTCCCGTGGGTTTAGATTTTCTGTGTTGTAAATGGCATGCCATGCACGGAAGACAGCATGTGGGCTTCAGCCGGTTACAGCAGGTGGGGTCTGGACTGCCGTGGACAGCTGGCGTTTGGGAGGCCTGGGTATCGCTGTCCAGCTGTCTCCTGTCTCATCGGGGAAGCCGGCAGCCCCTGGGGCTGACACACACAAAGCCATTTCTTATCCTGTTATCTGTTTCCATCTTTTCACCACAGGCTGCTTAACTTGGAGCTCAGAACTCTATTTTCTTCCTCCAATGAAGCGCTTCTCCAGTTTTCTATTACAGGCCCAGGAAGGGCACAATGGAGCAATAAGAAAAATAATAGTGACTCCACACCAGCCCAGATCAGAACCTTCATGGTAGACAGCTGCTTTTGGTTGCCGGGTAACTATAATCACTCCTTTAACGTTACCTCGCTCGTAGGCCACAGGGATGAGACTGAAATCCACTACCAGTGCTACGAGTCTGTCCTAGACCTTTGTCATTGTGTAATACCTCGTGAGAACCTTTCATCAATGTGAACTATGACTTGTCTAACCTATTTTGTTCAGCATAAAATTTTCTACACCAAAGTTTTTTGGCATAGAAGATCTGATGGCTAGTCTTTAAAATATGCATAATCAAAATTAAAATGTTTGCTCACCTAGATGTACTCATGTCTGTTGGTGGCCGGCAGGTCACAGCACGGGGAAGATACAGTATGATGGACAGTGACCTGCCTGTGATTCTGTCCCTTCCTAGAACACCACATATCATAGCACTTGGTCAGCAAGTGCTCAGATGGGTAAGTTGTAACAAGATGGATGAGTAATACTTACCTTTCCTGACTGAGAGGAGGAAGGACCACTGTTCATCCCCTGATAGATGAGGAGGCTGGCAGAGAGGAGGAGATGCCAAGGGTGTGTGCGTATGTGTGTACATGTATGTATATGTGTATGCATGTGAGTGCATGTGCACACACATGTGTGCAAGTGTATACATGTGTGCACTCTTACATATGTATGTGCAAGTGTGTGTACGAGCATGTGTGTGAGTACATGTGTACACATGTGCCTGCCTATGTATACATGTGTGTGAGCATATGTATATATGTGCATTGTGTGAATGCATGTGAATGCATGTGTGTGCACGTGTGTGCAAGTGTGTGCATATGAGTGCACATGCACACACATGTGCGCAAGTGTGTGTGTGTGTGTGTGTGTGTGTGTGTACTTGTAGGGGTAGTCTAACTGGTTCAAACCTTACCAAGTGGGCTGGGCTGACTGACTAATGAGCTCCAGGGATCCATTGTCTCTACCCCCCCAGCACTGGGTTTACAAGTACACCCCACTATACCCAGTGTGTAACATGGGTCCTGGGGATCAAGCTTAGGTCTTTGTGCTTGCATGGTAAACATTTTACCAACCAAGCTCTCTTCCCAGCCCTGTGTAGGATTTCTGATGGCTGTAGCCATCACAGCAAAAAAAAAAAGGATTGATATTCTCCACGAGAACTGTTTCTATTGTCCCAAGCTCTTGGTTTATGGACTGTGGACACTGTCATGACAAGCCTAAGAGTCATATCGATCCCTGGTGTGATGGGATCAGCCCGCCTCAGTCACTCCTTAAGCTGAAAGTGTTCCTGCCTGTGTCCTGCTTGCCTTGTCCTTTCCCAAGCATGGTGGCGCCCTAGAGACTCAGGGCTGTCACCTCTAGGGGCAGCAGAGCAATGGATGAGTAAGATTGTCAGGATCCAATCCACAGAGGCTGTTGAGGACCTACTATGTGCCGGTCGTGGGGCTCATGTACCTAGGTCCTTTAATGCTTCCGATGGGATCATCTGGACCTCAACAGTGAGTTTGAAATCTGACCTCTGTTGAAGTAGAAGATGAAAACCTCAACTCAGTATTACCTCAGATTTCAAAACACAGCTCAGCTTCCGTGAACTTGGCAACCAGGGTCCTCATTCTGCCAGTTCCCAGTGGGAAGAGATGGCAACCAATGGGTCTCAGCGTCTAAAGCTCTTTTGTGATGAATAACAAAGTGGCTGCCCCTCTACAGCTTGCTATATTGAAAAATCCATCATCTCTGCAGAGTCCCTTCATCTTCTTCCATCTTCTCCTCGCTCTCCCCTCCTTCCCCTTCTCTCCTCCCACAGATACTAAATTATATACATTGTATCTGGCACTGTTTTGAGAGCTACAGATAAACAGTACAAAGCAAATATCTTGTCTTCGATGGAGGTCGCATTCTCCTGGGGGAGAAAAAACATGTGAGTTCAATTCTTAATATAAAACAGAGAGTTATATTAGGTGGGGCATGTGTTACAGAGAAGAATAAGAGCCAGGAATGTGGGTAATAAGCGATGGACAATTTTATTTTAGCTGGGGTAGTAGGAGAGAACATCACTGTTAGAAGGATACCGTGGATCTCCAATGAGGTCAAAAAGCTGTATGCACATCGAGCAGGGCCTTCTGGGCAGGAGGAGCAGAGTGTGCCAGAGCCCCAGGTGTGGATGAGGAAGCTCTCGGGCTGGGATGAAGGAGTTCTCAGGCAGGGGATGAGGGAGCTCTCGGGCTGGGATGAAGGAGTTCTCAGGCAGGGGATACAGGAGCCCTAGGTCAGGGAGGCATTGATTGGGCCTTGATGAAGCAGCTGCTGGAGTGGTTTGGAGACAACAGTGGGTAGAGGTTATGGGATATGGCCAGATCTCAGAAAGGACTTAGAATCCAGACCCACTTACTGACTCCCTAAGTCTGGTACCTAAAGCACCCCACTGTGGCTGTGAAGTCCACAGTCCTTTCTAGGATTGTAAAGGCCCCTAGAAAGTGAGAGGTATTGCTTTGAGACTCTAGGCCAGGTCTGCTTGTTTCCCCTTCTCGTGTCCTGCAGACTATGTGTAGCCGCTGGTGCGGTCCGAGATGGAGGGACCTGGAATACGTCATCATAGTTGACCTGACCTCCTGATTCCAAGAAACATGATCATCCCGGTGTCTGGAAATTGACACTCAGACTAATAAAGAAGCCAAACGCTGCCTGTGCTCACACTAGGTCAGATGACAGCAGTGGTAGAAAGTAGACCAAGTAGGTACAGGCCTACAGGATGGAGTCATTGGCGGACAGGCAGGATGAAGAGGCCTTTGGGGCATGTGAGCCGGGCCACTCATTTGAGGCTGGGAAGACTTAGATCTGTAAATGGGACATGAGGCTAATTAGATCCTGTGGGTGACCACAGGTCTTCCTGCCTAAGGATGCCTGTACCCATGCAGACTGTCTGTGGGCTCAGGGCTTCGGAGTTTTAGAGAGCTCACTGTTCTCCAGAAGTTATGACAATCATCTAGATGTGTGACGAGGTTCTCTACCAGTCTGTGACATGGCACTTTGAGGGGAGAGACTACCTCTTATCACTGGCTTCCCATGACCCACTAAGTCTGGAAATCCTAGAAATCCTCAGTGGTTTGTATTAATTGTCAACTTGATCAAGCACAGAATCACTAGCCTCTGAGCAGGGGTTTGAGGGATTATCTTGATCAGGTTGTTTGATGTGGGAAAGCCCGCCCACTGTGGGTGGAGCCATTCTCCAGAACCTGTGCTGGGGATGGACACGCGTCGGTGGAGTAGTGGAGTAGAGCCCTAGCAGCAGGTGGGGCAGCATCATCTTATGATGTCCCATTAAAATAAAAGGTGTGGGATGATGGGAACCACAGCCGGCTACCAGACTGACCTGTCCGTTACTTACGACTTTTGTCTCTGCAAACTTCCTGAGTCACTCCATGTTACCTGTATGTCACCAAATGACAGCTTTCAGGTACCCACCTCCCATATGTCAGCCAATATAGGCCTGACTTTTAAAAAAAGTATGTGTGTGTGTGTGTGTGTGTGTGTGTGTGTGTGTCTATGTGTGTGAGTGAGTGTGTGTGTGTAAGTGCACATACAAAGTACCTAGAGGACAAAGGACAACTTGCAGAAGTCAGTCCTCGCCCACCATGTTGACCCTGGGATCAAACTCAAGTGATCAGGCTATCCAGCGAGTGCCCTTCCCTGTTGAGCCATCTTGCAAGCCCCATAGACACAATTTATGATGTCATCATGTGGGTGTTTTTGTTCTCATTTTTCAGACAGTAAAGCCAAGACTTGGGAAATTAATGTGACTTGCCTAAGTTTTAAGCCAAAGTCAAGTGTCCTGTCAGTCCCTATGCTACTGAGGCGACCACCTGCTAGCCTATAGCTTATGCACCAACTTGACGGGTAACTGCCAGCTTATCTCATCCTTCCGTTCCTAACTTTGCTCCTGCCATCTCCATCCCTCTATTATTGCTTCCTCTTTTTATATCAACCTTAAAACTTGATCCGTACTGTCTTGTTTCTTTTCCAATTGTTATGATAAATATCCTGACAAAATAAACTTGGGGGAAAAGGGTTTATTTTAGCTCACAGTTCCAGATTGCAGTCCATCATTGGTGGGAAGTCACAGTGGCAGGAGCTTGAGACACTTGGTCACATTGCATTCATGGTCAAGGAGCAGAATGCAATGAATAAATGCACACTAGTGCTCTGAGAGCTTCTTCCACAGTCCAGGATCCCCTGCCTAGAGAATGGCGCCTCCCACAGTGGGCAGGCTTTTCTACTTCAAACAACCTGATCAATATAATCCCTCAAACCCATGCTCAGAGACTTAGGTGATGCTCAATTGTGTCAAGCTGACAATTAATATAAACCAGTGAGGTGCCCAGGATTACCAGACTTATATTGGGTCATGGGAAGCCAGTGATAAGAGGTAGTCTCTACCCTCAAAGTGCAATCCCATAGACTGGTAGAGAACCTAGTAGATAGTTATCACAATGGATAGGTACTGCTGTAGCCAGGGTCTGTAAGATATGCCCAGGGAATGAAGATAACTGAGGGCTTCTAGATTGGTTATTACTTCCCTCATTGGTGTGGCCAAAAACCTGGAAAGAAACAATTTAAAGGAGAAGAGTTTGTTTCAGCTTGCAGGTTGAGAAGCCCATTGGGTGAGGAAGGCAAGGTGGCTTGAGTGTGGGACTAGTGATCGCATTCCAGGAAGGAGAGAAGGAGAGAGTAACAGTGAATGCTCACATTCAACTTCTCTCTCTCTCTCTCTCTCTCTCTCTCTCTCTCTCTCTCTCTCTCTCTCTCTCTCTCTTATGCAGTCTAGGCCCCTAGCCCATAGAATGGTGCCACACACATTTAGAGTTGGCCTTCACACCTCACCTTGATTAATCTAATCTAGATAGCCCCTTTCAGTCATGACTGGAGGCTTCCTGTCAACCTAGCGATGAATATTAAGCACCGTAACTTCTCAGAGGAGGTGACAGCTGAATTGGGCTTTGTGGTATGAATACGAGTCCATCAGAAAGAAATGGAAGGTGGAAGAGGACAGAGAAAAGAAACAGCTCCTCAGAGGCTGCCAGGGATTAGGGAGTGGATATCTGGGGAGCTGCAGGAGACATTTTTTTTTGCACAATAGCCCAACCAGTTGGGAAAGTATGAGGATATGATATGGTGAAGTCATGTCTGAGGCCAGATAATAAAGACCTCGAATGCCCTTGAATGCCATGCAGTGGAGTCAGGCCCCAGAGTCAAGGTGTCCATGCCGAGACTTTTTATCTTAGGCAGTCTCACCTCCTTGCTTCGGTTACTGTCCCCGCTCCCTGAGTGTTCCATGAGGGCCGCAGGTTGTACAAGGGCCCTCTCCTAACTTTCATCAGAGCAGAGCCTGAACTTCCAGGCTCTAACAGAGCGAAGCCGAAGAGGGCCCTGGAATAGCTGAGCCTGGTCCTGTTCACCCAGCGACTCTATTTCCTACAAGACGAGGGTCCACGACCAGGCAAGGGGTTTTCGGGTTGCTTGCCAGGCACCTGGCTTTTAAAATAAACACTTCCATTTCCTACTTCTATGTGCTCGCACATAAGAGAGAAATTTATAGTATTTACATAAGTAATAGAAGAAAAATATGCATGGCCCACCGTCAAGAGATTAAAAACAGATTTACAATTTGAAGTATCCTTTCCAGGTGTTTTTCTGCATTTAAAATTTCCCCCCAAATTGCATCATACTGTACACAGAGCTCTATCCTCCCTTTTCCCCCATTTACATCATGAATATCACCATGTTTTGCACATTCTTTGATGGTGTCTTAGTCAGGGATTCTATTCCTGCACAAATGTCATGACCAAGAAGCAAGTTGGGGAGGAAAGGGTTTATTCAGCTTACACTTCCACACTGCTGTTCATCACTAGAGGAAGTCAGGACTGGAACTCAAGCAGGTCAGGACAGGAGCTGATGCAGAGGCCATGGAGGGATGTTCCTTACTAGCTTGCTTCCCCTGACTTGCTCAGCCTGCTCTCTTATAGAACCCAAGAATACCAGCCCAGAGGTGTACCACCCACAAGGGGCCCTCCCCCCTTGATCACTAATTAAGAAAATGCCCCACAGCTGGATCTCATGGAGACACTTCCCCAACTGAAGCTCCTTTCTCTGTGATAACTCCAGCCTATGTCAAGTTGACACACAAAACCAGCCAGTACAGCTGGCATTAGTAAACATGGAAGTATAATGTTCACTCTTATGGTCAACTCTCTGTTGGACATTTAGATTGATATATTATTGATAATAAGAAGGAGCTCTGGGGTTGAATAGCTTGCAGTATAACTCTTTATGTATAGGGGATTATATTCCAAGGCTAAAGTCCTCGACATGGAACCCAAGTCCCAACCCTCTAGCTCACAAAGGGCCTTGAATACCTTCTGGAAAGACTGCAGTGACAGTGACGGAGATCTGAGAGAGCTGGGTCACCAGAAGTTCCTTCTCTGCACTGCTTCTGAAGTAGGCAAGGTAACTAAGTGGCAGATGGTGAGCAGGGCACACTGTTATCATCACTCTGCACTAGTTAGGGGATGCAGCGGATGCAGATTCAGGGAGCCATCCATTCACATGGACTATTATCTTCCCATGACTCGAAAATTCCTGCTCTGGACTATCCTCCAAATGAGGCCTGTGAAAGGCATTAAGTCATGAAAGCAGCGGCCTCATGGATGAGATGAGGGACCTGGGTGGAGGAGACCTCAAGAGAACTTTGCCACACACTCTACCTGGGACACTACGAGAAGAGCTGCCTGGGAACTAGGAAGAAAACCCTTACCAGACCCCGTGTCTGCTGGCATGCTGAGCTGTGGACTTCACGACCTGCGGGTCTAGGGGACATGTGTTTGCTGTATGCCCTACATGGCCTGTACTAATTCGGTGACAGCGGTAGCTGAGTGTGCACAGGTAACTTCTTCCTAAGACTGTAGCTTGTGCGGGAGCTGGCTAGTGTAACAACTCTTGGCTGTGCTAGAGAAGTGCAGCCCTTGTCCTGGAAACTGTGACCACGATGGGGATCTCAAGGAGGATGTAAGGGGAAGATCTGAGGTCTGCTACCCTGATCTCCTGCCCAAATTCAGGAATAGATGAATCGCCCTGCCTCCCCGGGAAGGAGTAGGAGAGCAAGCTGGAGAGCAGATCTAAGGTTAAGACCACTCTCTGCTCTTCCTTAGGACCTCCGTTTGATTCCCAGCTCTTACATGATGGCTCACAATCGGTGACTGCAATTCCAGTTCCAAGGATCCAACGCCCTTTTACAGCACCAAGGCGTCAATAGTACACAGATGTACATGCAAGTAGAACACCCATAGACATGAAATAAAAATAAATAGATCTAAAAAATAAAATGCCATGGGTGTTAGAGAAATGGGTATCCCCACCCACCACCCCCAAATCAGGATACATTAGGAAAGAGGAATCATGTTCCTCTTTAGCACTAACTATGAAACGATAGCCCCTTGGAGCTGAGTGTTATCCTAGACTTTTTGCCTGTTCCTTATCATTTTACTGTCCTAATAATAGACACCATGTCCACTCCCATCCCATAGGTGAGGAACTGAGGCTTTGAGAATGGTCTCCTGTCCCCGAATCCCCAAGCTAGGAGTTRGGCTCTCCGTTCTACTACCCAACTCCAAGGACTACTCTCTTTACCAAGACTAAGCTGCCTTCTGTCTTCAGCGCGGCTGACGTGAACGTCTCTAAACCCTTATAATAGACAAAGAGGCAGCAAAGAGCCGGGCCTGCCAGATTGCCTGCCTCCCCAGGTTGAACCAGCACTGACTTCCCCTTGTGGCTTTGGGGCTGACCTTCAGACCTGCCCTATTCCTGGGAGTGCTCATTAATTGCTTCTGAAAGAACCACTTCACCAAATGTCCCCAATTACCACGAGCAGTAATTATGATGGACCACACGCAGCAGAGGACAGGGACAAGGGTACCGAGAGAGACACTCAAGTTCACGACATAGAATTTCCAAAGACTCCGTTCTGACTCAAATGTTGGGTTAACTCATTGAGCATCTGCTTTGATTTAGGAAGAAAATAGTGACTGAGCTAAAGAACACATTTTTATTTATTTATTTGTATGCGAGGGGGTGTTCAAACACCACACTGTGTGTGTGTGTGTGTGTGTGTGTGTGTGTGTGAGAGAGAGAGAGAGAGAGAGAGAGAGAGAGAGAGAGAGAGAGACAGACAGACAGATACACAGGGAGAGACAGACAGAGACAGAGAGAGAGACAGTCATAGGTAGCCTGTGCTAGCGTTCCGTCTTTCTACCATGTGGCCTGGGGATCAAACTCATGTTGTCAGGCTTGGTGACCCCCTGAGCTATTATCTTTCTAACCCAAGAAGCAAATTTTTTATTAGATAGAAAACATTAAATAGAAAACACTTTCGAAGGGGGGAATAGCACTCTTTATGCTATTAATTATATATTGCTCTTTGGGGTAGACTCTGAGGATCCGGTAAAAAGAGCTGCTGAATGTTTAAGTGGCTTCCCATCGTTCGAGCAGTTACCTAGAGAACAGTCCCCTTGGCCGTGACCCATTTTCACTTTTAATTACTTTGTCAGCTGAAACTAAGTTGCGTTTCCCTTTTTACGGCAAATGGTTTTGGTGTTTCTCTGTTATATGTTGTTTGATTCTCTTATTCTATAAACATTCAAGGTACACTGAGAAACTTGTAGAGCTTGATATTTAGAATTAGGATTTCTGATGGGTTTAAAAACTATAGATGAGGAAATGCAGAATACAGGGTAGGTGTAAAGTCTCTGGAGTCCCTGTTCTTGAAGTTTACAAATGCCTCTGCTCTTAATGAGCTGTGTGGCCTTTGGCCAGCTGTTGACTCTTCTGTTCTCGTTTCTTGTCTGTGAAGTCGTAATAATGGCACTGTCATCATTAAGTTGACATGGGGACCTGACAGCTATTAGTCAGGATAAGCTAGCTGATGCTGCAGTAACAGGCAAATCCCAAATCAGGGCTTTCCTACAATGGAGTTTGAATTTTAATTCATGTGATTCCCCTGCAGAACTGGCTGACACCACAGCAGTTACCCCTAGGTGTCGGGGAGCTCAGTATGCTTCAAGATGCTCCAACCTCACAGCCCCTGCCTCCCAACATTTTCCCATCCTTGTTGGAACCAGGAAAGCAGACAGTCAGACATTATGTGCTCACTCTTCACGGCTTCCAAAGACGGCGACCCAAATCACTATTTGCCTCTCAGCACCTAGAGTCAATCTGATGTGGTGGGAAAAGTCCAGAAGCACAAGAACACTAGGAAAGGCTATTGGAGAGTTGGAACCTGTCTACAGTGAGATGTGGAGCATTTCCTCAAGCAGTGTCTAGCAGAATAGCAAACAAGGGCTAAAGCTACTGTTGCCGGGGCCCGGCACTGCCAAAGTATTCTGTGTGTTTTGGAAGCTTGTTTGTCTTTAATTTGTATTTGATCTAAGGAACAATACCTACGCACCGGAAGAGGCCCCTGTGTACTCTGGAGGATGCTTCTCCAGTAGCGGGTGACATTAAAAACATGACATCTAGGCTGAACAGATTGTTCAGTAAGTACAGCTCTTACCATGCAAACTTGAGGACTAGGCTGAGATTTCAAGAACCCACATAAAATTAGAGCAGGTGTGGCATCCAACTATAACCCCAACATTAAGGATACAGAGACAGGAAATCTCCCAGGTAAGCTGGGTAGCCAGGTTAGCCTTAAGGGCAGCCTCTGGGTCCAGGTAGAGATGAGCCTTATTATCTAAGGTGGCAAGTGATTGAAGAAGATAATGCACTTCAATCCCAGGCCTCCACATGCACACACACACACACACACACACACACACACACACACACACACACCATAAGTACTGGCTAAATAAAAGCTTTCTGGGGTCTCCTTTCTTGAGGTTCACAGTTGGTTCTACCCTTTATGAGCTTTGTGACTGGCAAGTTGTCAAACTCTTCTGTTAAGGTTAACTCTCCTTCCTGTCTGTAAAGTGAGAAAAATAACAGCAGCTCTCCTTGACACAGAGCTCACGTGAGGATCTAACAGCTGATAGTTAGGGTAAGCTGGCTTGTGCTGGCTGGTTTTATGCTAACTTGATAAACGCTATAGTCATCAGAGAGTGGGTATCCTCAATCAAGGGAAGGTTTCCATAATATCAGGGTGCAGGCAAAACCGAAGAACATTTTCTAAGTGATTGATGGAGAAGGGCCTAGCCCATCGTGGATGGAGCCATTCCTGGCATGGTGGTCCTGAGTTCTATAAGAAAGCAGGCTGAACAAGCCATTGAGAGCAAACCAAACAGCAGCACCCCTCCTGTGGCCTCTGTATCAGCTCCTGCCTCCAGGATCCTGCCTTGTTTGAGTTCCTGTCCTGACTCCCTTCAATGATGAACAGTGATGTGGAAGTGTAAGCTGAATAAACCCTTCCCCCCCCCCCAATTGCTTTGGTCATGGTGTGTTTCGTCATAGCAAGGATAACCCTAACTGACATGGACATTGGTACCAGAATAGTGGGATGTTGCTTTGACAGACTTGACTGTGTGTTTTTAGGAGGACTATGGAAGGACTTTGGGACTTTAGTCTGGAAAGGCCATTGAGTGTCCAATGCTTGGTGAGCTGTTGTGAGAACTTGTAAGACTACAGAATAATGTTGAAAGCAGTGGGGACCATGGAGGCCTGGCTCATGACGTTGCAGAGGAAAGCAAACCTCAAATGGGTCATTTAATATTTTGAACTAAGAATCCATGGTTCTGGTCAGCTGGGGCTGAACAGTCAGCTGTGATTAACAAGAGAGCAACACAGCAGTAGTAAAATCATTGCTTTACAATTGATGCTGGTTTGCTGAAGCCGAGAAAATAGCAGTGGTTAAGAAGAGACCAGTATCACTGAGGTGAAATCTGAGAAGCTGTACTCCAGAGGTAGCCAAGGTTATACCTCATACTAGCAGGCAAACTTGGTCGTGTGTAAGAGTGTCCCAGGTTGTATCGGTTTAAAAAGAATGACGGGTCCATGGAGAGCAGCTGAGGCTTGGCACTGTGAGAGACCAGAAGAGTCTATTGGTGAAAGTGTACCTTCAGTAGCAATTAAAGGACCAGGATTGAAGGGATCATGCAGAGAAGTTGAGGCTTGGCACCATGCAAAGATCCCAGGAGAGGCTATTGCTAAAGTACAGTCCAGCTGAATCAGAAGACCCCGGCATTTTGAGATGCTGGTAACATAAGATGACCACTATCTCAGTTAGGGTTTTACTGCTGTGAACAGATGCCATGGCCAAGACATGCCCTTATAAGGACAACATTTAATTGGCTTACTGGTTCTGAGGCTCAACCTATTATCATAGCATGAAGCATGGCAGCATCCAGGCAGGTATGGTGCAGGAGGAGCTGAGAGTTCTACATCTTCATCTGAAGGCCTCTAGGAGAAAACTGTCTTCCAGGCAGCTAGGACGAGGGTCTTAAAGCCCATGCCCACAGTGACACACTTCCTCCAACAAGACCATACCTCCAAATAGTGCCACTCCCTGGGCCAAGCATATTCAAACCACCACAACCACCAAGAAGAGCAGCATCAATAGAATAGAGCCAGCCTGAGCCCAGAAAACAAGGTGTGTGTGTTACTCAGGGCAGAGCTGCTTAAAAGGAGGCTTAGACCCGTCGGAGGAGCCATAGATCGTTAGTGAACCAAGACACTGGATGCTGAGCTATTTATAACGTTGGAGTTGGGTTCACTTTGATTTGATTGTGATGGTACCTCCCTCTTGGAATAAGAAAGTATTTAACTTATTTTGATTTTAAAGGCACCCACAGTTGAGAGACTTGAACTTTTTAAAAGACTTTGGATTTTTAGAGAAGTATTGGACATTTTAAAGAGACTTTGAACTTTTAAGTGTTTGAATCTTAAAAGACTGGGGGGTCAGTTGTCCTGGCTGGTTTTATGTCAACTTGACACAAGCTAGAGTTATCAAAGACGAGGGAGCTCAACTGAGGAAATGCCTCCATAAAAGTGGGCTGTAGGCAAGACCGTAGAGCATTTTCTTAACTAGTGGTTGATGAGGAAAGGCCCCTCATGGATGGAGTCACCCCTAGGCTGGTGGTGGTCCTGGGTTCTATAAGAAAGCAGGTTGAGCAACTCAGGAGGAGCAAGTCAGTAAGCAGCACCCCTCCACGGCTTCTGCATCAGCTCCTGCCTCCAGGTTTCTGACTTGCTTGAATTTCTGTCCTGCCTTCCTTCAGTGATGAACAATGATGTGGAAATATAAGCTGATGAAGTCCTTTCCTCTGCAACTTGCTTTGTTCATGGTCTTTCTTTATAGCAACAAAAAACGTAACTGAGGAGTTGGGTTATGCTACAGTAACCAGCAGGTCACCAATCTAAACATGGGCTTAAAATCAGATGAACCCGAGTTAGAATTCCAGAGCCAGCACACCTACTGAATGTGTGTTATTCTTCTGTCACTGTGACAAAGTAGACCTAAAATAATAAGGTCTTATTTTGGTCCATGATTTCAGAATTTCAGCCCGTAGTCGGATGGCGGCATCCCTTTGGGCCTCTGTCACACAGCAGAGCAAAGCTTCTTATTCCGTGGCAGCCAGGAGGCAAAGAGGGAGGAAGGGAGGATCATAGCACGTCCTTCAAGGGAGTACTCCCAGTGAGCTAATCTCTTTCAACTCTGCTGATTCCTCCAAGGTCTGCCACTCCCCCACCAGTGCCATGAGCTGGAGACCAAGCCGTTAACACTAGACTTTAAGAGACATTTCAGATCCAAACCACAGCACCAGATATCTGAACTTTCTTAGGTTCAAAGGATTTACAGCAAAGAGGGTCATGCCAAAGGATTGCTGTGATAATAAAAATAACACAGTAGATATGAAATTTTTGCCCAGTCTGGTATGAAATGAAGGGTTCCTGGGCTATACTCCCTCCAGCTGGTCTGGAGTTGGTGGTGAGCAAGTTCTCAAAGCCTTCTGTTAGCCTGTCTATAAAATTAAAAAAAAAAATACATATCCTAAGGGTACGAAGACTCTAAGGGTCTGAAGAGATCATGTAAACAGAAATCAGGGCCAAGAGCCATCACCCAAAATTTAAACACCTTTCTCTCCACCAAGCTCACAAGTGCATCAGACTTTGATCCAGACCCAGCTCCAGGGCATTTTGTGTTTTCTGGAAAGCCTAAAAATGAAAATCGTATTTTGGTGGCACCAGCCTTCAGCCGCAATCGCTTACACTTATTTCGAGCCTGCCATGGGCTGAGCACTGTTCTCAAAATCACACACAACAAGGTTTCTGCAGACTGGATGAGCCATTGGAAACACCCACCAGCACGGACAGAGAAAGCTGCTCTGTAAATGCCAAATTCCTCGCTGGCTCCTACCATGCCATCTCCTCTCTTACTGCCATTTCCGTGACAGGATGAGATTTTTGGCATTAGGGGAGAGAGAGAGAGAGAGAGAGAGAGAGAGAGAGAGAGAGAGAGAGAGAGATCTTAACTACCTTAAGTGACCCCAGCGTGGCATTGCAGGAATCACAGCCGATGGATGATGGGCTTATCTCACCATCTGTAATAAGCAGCCACTCAAAGCAATGGAAACATCACCAAGTGAAAGGCTTGACCTTTCTCACAGCTGGGCGCCTGACAGCCAGCAATTGCTGCACACTGGGACCCTGTAACAACCAACTCAGGTGCCCATGGGAGCCTGAACAGGAAGATCCCATTGTGAGAACACATCGCACGCCATCATAACGTGGCTGCTGTGAGCCCCTTTCAAAGTGTACTCCTTGTCTTGAAGCTTCTGAGGACGGGCCACATCCTTCGTGAAACTTCCCCCTTCCCTGCCCCGTTGGTTGTCCTCTCCTTTCTTTGTGCCCCCATTTGAGATTTTTGCTAATACCTTTCAGTGCTCAGCACCCTAGGTTACCTGCACACAGTAGGCAGCTTACTGAATGAATAACTAAGGGAGGGAATCAGGAACCTCAAGAAGGCAAGCATCCTAAATAAAATTTCGTAGATATAATGAGTCTCCTGGGAATTAAAAAGTGAACATTCTTCACTTTGTCTAATGTCTTTTAAAAAGGAAAAGGGAAAAACCCTAACACCAGGAAGCAACTCTACAGGGAACAAGTTAAGTGTGTAGAAAATGCTGTGGCTAGGGGGAAAGGTGCACGGTGATTGATTAGTCATGCCTGCTGGGGAGCAGCCTAGGAGGACAGCAACACTAAGGCCTGGGAGCTGCCTTCTCTCTCCTTTTCTTAACTAGCAACCAAATGAATAAAAATATAGCTTTTAAGAGTAAAGGATGGTCTTTTCTTCAGTTCCTAATTGGGAAATTTAGCAAATATGTTTTACTATGAAAATGAAAGTGATGTAGAAAATACAAAATTTTGTAGTCTGTTGACAAATTTATATATATATATGTTTATATATATGTGTGTGTGTGTTTGTACATGTGCGTGTGTGTGTGTGTATGTGTATGTATATGTATATTGAGCATAAAGGAAATGAGCCTGTTCATCTGAATTACCAGTTATACTTTTTGGGGAGGGAATGAACAGGGACATAATGACAGGCATGTAGAGCGGAGGGCCTTGTTTTTAAATTAGATATTTTCTCTATTTACATTTCAACTGTTATCCTCTTTCCTGGCTTCCCCTCTGAAAACCCCTTATCCTCTCCCCCCTCCACCTGCTCACCCACCCACCCACCCCCACTTCTCTGTCCTGACATTCTCCTACACTGGGACATCAAGCCTTCACAGGACCAAGGGCCTCACCTCCTACTGATGTCCGACAAGGCCATCCTTTGTTACATATGCTGCTGAGGCCATGGGTCCCTCCATGTGTACTCTTTGGTTGGTAGTTTAGTCCCTGGGAGCTCTGGGAGTACTGGTTGGTTCATATTGTTGTTCCTCCTTTGGGGCTGCAAACCCCTTCAGCTCCTTGGGTCCTTTCTCTATAGCTCCTCCATTGGGGACCCTGTGCTCAGTCCAATGGTTGGCCGAGAGCATCCCCCTCTGTATTTGTCAGGCACTGGCAGAGACTCTCAGGTGACAGCTATATCAGGTTCCTGTCAGCAAACGCTTGTTGGCATCCACAATCGTGTCTGGGTTTGGTGAGTGTATATGGGATGGATCCCCAGGTGGGGCAGTCTCTGGATGGTCTTTCCTTCAGTCTCTGCTCTACACTTTGTCTCTGTATTTCCTCCCATGGGTATTTTGTTCCCCCTTCTAAGAAGGACCAGAGTATCCATACTTTGGTCTTCCTTCTTGAGGGAGGAGGACCTTGCCCCTCACACACTAATACTTGAACACTCTTAACCTCTACTCATCCATGTGGAACATTTTTTACATTTGCATGTTCTTTATCCCTCATTTTTCATATCCTCTCCACAATTTTCTTCCTGCTACACAATTTAAAAGTAAGTTTCGGGAGCTGAAGAGGTAACTCAGTGGCTAAGAGAACTTGCAGCGGCTGCTCTTCTAGAGGACCTAGATTCAATTCCCGGTACCCACATGTCAGCTCACAACTCTTTGCAGCTCCAGTTCTAGGGTATCTATCACCCTCCACTGGCCTCCTCCGGCACCGGCATGTATGTTGTATACAGACATGCATGCAGGCAAAACATCCAGACACATAAAATAAGCTAAGCTATTTCTATATATCATGTCATTCTCATTTGAAATGCTTCAGCTGTATTTCACAGGAATATGATGACTCTTACTCCAAGACCATTATTATAGCCAGAGATCTAACAAGAAGATGACCAAAGACACAAGTTCACTAATGCCACCAGCTGTTTTGGAGTCCTTATGTGATTTTCCTCACGTGTCACTGGACTGACTTGCACTTCCTTTTAGAGGATCTAAGAGCCAATGCATCCTATTTGATGTCCTAGACTCTCTAGTTTCTTTTAATCCAGGCCAGCCCCTCGTCTTTTTATGTTTTTGTAGCTGACTGGTTTTGAGGGGGAAGAAGTCCAGATATGTTAAGGAATGTCTCACATTCTGTATTAGGCTAATGGCTTCCTTGAGGTGATGTTAACATGGCGTGTTCATCAGGAACACCTGAAGATGCTGCCTGCCATGAAGTTCTTGTTTCATGTCTGATAGCCTCGGAATTGGAGACCTTCACTTGGATTCTTTGGTGAGAGCCAATGACTCCAAGATTTGTAATTCATTGCAATCATTAAGTATTAGTTGAGTGACACTTGGAAATCATATGAACATCCTGTTCCCCATCAGCCTTTTACCCAAAGCTCTATCATTCAGCAATGATCTTAACCTAAATACGGGACCTCATGGACCTGCCATTGGTGGCCTATTGGCTCCGTAGTTCCTTCCATGCTTACTAGCTGAAATTCTAAAATCCGTGTGTTAATGGTGTATGCTTTGGTAGTTTGTCTTACTTATCTGCATAAATAGCATAATAACAGAAAGCTGATATGAAGATTAATCTTAATCATGAATATCAAAGAGCCTTGTACGAATGTTCATGGGTTTGATCATTGAAATTCCTTATTTACATTCAAGAGGGCTGCCAGAAATAAGACAAATGTACTTAGCTGTATCTGAAGGGAACGCATGTAAGTAGTTCTGGATAAGTAAGTAGCCTGTAAAAATATGTATAAGCTTCTACCGGATGCTCATACAGTTTCTAGACATGGAGAACAGAGCCCATTCTCAGAATCAACTCAGCACCAGGTGGTACAGGGCATAGAGACCATTAAAAGAAAAGGAATTTGTTATTAATTCACTCAATTATTACTTTAATCATTAAATAAACTGAGGAGGTGACATACTGAGTTAAATGATTCCTGCTTCCTGCCTCCAAAGACTTGTTGGCACAACTTTTCCATGGATGGTGGGGCTGAATCTAAACCCAAGTCTGCCTTTCCAACCAGGAATGGGCACAGTGGTGGGGAGCCCCCTGATGAGCTTCCTTTGTCACGCACACTCTTGTTTTCCATATTGTTGCTGTAATGGAGCTGGGGAACAGATTTCCATGCTGGCCTCTTCCAGAGCCCCAGGCCTCCATGGAAAACAGCAAATACACCAGGGTTGCCAGGAACACTCCCCCGAGAGGCTACCTCCCTCCCTGTGGTGTGTATCTGAGCAGGCTGACCGAGTGGGGACACAGGCCACCAGAGTCACCTCCCTAGAGTTCACCACAGTGAATCATCCCTGCCCCCTCCACCTACCTGTTGTCACGTGTCCTCTTAAATTTTTTTATTTTATCATATATGGGTGTTTCACCTTACATGTATGTCTATGCACCATGTGCGAATAGTGCCTGCAGAAGCCAGAGTGTCAGATCTCCTGGAATTCTAATTACAGGATGGGGCTGAGCTGTCGTGTGGCTGCTGGGAATCGAACTGAGTCTTCTGGAAGAACAGCCAGTGCTCTGAACCACCGAGTCATCCCTCCAGGCCACCTCATACTCTCTCTCTCTCTCTAAAAAGCATCTGTCTTTAGGTCTCAGTGTAGTAGGGACCTCCAGGAGCTGTGGTGAATATAATCTGTCCTTTCTCACTAAGGTGCGGTCTCCTGGAGGCCATGGTGTGAACTCCTACTGGGATCAGTGACAACCTGGTGGCGAAGAGGGAGCTATATGCTTACACAAGGTTGTTTCACATGACGAATTTGACATGCAAAGGAACAGGGGCACCCTGCACTTTTCTTCTTTCCTTTTCTCTACAGGTCTCCGACACAACAGATAATTGAGTTACTCACAGTCGTAAGTTGATGGCCACTTCACCGCCATTAGTACCGTCTTGCTCGTTTTAGATTTCAGTGATGTTCTCTTCATCTGTAATCCCCCCTCCACTACTGTTACCCATTCACAGCTTTTAATACATGTTCTTGAGCACGTATACCTTCATGAACCATGATGTGTGGCTGTGTGTGCATGTGAGCACACACACATGCAGGTTTATGTGGTATGCTATTGATATTTAGAAATGGCACTGCATAAGGAAGCTTTTTACCTATGCTCTATTGCTTTCGAGATCCTCCCATCATATTGGCTGAACAACTAATTTATAAAAACTGTACTGTTGAGCCAGGGAAGGTCAGTGAAGTTACGTGCAGTAACACCACCGTCTTCCTAATGGCTGGAAACCATAGGGATTTGCTACCTGGCCATACTGCATGTCCTTTGGTTTAATAAGGTCTCTGCTTGAGAGATGGAGGCTGTTGAAGCCTCCACTATCATCATGGTAGAGAGAGGAGGAAATGGCGAGATACTCACTCTCCATACAGTCTCTGCCCATAAAGGGGCAAATGGCATAATGATTTTTGAATCCTTCTGTCCAAAAAGGGCCTAAAATAAATCACATGGCCATTTCCACCTTCCTACGGGATTGGAATGGCATCCCCATTAGCAATCTCACAGGAGGAAACATTGAAACCAATTGGCAAATGGATCTGATGACTGTCCCACAGTAAGCTACAACCATATTTTGTGTCTGTCTATTCTTGGTTACTCCAGTTCCCCACCATCACAGAGCTCAGTGCTGGCCATGAAGAGTCTTTCATTTGTCCCCTTGTGACTCATGCAAGTGTCTCTCTCTGTTCCACACCCAGAAGTGAGCTTGTTGTTTTGTAAGGTTTCTGTTTTCCTTCTGTGGGTAATTGCTTTCTGATCTTCCCAGACCATTGACTAGAATATGGAATCTGGCGGTTGACTCCATTTTTGTGCTTCCCATTACAGGTGATGGGTTTAAGCGTCATTTTAGATACTCACTGACCATTCTTACTTCCCATTTTGTAAGCTGCCTATTTGTATCCCTCAGCCATTTTCCCGCCCTATTTCCTACCTCTGCTATCAGCTGATTGGAGTCTCATGTATAGCTAGATGTAGATCCTTTGTTGCATTATAATTCTCTGTCCCTATGCTGCTTCTTGTTTAATGTGTCCTTCATGTCTTCTATCGAGCAAAAACCCTTAATGTTGATTATTTAAATCATCTACATGATTTTTCCCCTTGGGTCTGTGCTTTAGGGATCTAATATAGGAAGACTTCATAAATCCACAAAGGCATTCTCTCATGCTTCCTCCTGTTTAGAGTTTTTTGCACATAGGTGTTCTGTTTTGGTCTCATATAGCCCAGGATGGACCTGAATTTAAATTATATCTGAGGGTTGTCGTAAATGCCTGATCCTCCTCCTCTACCTCTCGAGTGCTGGGATTATAGCCATGCTATACACCACTGAGTTTTTATTGCATACCTGGGACTTTGTGGAGTAAACCCAGGACTTCATGGATGCTAGGAAAGGACCCCAGATACACATGTGGATTTTTTCATATACATTTCTGTGTGATATATGGGAAGGATCCAAGTTCATCCAAGGAGGCTGACATTATCATTAAATCTTTTGTGAGTTGCCCAGCATGAGTGGTAGGAACTGAACTCGGGTCCTCTGAAAGGTCATCGTAACTTCCGAGCTGTCTCTCCAGCCCCCTTCAATCCTACCTTTAGCTTAGATCAAATTCCTTGATATACTAGTTCTCCCCCCCTCCCCACACACACACCTTTTCATTTTGTCTTGGGCTCTCTACTAAATCTTACTTTTAGAAAATAAAAGATATATAATATATATTATATATAATATATAATACTGTGCAAAGTGTTCTGAGTAGGGGCACCTTGAAGGTGCCTCACAGCATTAGGACAAGGCGAGGTGATAAACCAACACGAACCCAATGTCGGAAGACCCTGGGCTCAGTTCGGCCCCTCACTCAATGGCCATGTGAACTCAAACCTCCATTTCTCTATAAAACGGAGAGGATGCTGTGAACCCTGGCTCCAGTAAGCATTAAATGATGGGAAATAAATATTTTTCTCAGTAACTAATGTTTCCCCTTTGATTCTTCGTCATCACTGTGGTGACTCTGAGTGGTTTGCTCCAGTCCGCATCAAGGTGATACGTGGAGGACACATGGATCTTTATCCCTCAAATGTCATTGCCCACCAGAACTTCTTCCAGCTCTCCTAAAGTCACGGAGTAGTTCCTTCCCTCACTTCCTTCACAGTCACCAAGTCACCTTCAGCCTTAGGGCCAAACACCTAGTACATGGTAGACACTTAACCGTTGGACAAGCCATTTCCACACATGGGTTTACAACCATGGGATTTTTGTTTCTGGTACTCCTTCCCTTTTAACTCCTTTCTCAAAAAGGGGGAGGGGTGTAAACATACAAGCTCTGGCAATAGGAATTGAGAGAAGTACAGAAGGTGCAGCAGCCAGGCTCTGGGATGGGCAGTGCGGTGGGGCTGCTCAGCTTGGGTCTTGAGAATTGGTGTGCTTTAAGGACCACACAGCTGGCTCTGCAAAGCACTGTTTTGGCTGTCTTTCAAAAATGGATTTTTTTTATTCTTTTCAAATTTTATTATGTAAGTGCTTGATCCCTGGACTATGGCTCTGTTCTGTCATCTTCTTTCTTGAGTCTTGAAGCTCCATCACTCCAGGCAGGTGGACCCTGCAATGCATCTTGACTTCCCACACTGGCCAAGAAGGGCAGGTACCTCTTCAGTAGGGCAGCCCTCTGATTATGATTGTCTGATTATGACTGGGAACACCTCCTCGCCCCATCAGCTGTGTATTAGACCACAGCTCACACCTCAAATCACAGCACTCTTGTCCCTGTTCTCTGTGGTGTTAGTGACACAGTCCCATCTCTTTCTGGACCCTGAGATCTATGCTCTGCCCTTGGCTCAAGCCAACAGAGGATCCTGGAACCTGGTTGTATCCAACTAGACCAAACCCTATCTCCAAGTGACTTCCCAGTTAGATGCTCTAAAGGAAAAGGTCTCCATCAAAGGAGTGTAGAGAATCTGCCTGACCCTGTGGCTAGGGCTAGGGGTAAGAAGACTCTGAGAAGGAGGAATTTGGCTGGCAAATAAATACAGGTGTAGGCAGAGTTTCATTTCTCTATTACCTGAACCTGGTGTACTCTGGGCAACAGGAAATGGGGAGAGAGGAATTGAGGCAGGGATTTTGACTTAGAGATGCAACTGCTTCTGAACCATTACCCTTTTAATTTGAAGCAGTAATATCTGGCTCTTCCTTATGTTACTGTGTTAATAGCGCGACATTTCTTGTTCTTCGGTCTTCTTTTGAGGACTAGTATTTCTGAGTAGTCCAGGCTTGCCTTGAGTTGGTGATGCCTCCACATCAGCCTCTGGAGTTCTGGGATTACAGGTATTTGTCACAATACCCAGCTTTCTCTCTCTTCTGTCAAGCTAGCACTGAAGGAGTAAATAGATGTTCAGTCGAGGTGGCTTATTAAGTTTCAGCTGTTCCCCCATGTCTACACTGGCATTGTCACATCTTCAGGGAAAGGACGCAGTTCACTCCTAAGAGTGTATTTTGTTTTACTTGGTCTCCACTAGAGCTTAAGCGGCTCAGATGCTCAATCTATCTCCCACATGGCAGACATAAATAATTGAACACAGAACTTCTTTTCACTACATTCAGATAAGACGGCAGACTTCTTCATGCTCTTGATCAGAACTGGCAGGTGGATGGGAGCTCTCCACCACCCTGCCTTATGTGAAGTCATCTTGTCCGCTTCATAGTGCTTTGTTACCTGGAGACAATTGGTACTTTCTACCTCATGTTATTAGATCAATGTCTTAAGGATTTTACTACTCCAGTCTGTATTTGATTCATCTCTGCATCAGCCCTGTGGTGATCTTCATACCTGCTTGTTTGATCAATGGATGTGCTTGTTTTCTCCATAGGGGCTAAGAGGACAGTGTTGAAGTTGTACTCAGCATCAGTTTGTATCCTGCATCCCTCTCTCCCATGATATGTGCCATTAGATACTCTCTCCTCAAAGGCATGAATGCCAGCCAGCAATTATAAGCCAAAAGTGCCAGCACATCTAAATTCATTTCCTGCCCCAGACCAGAACAAAGCAGGGACAATTTGTCTCATGTAAATTTCCCAATACAGGAAATTGGCCTCCATGAAGCCAAAGGACACTTCAGCTTGGCATCTTCTTCAGCTCTGTTCCGGAATATATGTGGCACCAAGAAGTTGGATACTGGGAATGACCTGTGTCCTCAGAGTCCTAAGCTGTTTATACAGCTAGCCAGGTTGTCATAGTAACTCTCTGACATCATCCCTCAATATGTTCCCATTATGTGACCCTCCTGTCACACCTGAGGAGGCCTCTCTCACCCTCACATTGGCCACCTATGTGTTCCCCTCACATTCCTCCAGTCCTTCCTCCTTTAGGTCCCTGATGACATATCACTCTTTTGTGGTTATATTTTCTTAGTACCTTTCCGTTAAGTGAACCTGTAAATTTTTATTTGTTCATTGTCTGTCTCTTGTCCTGGAATGAGATCATTCTATTAGAAGCCCTGGCATTTGGGACTGGACAATGCCTTGTTCTGGGGATGTTCCTTGCACTGCTAAATGGTGAACAGCCTCCTTGGCTTCTACCTCTTAGATAATGCTACTGCTCTCCCCTTGGTTCTTGAAAATCTATAGGAAAAAAAATCACCAATGTCTCTAGACATTGCTAAATGTTCAAAAGGTGAGGAACAAATCATCTCTGGTTGAGAACTACCACCCTGGGACAATGTTGGACACACGATCAGCCAGAATGTGTTTTGAGCGCAAGATAAATCCACATCAACCTCACTTGAACTGTGTCGGTATCAGGTATTCTACAAGGCGCTTTCCCACTTGCTGTTGGACTACATATAGACACTGATAGAGTGCTTGTGGGTCACCTTGGGGGGGGTCACCATGAGGCTCAAGAGAATGTTCACGTGTCCACATCAAGGGCACATTGCTGGTAGCCTTGATGTTCTGAAGAGGCCTTCCCTCAGCCACTGTCACCTCTTCATCTCCATCCTTCACAGTCCTGTCTCCAAGCACCTCCGTTGTTCAGATAAACAAAGGGAGATGGAGTGACTGGACTTGTGTAACTTGCCCGACCATGGTCATACAGCCAGAGAGAGATGAAACCAAATGTTGGCTTCTGGGAGTCTGGACTACATGTCTCCCCATTTTCTCTCTTTGGAGTCCTTGAAAGAAGGGTGACCCTGCAGCTAGTATCCTTCTCAGCCCCAGCCTTCTGTTCATGCTCCTTAAACATCTGTGGCAAACTGAATGCATAGGCCAGCCAATGGAAGCCTGCCTGTGCTTGAATGCTTAGGAATCCTGACGCGGAGAGGGCTTTGGGACAGGATTATTAGCATGCTCCTGTCAGAGGAGGTCTAGGTGAGCAACACAATACTCCAAACCCCTAGTTCTGAGTAGCTCTTGAGACTTGAGTCCTGTTTCCTGTGACAGGGGTGGGTGGGGACGGTGCTCATGCCAGCCCTAGGCACTCCTCAGTGACAGCAGTGGCTCTCCTGCCTCATCACCAGGTCTACCCCTTTTCTGCAGGCTTTGAGACCACCTGTACACTCTATGGCCCTCTCCACCTCTTCCAACTCTCCTGCGTTTGCAGTAGACGCAGCCTGGCTCCAGAACTGCCCTAGTTGTCTAGCCTACATTCCTGTGGCCCTGCTGCTCATGCACATGGTCTGTCCCGGATCCCTGCATGGTTCTCCCTGCCCCGAGGCTGGCTTTGAAGACTATCTTGGGTTCTTTCTCCTTTCTCCTTTCCTCTTGCTCCAGGCCTGGGACCCTCCACACACCAAGGCCAAGGTCCAGGCCTTCGAAGATTCAAAGATGTGAGCATGCAGATTTCTTTGTGGGCCCGTATTTTTCTCATTTTCAGGAAGCCACATTGAACCTCTTGCCGTGGCTCCACCCAGCAGTCTTCAACACAGAGACTGCAATCTTTTCTTTTCTTTTCTTTTCTTTTCTTTTCTTTTCTTTTCTTTTCTTTCTTTTCTTTTCTTTTCTTTTCTTTTCTTTTCTTTCTTTTCTTTTCTTTTCTTTTCTTTCTTTTCTTTTCTTTTCTTTTCTTTTCTTTCTTTTCTTTTTGGTACATACAGAAAGAACAAGTGCTTGGAGACCCTCACAGAGGAAGATGGCTGTGAGTGACTTCATGGCCTATAGCTCAGAGCTCCTTGTATGTTTCCCTCAAGCACTGCTCCGCTCAAACCCCAGCAGTAGCTGTTCCCCGTGGTCAATCTTTCCTTTGATGATCCTTCCCACTCTCACATCCAAACTTACTGGAGAGTGGGCATGTACTCTATCCTGGGCCCCGAGGGAAGGCTAAGGTTAGAGTTTGTAGCTGGCTTTGGGGAAGGCTGGAGGATATCATTGTGGCCTTGGATGGATGGAGTAAGTGCTGTGTCACTCAGTGTATCAGGTGGGTGGAATGTCCCAGCCAACCTGACTTGCGCTAAATGTGGGAGAGAGTGGTAGCAGGTCTATTGGGTTAGCAACTGATTTAAAGACAGATGGGGTGGCTGTTCCCTGAGCGTGCCCTATCTGAACTCAGAGGCCAACACCTCAACCACTCCTCTTGTGTTTTAGCTCTTCACTGAAAGGAAGAAAGAGTGGGTGGCCAGCTCCGAGACTGTCCTAACTCAAGGTGCCACTTGAAGCTCCTTCCTGGACTAAATTCTGGATACACCCATTCCCCCACCACATCCAGCTTTCTTTGGAAATTACCCTGAACCAGTAACGTCCCTCCCTAGGAAGCCCAGATCCATCATCCATTGCCGTAGGAATAATAAGAGCCCCAACTGCAGGTACCAACTCAGGCAACTCATCTCTGTGGCACATTATAGAGCAGGCTGAGCTCTACACTGAGAATTCATCACAACCCAGCGTCTCCCTCCACACAGTTCTGCTGTCACTCCTGCTTGCCCCAGGGAGCCCATGAGCCACCCATGAGCACATTGTTGTTCTGTGTCTGTGCATGTGTAGATCCCATTGGATGGACTCCCTTGCAAATCTTCATTTTGGGGGGGAAACCCAACATGGCCTCTCCTTTAAATCTCCATTGAAGTATCTTCTGTCTTGCAGATCAGCATGTTCTGTGAAAGAATTGGGAAGAGTTGTTGGTTGTTATGACCAGTTGGAAGTGACCTTCAGATGGTGGGCTTTGTTTTGATTCTCACTGTGGTTTAGTTGTTAGATAAACAACTACTTCCTATGCTGATAGACTACACCCATGTCTTCCTTGTCGAATGCTTATTGAGGACTGGATGGTTTGGGAATAAGCAAGGCAAAGATGTGAGTGAAATTAGGATTTCACTCACAGCTCACAAGGACAAGGGAAAGACCTTGTTTGGCGTAGGCAGTGAGAGGTGGCCAAGTGTAATAAATACTTCATGTTTCAATTATTCACTGTTTAAGTCTGGTTGCTTCAATTACAGCTCTATCTTAGACTCCTTCTAGTGCTCCAGAAGGACTGTGATACACAGAAGCTGGAGGGCCATTGGAAGAAGAGCGATGAATGGGAAAATAAAAGGGAACAGGGTGAATCTGAGAAGAAAGAGTATAGATCCCTTAGAGATGTCAGGAAATCCAGCCACTGGGACTCATTCATTAGTGGAGCGCCCCTTTTGTGCAAAACAATGCCAGGGGCTACAATGGCAGATGATTCAGCCATAGTTCTTGTCCAGAAAATGCCTGTGATTCAGCAGCAGTCTCTCTCTCTCTCTCTCTCTCTCTCTCTCTCTCTCTCTCTCTCTCTCTCTCTCTCTCTCTCTCTTTCTCCTGGCTTATCCAAATGATATGTCAACCTCATGCCCCCCCCCCAAATATTGAGAGGTGATGTTATTGCTCCCTTTTGAGATCTTACCTACTTATTCTCCCTCCCCTTCTTGGCACTCATTTAGCAGGACTGTACTGCATCACCAACAACAACTCCTATTACTCAGAGTCCTTCCTATATGCCAGGTCCTGTGCTTAAAGCAATTTATGACTGTGTTTCCTCTTTCCAACCACTCTCCGGGTTGGTTGCTACTGTCAAGCTTTTTTTTTTTTATAGGCAAGGGGCCATGGTTCTTGAAGGGTTCAGAGCATATGATCACTAGGGTTGGGGCTGTCATCCCCCCCTAAATGGGCCTGTCTGTCCCTCTCGCTGGCTCCCATCTTGACACCTGTGGTCCTCTGACGGGTTTTTTTTTTTTTTTATCCCCCTCAAACTTCCTGGTTCTGGCTAATCGTCTCTCTGGTTCCCCTTTAGTTTGGCAGCCTAACTGTGCATGACAGCTGGCTACCTCTATCTTTTGGAGTGAGCATAGTCTTTTGCTACTCATGACAATATTTCCTGACAGGTGTTGGCTACATGCCCTGCCCCGTAGACAAGCATCAGGCTTCCTGGGAGGAGGTAAAACAGGAGTATCTGGGATACTCCATATCACATGAAAACTGCACCTACTCACAGTACACAGTCAAGAGAAGGTCCTGAAAGGAATCCGAGAAGCAGTCCCAATGACAGGTATTGCGATGTGGTGGTGGGTAAGCCGCAGAGCTGGGTATTGGTATCCTAGGGTAACCGCTGCCTGGTCAGTGCCTAGGCTAAGTCACTAGACTCTCAGCTTCTATTTCTCATTCCAGTGAGGATGTCTGTGATGTTGTTCCACAGGGCTCCTGGAAGAGCAGATGCTGAGAGAACAATGGTTATCTCACCTAGAGCAGGAGAACAATGGTTATCCCACCTAGGGCAGCACCAACACCCACAGACTCTGCTGGGGCAATGGGATTCACAAAGATGACAAAGATGGATCTCCCTAGAGCGTGTATAGAGCTTTCCAGAAGAGTGAGGAATGGGTTAACAGGCTGCTAGGCAGTGTTGGCTTTAGGTCTTCACTATCCTCTTTGCCCACAGTCACCCCAGCACCCCCTCCCCAGCACAACCCCCACACATAGCAGAGCAGAGTTCTCAGGTCCCTGACATCCCGGGCATGTGTGGTGTGATGCCGAGATTTACCTGTGGTAGCTGGAGGACCTGCCTTTACCAGCTGAGGTGCAGAGCGACACAAAACCTCTCTGCCTCAATTGTGATCAGAGTGCTGGTGAACAGGCCTGGGATCTATGAACGGGCTCTCTGGTCTGCTGTTCTGCGTTCTGCCATCAGAGATTATGAAAGGTTGAGAGCGCTCATATCAGTCAGTGTTTTATGGATTTCATTATAGTCCCAAATCTCTGCATAACTTACTGGCATTAGCTGTGCCTTTGATTTCACTATTTGTGTTTTTTTCTGTACATGTATGCATGCACATCATATACACACACATATGAGAGAGACACAGAGAAAGACAGAGAGATGGAGAAACACACACACACATCTCACTGTGAGTCAGGGCTTGCTCATATGGGACGCCGGCAGGCTTCAGGTAGAGAGAAATTTAATGTAGGTTTCAGTGCCTGTGGGGGCGCTGGGTTCAAGGAAGTCCCCGGGGCCTTAGACAACACCCCATGCTTACAGATGGAGAAACTGAGGCCCACAATTAGGAAATGACCTGTTTCACTGGGTAAGCAGTCTTACCCTTCGTCTGAGAAACCCTGTGGCTTGAGTCATTGGACAGATCACTGTTGGGCTCCTGCCTTAATTATCTCCTGTCGGGATGCCTTTCATCGTGGGTTTGCCCTTTTTCCTTTCATGCCAAGCCAAGTTGATATTCCGGTTTCCAAACCAAGAGTTCAGGATGTGCTAGAGGACTAGAGGAAGATTCCAGACCAGGTCTTCCTATTAAATTCTTATACTGAGTACTTTATGTATTTATATATTTTACAATGAACTCTGTGCATATATGCACATGTATATTTAAAATAAATATTCTCCTACTGTGTATGTAAGTTTCTCATATATTGAATTATTAAGCATGTATGTATATATTATTTATGTATGTATTATGTATGTGTGTATGTGTGTATTATGTATGTATATATTATTTATGTATGTATTRTATGCATTATGCATGTATATATTATTTCTGTATGTATMATGTATGTATTATGTGTATATGTATTATGTATGTATGTATTATTTGTGTATTATATRTGTATGTATTATTATGTATATATTATGTATGTATGTATCATGTATGTATGTATTATAGGCGTATGTATGTATGTATGTATGTATGTATGTATGTATTATGTATGTGTGTCACTTTTTGTTGCTGGGACAAAACACCTGACAAAAGTGACTCAGGGAAGAAAGTTTTATTTTGTC
Organism: Apodemus speciosus; assembly: GCA_002335545.1. Classification (NCBI taxonomy): domain Eukaryota; kingdom Metazoa; phylum Chordata; class Mammalia; order Rodentia; family Muridae; genus Apodemus; species Apodemus speciosus. The sequence continues at coordinate 1,820,643 of BDUI01000008.1, forward strand.
GCACAGTTTGAGGGTGTATCCTGAGCCGGACCCTAAAAGATAAGAGTGAGGTTGAGGAAGTGAGCGGCTAAGGCAAGCGGCTAGCAAAAGAAGACAAGGGCTTCCAGAAGGTTCTCTGGGTTGGTCCCTGCTATACGCATCAAGGAATGGTAGGTGAAACTGGGAAGATTAGAGCAGAGCAGGCTGTTTCTTATTTTAAGTTTGGGTGGAGTCCAAACGCCGGGAGGAAGCCTTGGTGAGGTGTGGACTGCGCAGTTGACACCCATGATCTTGCTGTGCCACTGACGTGTGTATGACTTAGGCGCACAGTATCCACTCTTCTACCTCACTTCCTGCACCTGTGAAATAGGGATGGAAATGGGCATAACCCCTTCAGAGGGTTGGGAGGATGAAAGGCTCTCCTGTAAACCTATAAGAAGCACTCCGTGGTGTTCGTTATTACAGGTAGGGACACAGCTGCTCTCCCAGGCAGGGCAGGGCATCTCTACCAAAACACGCATAAAGCACTCAGACCTGAAGCTTATCGTCTAGTAAAAATCATAACACACAAAGGAAGAAATGAACAAGCACGAATCAGCCAGGGATAAGATCAGGAAGAGAATTAATGTATGAATATCTAGAACAGACCAGGGCTTCCTCCAGGGGGCACACAGAAGTGACTCACTTGAAACGAGGCTGATTATGTTGCAGGGACCAAAAGAATCAGTGTGTTTGGGACGTGAAAGGGCTTTACAGAAATGGGTCAGAACGGGACCCCATGGGGGCTTGTATATCCAGAAGATTCTCCATTTTCTATGTAGCCCCAAGGGGTTATGTAGAAAAACACTGGAAGGCTTTAACCAGGGCTGTGGTGGGATTTGGTTTCTTTTAAGAAGATCTTTGAGCTAGATACAGTACTACATACATTTCATAGGCTGAGGGAGAAAGATTTTAAGTTCGAGGCCAGCTTGGGTATAGTCCAGCCAGCCTGGGCTATGTAGAGAGAAGGACTCTATTTCAACAAAGAAAGAAAGAAAGACAGAAAGAAAGAAAGAAAGAAAGAAAGAAAGAAAGAAAGAAAGAAAGAAAGAAAGAAAGAAAAATGACAACAAAAAAACAAGCAGAGAACGAAAGAAGGTAGAGAAAGAGAATGGGGCACGAAGAGGGGAAGCTAGCTGCTACCTGGATTTATTCAGTACAGAGTGGGCAGGGCTTTGCGATGGAGAAGACATTGGCTGCCCTTCATGCCCTACCGGGATCTCACCTTCACCCTCATTGCCACCAAGGTCCTTCTCGTCTTCTCCAGCCCTTGTCAATGGGACATTGAAGTTCATTCAGACTAAGTTCTAAGTAAGTTCAATGGCGTTGAAGCAAGATGAGCCTTCAGGAAAACGCCTCTCCCAAGTCAGAAATCCTGCTCTTTCCCTACTAGCTCTTGCACATGGGACCTGGCCTGTGACCTGCACTTTGCTGTCCTTCATCCTCAGTTCTGGCTTCAGGATTGACCTCTGGATTTCTGTTGACTTGAGTTGACCTTGTGTTGATATGAGCACCACATCTGGGCAGGTGTCACGGTACAGGCATTCAGAGTCAGCCAGCCTGGCGTGCATCCTCATTCGAGTCTTTGCCAGTTCCTTTGTCGAGTTCCTTCACCTCTGTCGATTCTGGTCCCCTCCTCTGTGAAACAGGGAGGGGGAGATTGTCTTAGCCTTTCGGTCACCATTACTATTTCGGAACACCTGTTTCTGAATGACTGAAGAGAACTGGTCAGGAGGGCATCTGTCTGGTTTATGCCAAGGGCCTCGTGCACAGCAGCCAACAGAAAGGCGAGACGCACCGTGAGAAGATCAGGTCAGGAGAGGCGGTCTCTGTCCTGTGAGTGTGCGATGTCAGATGTAGGGACACGCACCCGGGTCTTTCTACAGCATTGTACTTTATTGAATAACAATAAATTCACAGGGTGCAGCAGTATCCACGGCTGCTGTTTGCACAATGCTGCTTCCTTGACTGCCCCAGCTCAAGGGAACACACCTTTTATTCTTATCTTAATTATTAGTACTTATTCTCAGATCAGACATTAATATCACACTGTAAATGTCTCTATAGCTACCTATCTATCCATCGTTTATTGACATGTAAGTTACAGAAGGACTACATACATAGACGGAAGGCTAGCGAGTCCAGGTGGGTAAACAAAGCGGATGAAGTCAAGCTGCGGCCCCGGGGACACTTAGGAGTCCTCTGTGTGTCCTTCTGTGATGGGCAGCAGACAGGCAGGTGGCAGTTGTATGGCTGGGGCCCTATCAGTGCTGGGTGTCCGTTTCCTCATGGGCAGGTGAAGGCATTGCACTCTTCCCTCAGTCTGGTATGTCTGATGGGTTCCCCCACCCTGGTTTCCTGCAGTGATTTCAGTAGAGCCATCTGCTTCCATAACCCCAGTTCAACCCCAGTGAGTTTATAGGGTGGGATGCTTTCTTCTCCTGTCAGTCTGTACTGCATGTGCTGGGTGGATAGAACTGCTTACGTGTCCACCCAGGTGCAGAGACGCCCTCAGAATCGTGCTCGTCAAATGGGGTCTGTGAAGGCAAGAGAAAGACTGAGAGAAACCATTGTTTTGCACTATCTTGGGTAATTTAGGGCAGAACATAGCTTGATGTGAACTCTTGCCTCATACCATTCTCACAATACCTCATCCAGTCCTATGAGAGTAGGAATTTATATAAGACAGGATCTAATGCATTCATGGGGTTTCACCTCCAAGACTTAGACATCCTCTACCATCTCTCCCATGTCTTAGGCACCTTTCTCATCTCCTAACATAGCTGCATGGGCGATCAAATCTCAACATGTTCCTGGATAGGTAAGATTATATTCAGGCCGTAGCAACCAATGCCTACCTCAAGTTACAAGCAAGTTCCTATTTGCAAAGTCCTTGAGCGGAAGCCCAGAACAGAATCAGAGGTCAGCTCTCCCCACATTCTCTCCCAGCCTACTGAAGGGGAGGCTCCAGCCTGGGCCTGTCTTTCAGGGCTGCTTGTAGGATTAATGAGTTAATGATTGTCAATTGTTCAGCACTTTGCAGAACAAAGGCACTGCATAAACACACTCGCTCATTATTGTCATCAGTGTGGTGCACCTGGGCAGGTCTATTGTGGCTGGCTGATTTATGGAAATGGCGTGTTCCTGGATGATCTGAATTAGCGATAAGAAAAATTTCAGACACTTTGCCTAATAACAGCGTCTTTCATTTTGAAAGCTTCCATGGGGCTGTAAGAAGTGAGGCAGCAGGAGGGCGAGCCTTTACAGACTTAGTTTCCCATGCTCACCCCCTGTCATAAACCACATGCCAGTCTCTACAGACGTTGAAAGGTTACTCAGGTACCCTATAAAATGGCTATGGCTGAGATCTACCATGCCTGGTGCATGGGTAGATCATATTCTACAACTTCCTCTATATGTGGGTGTGCTCCACAGCCCGCTGTGAAGTCAGAGTCCTATTTTACAAATGAGGAAACAGAAAAGATTTGTGTAGAGCCATGGAGCTAGGAAGGGTGAAACCTGGAGCCAGAGTCAACAGCATCCTCACCCAGCAGGTGTCCGCCTGGGGTGAGGACTAAAGCTCCTCCTTCTATGTTCTCTCAGTGAAGAGAAAACGAGGGTGACTGGAGCTAATGTCATTGGCCTAGCTGGAACTCTAGTTGGATTTTTGTGACTTCCAAAATGCCTCTTGGGTGTTTTATTTTGTATTTCCTGGAAGAGACTTACTAAAGTACCTGTGAAGGGTCTGTTGGGGTGTGGTCTTGGCATATCTACTCAGGTGTATAGCAGTGAACAGAGGGGAGATGTTGAATTTGGATGTATTTGTCACATAAGCCACAACCAACCCCATAGCTGGTCCCACAAAACATAGAAGATGGAGCACTCCTCAGAATTGACTGATCCTCATTTCAAAGGGGCCAGCCACATCAGCTAGCCACAAGATACCGCTCTCCCAGGAGGGCAGGAACTCATGCAGGTCTCCCTCAGCATGCTAAGGAGACTGCAGCAGGAGTTCCTTAGCTAAGCAACTAAGCAGCTCTTTGGAAGACACACGACAGCGGAGGGTCCAGGCTTTTGAATACAATGGGTGCCTTATAAGGCAGTCCCCAGCCTCTGACACAAGCATTCTGCAGGCCTCATGGATCGCTATGGAGTTTCTGTGAAATCGGGCTTCATAACTAAAAACCAGGGCTATGGTATGGACTCTCTTCCTCAGCCTCTGCCTGCCGTGTTGGTGACTTTCTTCTGCATGCCTGTTGGTAACCTCTGTTCCATTCCCATGCAAGGACTCCTTGTGGCAACTAGCCCCACTCTGATATGCAAGCGATGCAAGCTCCCCACTGTGGGAACAAGCTGGACCTATCATCTCTCTTCTTAGAAGGCAGCCATTGTTTTTAATTGTTCCCTTAGTCCATAATCCAGTGTGGGGACCCCATGGTGAAGCGGGGCTGCTTCTTGGGGACTACACACGTAACCACCATGTAGTAAATTCCAGCAGTGCTGAGTGATGTAGGGAAATAGAGCTAGGCTTGGTCCTGGACCGGGGCCAGAGGACATCCAATTGACAAGAACAAGTGGTGGCTCACTTATCCTTGTGTGCCCTCCATAGAGCATGCCCTGGGCCCTAAATGCTGTCATCCTAACTCAGATGCTCTGAGTGACACCTCCTGGGCCTCAGGCAACACCACAGTGGGAGATCATCCAAGGAACCTCAGCATGCCAGGCAGCACAGGCTGAAGCAGCAGGCATCTCGCCTTAGTGGGAACCCCACTGTTTTGGAAACCTTACCCCAGCAGGAAAGAGGAAAGACAGGCTTCCTGCCCCTTGGTGACAGCCAACCACCTGTCACTCGATGCCACTCATGTCATTACCATCTGGGAACTGGGAGATATGCCCTCTGTCTACTATACACGGGTGTCTTAAGTTTCTGTTGCTTCGATGAAGCGTCATGACCAAAAAGCAAGTTGGGAAGAAAAGGGTTTATTCAGCTTACACTTCCCCATTGCTGTTCATTATTGAAGGAAGCCAGAACAGGAACTCCAGCAGGGCAGGAACCTGGAGGCAGGAGCCAATGCAGAGGCTATGGAGGGTGCTGCTTACTGGCTTGCTCTACATGGTGTGCTCAGCCAGCTTTCCTATAGAACTCAGGACCACCAGCCTAGGGATGGGACCACCCACCATGAGCTGGGCCCTCCCCCATTGATCACTAATTGAAAAAAAATGTTGTAAGCAGCTAGATCTCATGAGGCATTTCCTCAACTGAGGTTCCTCCCTCTCAGATGACTTCAGCTTGTGTCAAGGTGACACACAAAAGTAGCCAGTACAGTGGTTTTCTAACTATGCAAAGTCATTGCGTTATCCTTGCTGTATCACAGAGGCCTTGACCTCCCAAATAGGAAACTGAGGTAAAGGTAAAGGTAAAGATAAAGGTAAATGTATCTGTAGATGTGCCTGCAATTGCAAGGAGATGATGGGGATGAAGCAGGCAGCTGCCTTCCAAGCCCAAAGCAAGCATCACACTTCTATGAGGCTGTTCGTTTCAGCCTCTCTTCATGTTAGCAGTCTATCCATGGCTCACAAGTCAACGAGCATTTACTCGAGCAGCTACTTATTCCAGGTGCTGGGCTGGATCCTAAGGATTCCATGTTGACAATACAGGCAGGTTCTTGCAAGCATGCCGATGATCATTCAGTGGAGAGAGCAGATGTTACACAAATCACCAAATGTCACAATGACATGACACAAATGTTAGAGGCTCTGTAAGGGACAGGGTACTAGCCATCTCATTTGTAAAGTCCAGCCATTCACTTGTCCACATGGGATACTTTTTCTGTGCGGACGCCATGCTGGGTGAAGAACATCCTCTCCCCTTAGAGAGTTAGCTCTCTCTAACTACCTGTCTGTAGCCTCCGACAAGGGAGCACTTGGCTATTGCTGGGTTTTGTTTTTTTGGGTTTTTGGGTTTTTTTGGTTTTTCAAGACAGGGTTTCTCTGTGTAGCCCTGGCTGTCCTGGAACTCACTCTGTAGACCAGGCTGGCCTCGAACTCAGAAATCCGCCTGCCTCTGCCTCCCAAGTGCTGGGATTAMAGGCRTGCRCCACCACGCCCGGCTACGAGGCTGTTGCTGTTTATCTCAATTTAGCTCCAGAGCTTTGTTGCTGTCTTTGTGAGTTTGGTCCTCATTTGAGTACAGTTTGAGGATGTCTCCTGGCTTGCTGTTTCTCTTTCTTGCTTCCCTTCTGTCTCACTATCTAACCTTTCTTCCTCTTCCTCCATTCCTCTTATTCTATACCTCTTTCTGCCCGTTCCCCTCCCTTGTCTTTCTATTTCCCCGTATCCCTCTGCTCCTTCTCTTTTCTTTCATTCTCTTCTTTCTCTTCTCTTTCCCTTTCTCTCTTCTTCCTATCTCTTCTCCTCCTCCCCTCCTTTTCTCCTCTCCTTTATTCTCTTATTCCTCTTCCTTTTCTCTCCTCATCTCCTCTTCTCCTCTCCCTCTTCCTCTGCCTCCTCCTCTGCCTTCTCCTATCCCTCCTCCTCTCCCTCCTCTGCCTCCTCCTCTCCCTCCTCCTCTCCCTGCTCCTCATCCTCTTACTCTTCCTGAAATTCCAGCTGAAGCTAAAGTGGGCACTAGGAGAGTTTCTCTGTAGAATGTTCTTGGTCTCTGTGACCTCCTAAATGGAGCCAGGGCTCTGCTAGGAGAGGTGTGGTGCTTGGTAAGTCCTAAGAATGAGTGCTGCTCCTGCTCCTGCTCCTGCTGCTGCTGCTGCTGCTGCTGCTGCTGCTGCTGCTGCTGCTGCTGTTCTTCTTCTTCCTCCTCCTCCTCCTCCTCCTCCTTCTCCTTCTGCAGGAGAGACTAACAGCAGCTTTGAGGGGCAAACTGTTCTATGGTGGGTACATTCATTTAACAATGATCCTGTGTGTGTGTGTGTGTGTGTGTGTGTGTGTGTGTGTGTGTGTGTGCGCGTGCGCGCACTGGGGACTGCAGTCAGCCTTTGCATTCTGCATTCTGCATTCCTTGATGGGGACAAAAACCCTTGAGTTTACATTTTCTCGTGCTGGAGCAGATCAACATTCAAAATCAGAGTTCGAGTTTTTAATTTCCTTTCTGTGAGCAACAGACCTGAGCTGCTGGTGTGTGTTGACCCGAGGTGACTGGGCTGGCTCGTCAGTGCTTCAAAGATCACAGGCTTATGTGGGAGACTCAGAGTTGGAAAATGGCACCAGCGCTAATGGGATTTGCCTCAACAAATATGCAGGAAGATCTGAGTGCTTTTAAAGAAAAAGTTCTTTGGCAAGAAAGAAAAATGTAGCAAAACTCTTTTAACTGCTGGATTACTCGGGCGCAGCCCCTCCCCCCAGCCCTCCTGTGGAGTAGCCCTTCATTCTGTGCCTACGGGGCCCCTGCTTTTTGCTGTCTTCTGTCTCCTTTTCGTTTCATAGCATCACTATCATCATATTTTACAGAGTGGAAAACTGAGGTCTGAACAGTGAAACGCCTCGAGGGCCACATGCAGTGGTTCACACTCAGTGTAACATGAGGTGGTTCACCCTCATTGTAACCACCACATGCAGTATTGTGCACAGTGACCTTCTGCCTCTTTCCCCAAAGAGAACCTGTTTAGGTTGAAGTTATGGAGACCAGTGGCGTGGCAGCTTCGCTCCCTGAGCTGGGTCCTCTCCATCCTTCTGTCCACAGTTGCTCACAAAGCACCCAGAACACAGCGAGGGCGACCTATGTTATCTCTGAGGAAGCCAGGGACTGACTCAGCCCAGGTGGATTCTGCTCCAGGAATGTGGGCTGGGGCTGCACCAGTTGGGGGCACTCTTGCACCGGGACACTCACTGTAGCCTCTGCTGACTGGTTGTGAGTCTGACTTTAGGTTGGATACTGGGACTCCTGAGAGAAAGAGTTGGGGCTGGGGCGAGGGAGGCTTCTTGCAACCCACTGATCATCCCAGGGAGAACACAAACAATTCCCATGAGCCCTTAGAGATGCCCTTTGAGTGAACTCTTCAGTAAGGGAAACTGAGGCTGTTGGGAGATAATCAAGGTCTCCTGGGGAACAGAGCTCTAGAGCCAGGAATTAGCATCCCTGTGGCTTAGTACTTCCTCCAGACACCCAAGACTACCAATAGATGCCATCCACCCTGGCAGTGGTGGGCACATCACTAAGACTCCTGGAGGCAGGACAGGAAAAGCCACAAGGCTCTTCTGAGTGTTGGAGTGCTTGTGGAGCCTAACTGTAAGTAACCTGGCCTTTAGAACCCGAACCCCAGCTCTCACCGTGCCCAGGCCTCTATGTTAGCTCCTTTGTGCTGCAGTCGCTTCCTCCTTAAGGTAATAATCCTCCCCTCACACGGGTTACTATACCACCCAGTGACTTAATGCCTAGCAGCATTCAGGGTGACACCATCACAGAACAGGCTCTTGGGTAGTGGGACTGTTACACTCATTGTGGTCAGCATGAGAGACAGAATCCTTCCCACAGAGAGGCAAGCCAAGGGCTGGCCTGTGCCATAGCTGAGTTCTTGCCCAGGCTTTCTCACCTTTATCTTTTGCTCTGTCTTCTGACTCTGACCAACACTGCCCATGTGTATACCAGGTCCAGTCCTGTCTCCAACCAAGGTGCCTTTGTGATTATAATGCCCTCCTCAACAGGTGACATCTGGATGCATACTTGATTGGAGCCCGGGCATATCATATATGTATATCATATATATATATATTATATATATATGTATGTATGTATGTATGTATGTATGTATCTCTGCCCTTGGGTTTACGCTTCTTATGAGGGGCTTCTGCCTCTGTCTCATAGATTGGTATTTAGAATCCCTGCTAACTGGCCAGTTCTGGGACATTTGCCTCTGGCCTTGACACGCGCCCTATTCCCTCACACACTGCCAACCTGACCACTCAGCTTGTGCGACTTATACACCTGGCCTGGAGCCCCCAACTCATTATGTTCTTATTTGTTGAACATCTAGTCTGTACCGTGTTTTCTGATGCTCGCTGTGACAATTTCCCCATCTTCAGAAGCCACCTGGGGAATGTCCACAACCTCTCAGGTCCTAGTACTACAGAGGGGTTATCTACCTCCAGGAGGGCGTGGCTCTGGTTCCTTCCCTCTGCCTGAGCCCTTCTGTTGGCAGGTGCCTTTCCTCCAGGTGACCAGGTCTGGGAGGATGCGGGACGTGCTAGGACCAAGATCAGAGGGATTCTGGGTAGCCGTGACTACAGTAGAGAGGACATCATGAAGGTACAGACCTGACTGAGGCAAACATCTTCTGTGAGCTTCTCCTCACTCAAGCAGGTCCCCCTGGGAATGCACGACCTCACCCTGGGGTTAGGGCATCCATCAACAGAGAATGTATCTTACCCAGCCCTTGTGTATTGGAACCTTTCTCCATTGCCCCTCATTTTTCTCCGTGTTAAGAGTCACTCTCTCATTGTTTATATGAATGAGGTCATAGGTTTGATTCCGCTGTACTGAAAGAAACAAAAGCAAAACAAAACACAAAGCCATCCAACAACCTTAAAATTGAGGTTTGGTTGGCAATGATTTAATGGGCCTGGCTCAACTTGCTCTGTGGTAAAGGGGCTTGCTGCCAAGTCTGACGACTCAAGTTCGATCCCTGGGACTTACTCAACGGAAGTAGAGAGCGGACTCTGTGAGTTGCTCTGGCTGGCTCTCCAACCCAACAAATTCATAGAATAAATGGACGTAATTTTAAAAGACTACTTCTCTCTGCACAGGGGCGTTGTGCTGTTTATCCAAGCAGACCAACACCTGTGTCTCCCACACTCCGTTTTCACTGTCCTTTTAACATCTCTTCCCGGTCTGCTCATTCCTCCTACTATCTAACGTAGAGTTAAGCCCAGATTCAAAACCTCTGTAGAGCATCAGGAAATCATTTAACAGCTTTCTTCCCCGACAATGAGGACTGTCTTAGAAATCGTGGGGGCAAAATACAGGGACGCACAGGGGAGAGCCCCAGCTCAGCAGCCTGTCTGTGTTCCCAGGGGCCCCTGGTTGTCCTGCCCCGGGGGAGGCAGGCTCGCGATGAACATAGATGATTTTTTTTGACATGATGAATTTTTAATCATTTTATCCTTGGGATTCACGCTCCTTTTCAGTAATTAAAAATGCAGAGAATGTAAGAACCACCCACCAGAATTAGCAGATGTTAATAATTTCTCATATTTGCATGAATTTTCTCAAATAAAAGAAACCAAACATTTTCACCAAAGCTGAAATTCCTCCTGCTACGGGGTTCCTATGGCTCTTCCTTCTTCCCCCGAGGCAGCCTTGATCACGAATTTGGGGCACAGTCTTCCAATCTGTCTGTGTCGTGCTCCCTCTCTGAGTGTTCATAAATCATACATGGGCTACATTTGCATGCTTAACGGCAGACTCTCGGACTCACTTTTTTTTTTACCCCATATTGTTTTGCAAGCACATCTGTATGGAAGCCCAGAGCCCTTCGCTCATGCTGACAGCGAGTGCTCTGCTGTCCCCAGTCTCTGCCACACTAGGCGGGCCGACCAGCCGCCTGCCACTGCCATCCATCCTGCAAAAGTGCCTCCCCTGAGAGCTCCAGGGGAAGACATTCCAGAGGTGTGGAATTGCTGACTCACAGCGCTCCAGCCGCCAGCCGGCCTGCCTGGCCTGTGCCAACCTGTTCTGCAGAGCGAGTGCACGGGTTCACACAGGCCACCTCGGAGGGGTCCGGTCCTCCACCTTCTCACAGGTCCTCACAATTGTCACTTTTTCATGTTCACCAAACAGATTTGGTGTGTGATAGGGTTCTCTGCTTAATTTTCCCTCCTCTCATCTCTGATCACCAGCATGCCGTGCATGTCTTCTGAATATCGTCTGTCCAAGGGAAGGTTCTTAAATTCTGTACCATGTTACAGCCCCCTCTCCCCGTGTATTCTTTTTTGCTGAGTTTTTTCCTGAGGAGCATTGTGTCCCAGGGAAGATTTTAAATTTCGTTTTGGTTTAATTGATCTCTCTTTTTTTTTTTTTCAATTAAGAGTTTCTTAAGAGCTAAGTCTATAAGGGCACTTCCTGCTAATGAGGTTGAAGTTTGGTTTGAAGTATGTTTGCTCACATATGGGTTGTTAGCCCTTGTGCATGCAGCAGAAAATAAGGCTTTAATATTGTCCTTGAGGAAAGCCATTTGTCCTGCACCTTGGTCTAAACAGCCTACTTTTCCTGGTTTTTAATGCTAGCTTTGTTCTATGCTAGGGTTTCATAATCTTTTTCCCACTTACAACCCCTTTTGTTCCCCCAAAGTTTATGAAACCCAGAGAATATAGGCCTATAAAACACATACAAACAGTTACTGGCAATAAATCACAATGAAATTTACTTGAAATTAATTTTTGTTACAGATTTTATTTTTATCGATTATTAAAGACAAAAGGAAAGTTTCGTATTAGTGAGATGCACGTGTCCTATTCCTTTTTAACAATGACCCGATGGACATTTAATACTTCAGGACATGGGGCAGCATCAGTATTATTCTTCATAGTCGATTGACATTTTGATTTTTAATATCATCAGCACTGGGAACACTGTCACATAAATCCATAGGATGAGAGGGCAGGAGTATGTTTGGGGCCACCTCAGAAATTTCTGAAAATCCTGTCCCGCTCTCCAGCTAAAATTCATTTACCAGAACGGTTTTCTTACTCAAGTCAATAACTCAAAGATAGATTTTTAAATCCAAGCCTTCTGACAAATGGCAATCCCGAAAGTATATGGATTTGATACATGCTAAGGGATTGCGGTAAGAAAGTAGTTAAAATCTGCGTTTGCTATAAGGAAGCCATTCTGTTTCTGTCAGAGCAGAAAACCGTATGCACTGTGAAACTGACCTGCAGTTCAGAACTTAGGACCACCCTGGCGAAGGTGAGGCGTTTGAGGCGGCGTTCCTCGGTATTTCATGGCATAGAGCCTTGCACGATACTAAGTGCGCTGTCTCGTTGTTATGCCAACATCGTTGTTGTGACACAGACCACAGTCATTCTGGGAAAAGGAACCTCAATCGAGAAAATGCCCCACCAGAGTAGCCTGTGGGCAAGCCTGTGGTGCATTTTCATTCATTGATCATCGATTGATGATCACTGTGGGTGAGGCCATCCTAGTACAGACACCGCCACCCCTCGAGGCGTGATCCTGGAAAGTATAAGAAAGCAGGCTAAACAAGCTGTGAGGATCGGGCCAGCAGGCAGCACCCCTCCAATGGCCTCTGCATCAGTTCCCGCCTCCGGCTTCCGGTTCGGTGCTCCTGCCCTGAGGTCCTGGGTGACGGACCACACGTTGTAAGCTGAAGTGTACCCTTTTCTCCCAGAGTTGCTTTTGGTCGTGGTGTTTCATCATACCAGAGGAAAAGCAACTTAGACAGTAAGCATGTATCTTGTATGTAAGTAAGCATGTATCCTGTATGTTCAGAACCAAAGCTGCAGTGGAGTCATGAGCTACGTATGACCTGGCTAGGGCAGTCAGAAATGTCTCTGGTTCTTAATGCATTTGAGTTTTGAACTGATTTCTTGTCGTCTCGTGCTCAGAGACTCTTCCCAGTTCGCCAGATTTTGGATGCCTTTGTAGCCCTTGTGGGGTCACAATGCACAATTTAAGAAGCTGGGTCTACACTCCGTTGACAGACACTTGCGCATCTTTTCATAGGCTCTCTGGTTCTCCCTGTCTAGTAGGGACAGTGACTCATAATCGTAGAAAGTACCAAACAAGACAAGTCTAGGCTGCAGTGAGAGCCCACAGCAAGAGGATTTAACCAGGCCTTTCTTTCTTTTGTATCTTTCTTAGCTTGGTCGTGAGCTAAAGACCTGCTCTTTCCATAGCCCGGACACCTTGCAGTCTCACTGTGCTGGTGTTGAGATGGGCATCCCCTGGAAAAAGAAAGCCATAGACAGCCACTCCGCTCCAGGTGATTATGTGAGAGGCCGACACCCGAATCACCTCATTTAGAATCTAGTACCCCAAATAGCAATTTAAGAAACCTCTAAATTGGAGAAGGGGGGCAATAAGGGAGGAGGGTCAGGTGACTATATCTTATGCAAAGGATTTAAATACAGACGGTACAAGACTTACTTAATGGGCAGTAGCCTAGTGTGGCTACTTATTCTTACTCTTGCCTTCTAGGAAGCAGTTGATAAAGTGTGTTGAGCCTGGAGATCTCAGATCTGGGATAAGTTTACTATGATCTAGACAAGCCACAGCCACAGCAATGCCTGAGTTAGATATCTGGAAGGTAGGAGGAAGGGCTTGAAGGCTAACACCAGTGCTCTGAGGTTGTTTTTTTTTAAAAAAACAAAACAAAACAAAACAAAACAAAACAAAAAACCAAAAACAAAAACAAGGACTTATTATCTATCCATTACAAGGAGTTCTCTGTGTAGACCACAATGACCTTGAATTCACATGAATCCTCTTGCCTCTGTCTCATATATACTGATATTGCAGGCCTGTCCCACCCATGTCCAACCTCATTATGAGACTTTTGGGGGAGAGTTTTGGGGTATTTAGATTATGGTTCTTGAGCACCAATGTTGTAGATGACAATGTGGCAGAATGACAGAAGTCTGGACGCCCCTCTAGACATACAAACTTGATGCTTTGTATGTAATCATCGCTCAGGTGGACCGAGCTCCTGGGGGAATGATGAACTAACTACCCAGGCTGCCTGCTCTCTCACTGAGACCCCTGCTTGGATAGGTCTGCATGCGGGTCGAGGCAGCTCTGGTTTTCATAAGGACTCCAGATAAGCCCATCCACAGGGTTTGATGAGTCCTGATCTTCGTCCATCTCACCTGAACTGCCAGTGAAGTCTGAGTTTGTGCGTTTGTGTGTGGCCGGAAGCTGGATCTCTCTGAGTCTGTCAGATGCGCAGAGGATACAGAGAGGCCTCCATATCCAGCCAGAGCACGATCCATTTCCCAGTTCACTGCTGTGATATGTGCAGGCCCAGGTCCCTTGTGCTGGTTCTAACGTGTGGAACTCATGCCTTCAGGGAAGAGAGTTGACAGAGAATTGGCGTCTCGGAAAGCAAAGCAAAAGCACACACACACAAAGGCCAGAGTGCTCAAGTGGCTGGCTGAGGAGGGAGAGCCAGGGGAGCTGGCTGCATGAGCCTGGCAGCCGGGCTGTCTGGAAGCCCTGTGACTTATTTAGCTGTCTGTCTTTTCGGGCTGTCAGGCTCCATCCTTTCCAGCTGGCTCTCCACTTCAGCGATTACATTAATGTTTGGTAATAGTAGGAAACAGACACCTCTCCAGTCCTTAGCATCCCAAGTGGCCAGATGGGGATATTTAACACCAGGAATGCCTGGCTGGGCCCACCCAAGGCTTTGGCAATCTACTGCCAAAAGGAGGCAGAAATAAGGCAGGGTTCCTTGCGAGCTCTCCCACAGAGCAAAATGTAGTCAGTCCCTTTAAAGGCTGGAGCTGGGTTTTGACCTCAGGTGAAGTTTTTTTTTTTTTTTTTCCCTTAAGGTGAAATGACAGTGCTGAGTGTCCTGGTGGCCCAGGTCATTCTGACGCAGCACAGAGTCAGCTCTGATGTTGGTTTCTACACAGGGGGATTTTTCTCTCTTATGGACCCTAGAGGCTGAGAGCCACAGCCTTTTGCAGAAAGGAACCACATAATAAGTGAATATGAAATAACAGCACACAGAAGGAATCACTCTCCGAAGCCCTGAGTGTGTAATGGTTTTAGCCTTGGCCTCTGCCTTTTATACAACCACTCCAGGGTCCTTGAGAACTCTTAGTCTTACTTTGCACTTCTCCATCTCCTGTCTGCCCAGAACTGGTCCTCTAAAGGCTCCTGCTGTTGGATGCCCAGCTTAGTGGTAGGTAGAGAGGTCGGGAGCACCTGCTTGACTACCATAGTCAAATACCTGGGTTCTTTTCCTAGCACAGGTAATGAGAGAGAACAGAGACAGGTAGACTGGGGCAGGGCGGAGGGAGACCCTGGAGCCCATGAACATTGCTGCTGATGGCACTGTCTCCCATGTGGCCATGCATGGGAGGGGAGAGAGCAGATTTGAATCCCAGCTTTGCCACCTGCAGGCTAAGGATGTCGTCATAAACCTGGGCCTCATGGCAATGGCAACTTTGGATGGTGTGAATAGCCTTTAGCACAGGACCTGTGATGTCACATACGTAAGCACTGTTCTGCCTGGGAGGTAGACCAGTTAGCTCCCAGTTGGGGGGTTCAGTGAAGCAAGGCCTGTCACGTATCCCGAGCCTGACACAACCCAAGCAGACTAGACATGGATGTTGCACTGGGCTTTGTCCATTTTCAGAATCCACAGAAAGCTCAGGGAAACTGCTTCTCTGTCGGTTACCTCGAGGCCATCCCGCTCCACCATCACCACCCCAGCAAACCTTGGCTTGCTCATCCCTCAGGTAGCCTGCAGGTCCTAGAGTGTCCCTAGAGTGGAGAGAACAAAATGAGATCATGTCTGCAAGATGGTCACCTTCTGTGGTCATGTTACATATGCCATTCACCTTGGCTTGGAAAAATTCTCCATCAATGGAGCAATCTCTTGCTTGAAAAGAGGCCAGCTTCCTGGGGCGCTGACTTCATGGTCACGGGGCACACTGTGGCCAGGCTCAGCTGCCATTTTCAGGCCCCAGAGGTAATGTGCACACACTCTAAAGTGCTGCATTGTCACCAGGGAACATCAGTGGGGCAGCGAGAGAGCCCCCTTTCCTGTGTTCCACCCAAATCAGAACCTGAAGACAGCAGGGTGGGGTCTAGAACTCTGTATTGTCAGTACTCAGGGAGGCTGAGGCAGGAGCAGCAGGAAGGGGTTCAAGGCCAGCCAGAGCTGTACAGCAAGATGCTGTTTCAAACAGAAAACAACACGGCTAACCAAATAGACAAAGAAGTCAAGAACTCCATCAAAGGGGACCTGGTGAGATGCCCAGAAGTCTTTGGAATCTAGGCAGAAAGCAAAGTTACTGGCAACTGGATTTTATTCCGACGATCTGTGTCCTGTCAACTGGAAAAGGATTGTTTCCACAGTGAAGGATTTCCATATTTCTTGAGCAGGGGGAGAGGGACCGGTAAAATGGCAGTTTGGGGGACCGTGAAGATGCGATATGTTAAGGCAGATGGCTGTGCAGTTCCTCTTGCTCTCTGGAGCCCCCCTCCCTGTCACCGTGCCCTGTTTCTTTAAGATTCAGGGTAGACAGATCTACTCAAGATGCCTTGGAAAGCAGCCCCACCCCCACCCCTATGCCTCACACAGCACCCGGAAAGATGGAGTATTTTATTAATAAGTTGCTGGGTTTGATTCTCTGGGGGCCTCCTCTGGCTTCCAGGAATGATACCTACCTAGTTTTTCTCCCGGCTTGGCGAGCACTGATTAATGGTGCGGGAATGCTCTGGCATGACAAGCACTTCTTCACTGCCAAGGTGCCCTAATGGATGGTGCAGCCTTTCCCCGGCTGGGGTGGCCCGCAGAACTCTCTGCCCTCATATCAAGGTGGTGGCCACGACATCCTGAATGCCAGCTGGGCACTGCCGGGTGCTGCTTACGGGTTCAGAAGCCATGGGGAAGCCACTACTCAATGATCCCCTTCTCGGCCAGCATAATAACCTCATCGCTGGGGGCTTCAGGAAGCTCCCCGAGGCTTCTGATCAGTGCTGATACATAAGAGGTTCAGTTCAGCAGAGAGGCAATGCACTTAGCTACCAATCTAGAGGGGACTTCCTGCTCCCACAAGCACCCCATTTCCCACTGCGTCATTCTTTAGTGAGTTCCCTACTTAAGAGACTCAGTCCCACTGCTCCAGGCCTATGAGACTGCTTGGCTGGCATCCCCAGCTGTCATCAGCCATGTTTCCAAGTGGAGCTCAGAGCATAGACTGGCCCTGGCTAGCCTAAGATTCTACCCGATGCCCCTTCTCTTGTCCTGTGCACTCAGTCCTACTTAGTGAGTTCCCATGGCATGCCGTGTACAGATGAGACTGAGGATATATCAGAGACCAAAGTGGGCAGAAAATACTGTCCCTCCCAGAAGGGAAATGTCAGAAATAAAAGGACAGAGAAAAATACATAAATCATGCCATCTTTGTCTCTGGTGGCCTTACTGGTAGAAAATCTAAATCCCCCTGCCTCATCTTGCTCTGTTCCCCTAGAGTTCTATGCCTTGCCCCCAGAACCAAGCCCTTCCCAGCTATTCCTAGTGCACTTGGGCTCTAGGGTCCTTTGGTCCTGTGCTTTGAGTCCTGATTCTGCCCCGCCAGCCTTTTGGCAAGGTACCCCAGCCCCTCTGTGATTGTTTCCTCATCCCAAGATAACATTTCCTCCGTACGGGACTGCCCTCAGGACTCAGAGAGTTACTGCATGCTTACTCCTACACGACCTTGTTAAAATTAGTGTCTGTGTCTCCGTTTGCCAGTCTGTGAACCGTCGAAGTCAGAAGCTGCTTGACTGGCTGAGACAGGCAGCATTGCGTAGAACATTTCACAACCAGCTTAGCAAGCAGAACAAAAGTGTTTTTTTTTCCTCCTCCATGTTTGTTAGCTGTTGCTGCATAACAAAGTGTCCCAAAACTCAATGGCTTAAAAATAACCCTGTCTGTAATCGCGGCCCATCTCAGGGGCTGGCGAAGTGACAGAGGTATCTTCAGGGGTGCTATAGACTCAGCATGGCTTAATTTTTCAAGGAGTCTTGATCTCGGATTCTTCACAACCCACGTGTATTTGGGGACTCCTACGGGGGACAACATTTTGTGAGGGGACTCCCTTTTGGAGGTGAAGAACCAGAACAGGCAAGATCTACTAAGGTATAGACTGGCCCAGCATTTCTGTCTCTCCTCGGTGGCCACATGGGCACATTCCAAGTGATAAAGAGACAGAGGGAGAGTGCCCTTTTAAGGGAGCGAACTGCCAAGTCCCATGGCCAGGGATGTGAAGACAGAAATGGCAGGTCCTCTACCGGGCTTTCATTCAAGGTCGTCCCTCAGATGTCCAGCTGTACCGCTGAAGAAGAGTCCAGCCACTCCTCAGGTTTCTGCTCCCCATCACTCACTCGTTCAGCACCCACATTTCCTGGGACACAGTGTGTCCTCCCCAGATCACTGTACAAAGATGGAGAGTGGGTATAAGAAGGGCGGGGCTGAAATGTCCTGGAAGGCACCCTACTCCCACCTCCGTGCAAACCTTTTCCTTCCCTATGAGATAAGTAAAATTGCCAGCTGGGGCAGACTGACCAAATAGAATGAACTGTGTCTTGCTGTGCATTGTGCTCTCCACAATAAAAGCCAGAGTGGATGCTAAAACTGGTCAGGCTTTGTGAGGAGCCAGGCAGGCTCCTGGTGGCACAGCTTCTGCGAGCGAGGTAATTTAGCTGCTGTGCACAGAGAGGAGGAAAATGCAGAGTGGTAATTTGGAAAGCATACATCAGGTGCTTTTGGGGGAAAAAATGATATTGTTAGTTATTTTGCTTTTTATTAAAGCCCAGAGCCCCCAGGACTGTTGTCATTTCCTTGGTGAGTTCATTCAAGGAAGAGCGTTGACATTTCTAATTTGCAAATTTAAATGTTGTCAAGAAATGGTTTAAGTGCTCAGCAGGGCTGGGGAATTTTATGACTATAGGTGACAAGGGATGGCTCATCTCTGGGGAGATGGTGGGGGAGGGGGAGAGTGCGGAGAGATTCAGGGAGACGGGACGGCTGCTGCTCACTTTCAGTCTCTGTTCTGAGTGCTTTTCCCAGGGATTTTATTTTATCTGACATTCATCCCACAATTTCCATTTTACAGATGAAGACAGAGAGTCAGGGAGCTTGCCCAGGGTCATTTAACTATTCCAGAGCAAAGCAGACATTGGAAGCCAGTACTGACTTTATGTCACCCTGTCCCGAGCTACGGGGGAGGGGGCCGGGGACACGAACCTCGGGAGCAGACACATTGGGCTTCAAGTCCAAGCTCCACTGGCTGTGGTAGCTCCTGACCTTCCATCTGTTCATGGCTGAACGAATGGTAACTATAGAGTGCGCCAAGCCCTGGGCTGGGTATTCAGTGTACAATAGAAAGTCCATGGCTGGGAAAACCAGGAGTCTGGGAAGGCCTCTTCAACAAGGGACTTGAGTGGACTTCTCTTAAGAGTAAAAATTGGCTAAGCTATGGAGTTCCCTCCCTCCCTGGTCCCCTATGGCATTCTCTCCCTCTACGTCTCCCTTCCTTTCTTCCTCTCTCTTCCTCTTTCACACACTTTTTTTTTTGGTAGCCTTTGTTCTCACTCTCTGAAACTCTCCTGGAATCCAGCCGCCATGCTATGAGGAAGCCTAGCCCAGGCAGGCCCGTGTCAATGTCACCAACAACTCCAGTCATGGCTGGCTGCATAATCTGTGTGCTGTCGCACTATGTGGGGAACAAAGAGCCTTTTGGTCAGACTCGTTGGGCGTCTTATGATGGTGATCAGCCCAGATCCTTTCCAAGTACAGGGTCTTGCACAGCTGTCCAGATGGGACAACTATAACGCCAAGGCCCCAGCTCAGGTCCCTCCATTTGCTCCAGCAGTGTGTTCTAGGAACCCTGCATGACACCCCGAGTCCAGCCTCTGCCTGCAATTGTGTGAGAAACCATGAACCACAGCCCCTTGTGGAATACATGCCAATGACTAAATAAATGCAGTGTATCACATGTCATTTCTGGAGGAAACAGAAGAAAACATCTATTTACCCTAGAGAGAGAATGACACCAAAGACCAAAGGAAGGATTGCACCCAAGTCCATTTTGATGAATCGGCATGTTAGCTGGGGCTGCCTGCAGAAGCATGGGTCACTCAAGTCAGCAAGTCCCTGGGCAGTTTATGGGCAATTATACTACCAAAGAGTACTCCCCAGTCCATTGATTACTTTCTGTATAAACTCAGGGAGAGGAAGCCTAGCGACATGTGGTTATTAGTAATTATACGAGCTGAGAAATGGTTTGCTTTCCTTTCCTTGCTGCCTGCTTAAGCTTCACATGTGGGCTCCTATAGACAGTAATGTCTACCTTGTAGGTACATTGTGTGGATTAAGTGCCATAACATTTGGGAGGTAGCCAGTGCAGTACCTAGCAATCTGAAATACCTCCAGAGGGAGGTAGAAAAATCTGGAGGCACTCCATAAACGTTAGTGGCTCCGTCTCTGTTTTGTTACACCATTCACCTGGCAAGTTATAGCACCTTGGTGGGCTCATTGCATCCCCAGTCCTCAGTTTTCCCATTTTTTAAAGGACTGTGAGTCTGTGAGTGTCCATGAGCCATTAGGCTGCGGACCTTAGAGAACTGTATAGATTACACCAAGGAGCTACCCCGACCCCCATGCTTTTTCCTGAGCTTTGAAAAATTAAACAGCCATGCTCCATGGGGGGTAAATTTTAACCTTTCTGTTTAGTGGATGGTGTTATTTATGATCCGTAGTGAGAATTCTGGAATTCTATTAAAAAAAAACACAGAAATATTGTTAAACTATGTTTTCATTTTAATTCCAGGTATGGAGATATGGGACTAATTTGGACTGTCGAAAGCAGCTGACTATGATTTGCCTTGCGCTCTAGCAGAGGTGTGGTTTTGCCAGCTGCAGATAATTTCTGCGATTGTGTGATGTTTGGAATTCTGGGAAATTTTCAGAAGGTATATAAATGCTAGGGCCTCGAGAGGCAGGGTTGGTGGTTTATGGTCATTGTGGGGGGCAGAGAATTAGTTGGGTGCAGTTTGTTAGTAGTTGTGCTCAAAGAAGAAACAAGGAAAGAAATTAGATTGAGGGATTCCCCCCATCCTTTCTTCTCTCCTACTTAGTGATAGCAAGTGAAACTTGGGGTATGAAGGCTGGGGGAAAAGAATCCACAAAGTATCTAAGACTGGCTTCATGATCTCTCTTTAGTTTTGTTCATCCTGGTTGTTCTGGTGGCCTGTGGCCCTATGGTTCACTTTGAGTAGGCAGTATTTGCTCCTACTTCAAAGATGCTCAGGCCCAGAAGCAGCTGACTCATGCTGAGAGAGAAGAATCATTCCAGCCTTGGAGGTTTTGTACAAATGACAGTGTTTCTGGAGTGCATTCTACTATGCACTTCTATTGTCAACAACAGGCATGTATCAGACTCTTGGGGTAACCAGGATTCAGGCCGAGGCTCTGTAAATAATCCCTTTTTTTATTCTTGGAATAGTAGAAAAGCTGAGATTTGGAATTCAAGCAACTTGTCCGAGGCCTTTAGCATGCCTGTTGGATGTTAATCCATCCAAGAAGGGACACATCAGTCTTGCAAGGCCTACTGTCACAAAGTCACACTGACTAGAGACTACAGAGATGTGAGGGATTTGAGTAGGATCCTCCTAGCTCATTCCTTGAGCACCTAGTCAGACCCAATGCTTAGTGCTTACCTAGAGCTCTGCTCTCCCATCCTGTTTAGGGCAACAATGTGGGGTGAGGCAGTGGACAATCAGAAACCTCCAGCCAAGAAAGTTCTGAATTGAGGGATTTCACCCTCAGTTTAAGTGAGCCCCACTTTTCACTATCCCTGTCTAATGCTCCAGTTTTGTTAATAGATGCTCCTCTAAATCAGAGGATCATCCAAGTCACCTGGAGGACCTGTCAAAATTTGCCACAGATTCTGGCCTTAGAGTTCAAGTCCCTGAATGATTGCAAAACATGGTGCAATTTGTAAACCACTGCTTTGGTCCGATGTTCCCCAATGTGTGTTCCATATAACAGTAGCTTGGTGGGAGGCCGGGTAGGTGTTCTACAAGACTCTCCAAGACTAGTGAGCCAGACGGAGCTGGATGCTGGAGTTTCAAGGAGCGATTCCCAGTGTGTCTGTGCACTGGGCACCTCAAGCAATCTTTGACAACTTTTCTATTAGGCAAAACTCTTGTGTCCTTCTCAAGAGCAAGGCTCAGACAAAATTCATCAGTAAAGATCCCAAAGAGATGCCAGGGGTGGCCCAGCTGACAGTCACTGGGTTAGACTTTCCTTTTTCAGTCACACAACTTCTCGGGATCTTCGGTGCATTATAGATCTCTGAAAGGAGAAATAGAAAGATAGTTTTCTTAGCTTGAACATCAGAGATCGAGGAGAGAAAAGAAGGCAAGGGCAGAGAAGGACAGACAGGCTAGTTGTGGATAGAATGTGTCTTGGTGAGAGGAGACCAGGATAAACAGGGTGAAAGTTACAAGTGGGCAGAATTCTGGGCTCAAATGAGCATGAGCGGGGGCTGAAGGGATAACTCAGTGGTTAAGAGCCCTGACTGCTCTTCCAGAGGTCCTGAGTTCAATGCCAGCAACCACATGGTGGCTCACAACCATCTGTAATGGAATCCAATGCTCCTATCTGGTGTGTCTGGAAACAACTACAGTGTACTCATATACATAAAATAAGTAAATACATCTTTGAAAAAGAAGGGAGAATGAACTTTTTTTTTCTCAATCAATTTGTGAATTGGAGATAACTTGGCCTTTCTGATACTTTTTTAAACTAAGTACCCTTTTGTAGTAAAATCAATGTCACATTGTATGAGGGTCACGTGAAATGAAGACGTAGCTTCCCTCATTCTGCTTAAAGCCCTCTGGAGGCTCCTCACCCCATCCCCAACTCTTACCCAAAGCCTGGTAGAGACACCTGAACTTTTTATAAGTACTCCCAACCTCAGCCTTTTTCTGTGTCCAATGTCATTGGATGCAAATTCATTTGGAAATTAGAGACATTCTAGCATCAATAGCACAGTAGAAGTACATTTAGTTTCCTTCTTGTGTTTTGAGATTCAAAAGGAGGTACTGTGGGAGACTTTGCCTTGGTGTGACGAAATGTCCTCCGTAAATGACCTAACATGACCTAAGTATGTGGGGAACTGGATTTCGGCTTATGGTTGTTTGGTTCAATCCACACTACTTGGCTCTGTTGCTTCTGGGCCCAGGGTGAGGGGGCGCATCATGGCGGCAGGAGCATGTGGCGGCAACTGCTCACATCATAACAGGCAGGAAGCAGGAAGAAAGAATGTAGGTAGAGGCCAGGGCAAGATGTTGACCTGAGGGTATGAATACACACTATGGCCTACTTCTACCTTACAGCCCCTACCACCTACTATCCATTTTTCCTCTCTAACACTACCATATTGTGAATTTACCAAGGAATAAGCTATTTATTAGACCACATTCCTCAGGATCCATTTGCTTTCCAAAAACCCACATGTTGGCCACCAAGCCATTAGCCTGTGGGGAACGTGTCATATGCATAACAAATGCAGCTAACAGTTTTCCTGTCACCCCACTTAATCTACATATGCACCCGGTTTAAGGCCTCTGTAGGATCTGGCCCCAGTCTCTCTCCATCATGATTATCTTTCCCTACATTATGGACACACAAGACACTCGGTGACATGACTCCTCTCTGCCCTGCTGTCTTGGCTGTTTCCTGAATACTCCTCCACCTGTCTTTGGGCATGGGGGGCTTCTTGTTTCTCAAGTCTTACTTTCAATGTCCCCGCCTCAGGGAGGCCCTCTGTGTACACTTCCACTGAAGCCACACTTGATCGCTCTTTGGGTCCTTTTGAATTCTCTGAGTAGCCCTTCCCACTGTCGTATTTTTCTTGCTTGTTTATCTATGGCCTTCCTCCTCCAGCAGGGAGGAGGGGCGTCATCACAGCAGAAGGCTCTGTGGCTGTGTCGCATGGTCGCACAGGCCAAGACTTAGCCAGAACTTAAGCCAAAAACACTCATCCAGGCTGAACACGTCGACGAGGACGCCGAGCTTCGAGCCCTCCTCTTCTGTGGCCCCAGGTTGAGGTTCCTTGCATCATGCCAGGCTGCCCCTCGTCCTTGAGAGGCTGGTGACAGCTCTTTCGAGACCCTGGAGGTTTAGATCTGAGCTCTGCTGTGGCGTTCACTCACTCTGGAATGTGAAGGAGAGAAGACTGACATTTTCTGCTCTGTTTCACAGCCAGCCAATAATGGGAGGTTGGATCCATTCCAGACTCTAAAAGAATTCAGGCAGGGCCCACTGAAAATTGAAAAAGGCTGTGGTCAGAAATTCACAGTAGGTGGATTCGGCCTACAGAATACTTGCCTGGGTGGCATAATAAAGCCCAGAATGTTAGGATGGGGGCCAGGGCCATTGCACCTGTGCAGGGGGACCTCCCTTCAGCTTCCTATCTATTGTTTACACGATATCGGAGTGTGATATCAGGACCTGATTCCTAGGAATGGAAACTTTCAGCTCATAGAAAGCTTGCCTAGTAAACATGAAGCYATGGGTTCGATCCCAGTGCCCCCAAAACTGGACATAGTGGTGCATATCTATAATCCTACCATTCCAGAAGTGGTGGGAGGAAGATCAAAGTTCAAGGTCCCCCTTGGCTATACAGAATGAGCCCAGCCTGGACTACATACATAAATACCCAATATACCAGAAATACCCAATATAGGGCGGTACCCACACCTACTTCCTCCCTTCTGTCTACCTAGCACCTGTCAGGAGCTGGACTCCACCTGTTTCTATTCACAGGTTTTGGACATCGAGCTATCTGGGTTCTTCCTTTGCTTCTCTAGCATAGGAGACATGGGAAAAGAGCAGGGATACTTCCTGTAACCCTGTGAAGAACAGTGGTTCCAATCTGCCAGAGCTTCATTAGGTGTTTGAGTTGTGAAGCCATCGTCTGACCCTGATGCTTCTTACTCTCACCCAAAGCTACTCTCCTGCAGGTAACCCGGATGTAGCTGTTAGCCTGGCCCAGCCAGGTAGGTGTTCATTTCTTCCTCGTTCTCACCCACAGCCTCTCTAAGCAAAGCTCGCTGTCTCCTCTTGCCCTTTCTGCTGATCTCAGGACTCCTAACGGTGAAGCAACTTGAGCATTAAGAGTGCCTATGTTCACACTCGAAGGCAAAGAAATTAGCAATTGATTTTTCTCCCTGCCAGTGTCTCCCTCTCCCCCCACACTGTCACCAAACTGACATCGCTGTAATTGTGCTGTGAGGTTTCCTTGGTCACATGTGTGTGCATGCACTCACCCAGTCACGTGTGGGTCCACAGCTTGGAGCAGCCTTTGAGTTAGAACAGAACCACCTTCGCCACCAACTGACCTTGAAACCTGCCTTAGTGTCCCAGGCCTACTATAACAAACTATAACAGACTAGGAAGGTTAAAAAAAAAAAAAGGTGACCTGGAAGTGTTAGTTACTCTTTCACCAGCACTCCTGAGTGTTGTAGGAGGGAAGTCTGTGATGGGCGTGACCAACGGGTATCAAAACCCACTTTCCCTACAGGTCTGGCCCAAGGCCCCATCCGTAGAGACAGTTCTAGAAGCTCTCAGTCTATCTCAAGACACCTTGCCCGGGATGGTGAAGGCAGAGGAATGAGTCCCTGCCTGTCAGAAGTCATCCCAGGCTGGCATCCTTTCTGTGTCGGGCCTACACAACCCACTGAATCTCTCTCGGAAGTGAAATTGACAGATACGCTTCCTAGATCCTGAACAGAAGGGGCGTGTTGACAACAGAGCTATAGCAGCTGAGAGCGGTGGCCCGTGGGAGCCCAGAAACCAGGCAAGAAGAGAGTCGGCCCGATGCAGAGCTGGCAGAAGCACTTGTGCCCAATCTGAAGTCCCCTCCCGTGACCCTGGGCCGCCCTAGCCACTTCTCTAAGGCTTGGATCCGCAGATAGAGATTGATGGCATTGACTTGAAATGGACAGCTGTTTTCCAACCTTTTAAATAAAAGTAGGGCTGCTTCAAAATCCTTCCCAGAATCCCCTTTTGTGGGCCTCAGATGCCTGTGAGAGAACAGCAGCCTCCCTAGGAGAGGCTCCCAGCCTCTGTGCTTGCCCAGGTAACAGATGGCCTGATAATTTGATGCAATTAAAAGGAGCAGGTTGCTGGAATTTAATTAAGAAACAAAAACACTTTGAGGACACTTGCTTCCAGACAGGGAACTGAGGACTGGATGAGCCATGTGCCCAAGGTGCACAGACCTAGCAGGACACAGGGGAAGCGAGGCCATAGAACGTGGCCCGTATGGCCATGTGCAGTGGCCCCTAAGGGTGGGTGACATGTGTTCTTGGACCTCCTCTCCTGCCTTCCACCCCTCCAGGCACCCACCTGCTTTTTTCCCAGTCGAGATGCATCCATACTGGTCGAGACACTGAGAATAGAATCCAGACTTTCTCATAGCCCTTAGGAGGCTGTCTGCCTATCGTCTGGCCCGCCCACCTCTGCGGACCTCTCAAGCATCACGCTTCTTTGGCCTTCTTTTCTACCTTGGTTTCCCCAATACATGAACTGTCTCAGGACCTTCACATTTGCTGCTTGGGCCACTTGGATGTTTCCTTCCTGATACTCCCATGATGCCCCTGTTCTCTTCACCCGGTGCTGAATGGATCCATATCTTGGCTTCTCTCCTATGACACTGAAACACTCTGATGCCTCACCACGTGGGGTGGTGGTTAGTGTTGAGTGAATGGATAGGTGATGTCTTACCACAACTAGCCATATCATCCCTCCCATCCTTTTTTTGTATTCTTGGTGCCTCTGCCGATGAGCGGCTCTTCTAGAAGGACCCTGACTTCCTCCCTGGATTCTAACTACAGCCTGTGACTGTTGTGATCTGCCTTATGGGGCTGCCTTCAGAAGCCGTGTGTAGCCTGGAGATAAAAGACCCTCTAGATGCTGGTTTTGAGTATTCTAAGGCCACTGCCCACCATGCAGCTGCCTCGCTCCTGCCTTCTCTGTAAGCCTCTCTAAGGGACCCCCATTGATCCAAGCAGTTCAATTTCCCATCTTCATTCTGAATGTTTCTGTTCTATGGCTTCGACACCATTGGGAAAGAGAATCCAGTTCCAGAGCCCTGGTCCTTGGGTGAAGTTTGCTGAGACTGTCATCTGAGGCTTATTCTGAGCTTATTCCCAACACACACATACACACACACACACACACACACACACACACACACACTTCTCAATTTGAGTGTGCGGAGATAGGTTTTGCCTCCAGGGTGTGGGATAAGAAGCCTCGCAGTCCTATGGAGAAGCGTTTTAATTAGCTTCATCCATGGGTCGATTTTTCCTCTATTTTAACTTCCTACCTCAGTGGTTTTTGAGAAAATTTCCAATGTGTTGAAACTGCATATAATTAAAGAAAAAGAGAGGTCTGAAGCTAACTGGGGTTGGGAAGGGCTTCCCTTTCAACACTCAAAGCACAAAAACCTCTCTGCTTGTGACAGCAGGGCCTAGACGGCAGGGGTTGACCAGTTGACCAACACTAGAAGGGAGGAAGGCTCCTGGGAGCCTCTTTAATGAAGAGAGAAAGAATCTGCTTTGGCTTTCTTAGCATTTAAACCATCGATAAGAAGCCTGCACAGTCTTCAGCTAAGGGAAATTGCTCGAAATGGGGGGCACCATGAATTTGCATTCCCAGCACCAATTCATACACAAGACTAAGCACCCCCATCCCTGGGTTGGAGCATGATGCTATTTTTGTAGACCACACCTCCCAACATATGAAGCTGAAGCCAACTAACTTGATTGAATCAAGGAAGTAGTCCCAGAGGCCTCCCCATTCCTTGTCTCAGATTACGGAGATCTTTAGAGACAGCATCTCATCTAGACTTTGAATGACAGACATGGGAGGAAACAGGGAGCCAGGGAGGCTGCTGTGTCTAAGACCACTCGTTCATACATAACACCTACTCAAGCTCTCCGAAAACAATATTTATAGAACCCCTGTGGTGTGAAAAATGCTGTTCTATCTATTCTGTAGCAGTGAGCAAGAGATAATGTTCTACAAGGGACAGTCAAGAAAGGGCCTGGAGGAAAATTTTGAGCAGAGAGATCCAGAGAAATATGGGGGAAAGACTCCGGGCTGAAGAAGGTTAGGTACAGAGGGCTTAAAGTGAGCATGTCCATGCATTCAGGGAGGTGCTTCAAAAAAGAAGGCCAGTGTGAGCAGGCCACAGTGAGCAAGGACCAGGGAGATAGGTGCAGGCCTTGGTCAGCATGGTCACACAGCTGAGATGAGGCCCCATTGGCTCCGGTAGTCCTCTAAAATGTTATGCAAGGTAGACTTGGAAACATTGAGTGGTTCTGGGCAACAGAACAACAAAAGCATCTGAAAGATGCTTTAGAAAGATCTTCCATTGGCCAGGCAGATGGCCCGGCAAGTACAAAAGCGGACAAGCAGTACAAACCCAACATCCTGAACTTCAGGTAAAAAGTCAGATGTATCTGAGACACTGCTCTAATCCCAGCTCTCTGTAGGGGGCAGAGACAGGAGAATCAGCAGGTAGCTGGTAGACAAGGTACTACACTGGGTCGTGTTAGGAATTTTTTACTTATAAAAGGAGGAAAGTCAACTCAAATTGACTCCCTTAGCCATGGGTTTCCATTATAAATTGTCCCAGGGTCATACCGTAGGTAACCCTCTTTCCTCATGGGTAACAGCTCCCCACCATCACCCCTACCCTGAAGCTCTAGGCTTCCACAAATAGCAATTATAAGAACAGAGAGTATTTCATCTTTGCTCGTTTCAACAATAAAGCTGATGAGCATCTACCAAAATCACTTGCACTCCAGCCCTTAACTGCCTGTTTCTGACCCAGTCTCTGCCCAAGGGAATGGAAGATGGGGATTGACCAAGTCTTGCCATGGGAACGACCGTCTGAAACTAGGGTGGTGGCAGAGAAGACCTTTCCCCACACCCAAATTGTTTGTTTCTGGAAGTGAGGAAAAATGGATATTGTACAAGCAAAAATAATCAACTTCTACTACCCAGGCATAATGAGGATATTCTTATAATGAATGTGGATCCTGCCTGCTCATTTTTCTGTGTCATGGAGGGTGCTATCTTAGAGACATTAAAAAGAGGCCTCATAGCAGTGAGAACCGTGGCCTGTTTGGTAGCACTTCTCAAAGCTTCCTCCACACATTGTCCAGCTACAACACACAATACCTCCAATGCCCCGGGAAAGAACTTGAACCTGGAGAGCTGAGAGTCACACGTTCTTCAGCTTCCTGACAAGGCCAGAGAAAGCAGAAAGAAAGACAATATCCCTCCTATTCAGCCTTTGTATGGGAAGAATAAAGATTCATAATAGCTCTGGGGAGGGCTTGTGTTGGGGCGTGACCAGAGAGAAACTGGTGGTGACAAGAGCAGGGGACATTGTATAAAGTCAAAATTTGGAGCCAGCAGTGCCCGATGGCCACAGACATCAGGTTTTGTGTTTAAGAGAGAGCTGCCTCTCTGTGAATTATTTGGACAAACATTCAGGGACAATGGACTACACTTCAAGGCCGTTCCTTGGCAGCTCTGTCAGCTTGGCCTTGAGAATGCAACCTGGGCTCATTGGCAGAGCTTTCTGAGAGCATCACTGGCTGGTTTCATTAAAATAGCAGCCCTGGCTTGTCTCTGCCTCTGAATGGCATCTCTCACCTCCCGGGGTTGTTTGCTTTGGATAATTTCATTCTTGCCTGGGTTTTGTTGGCCTCTGGGGCAGATTTATTCTCACCAGTTAAGAAGGTCCCCAAAGCCTCGAATTTACCCATGAAATTGTTAACTTGCATCTTTCTCCCCACAATGGTACTGTAAGCCTGTTCACGTGATTTGAGAGGAATCAGCTAATGCCATTACCTTGAGATGCTGAAGCGGGCTCTGAAGTGGTGTAAAGATAGATGCGTAGTCAGCCTCTATGCCCCCGGGATGTCTCCCTGGTTACCTTATCTGTGGCCGCTTCATCCTCACGACTCTGAGGTCTGGTTCAGGCTCAGTGGCATCCTCGGTGGGGCTTCAGGAATTTTAAGTGTTTACTTGGAGAACCATTTCTCCTGCCTCTTTTCTTTTCTCTCCCCACCCACTGCCCTTGATAAAGCTGTGGCAGGAATGGCCGCTATGCTATGGGCCATATGTCTTTTCCATGTGGGACGTGCCAAATAGATTTAGAGATGGGAGCAGTAGCTTAAAAGCCACCCTCCTGGAGAGTGAAGGGACTTGGGATCAGCATGCGGTGAGGCTGCCACCAGCAACTTTACTTTTGGGTACCAGACTTAATTCCTGAGTCTCCAACATCCTGACCCACTGCACCTCAAGAGGCAGGTATCAGCAACGGAAGCTTTCTGGATCCACTGGAAAGACCCTCAGAACCCCAAACTTAACCCCCACGTCCGAAAACCTCTCCTCGCCTCATTGCTTCCTACCCCTCCAGATCCCTCCAGGGCTCAGTGGAGACTCCTGCATCTCTGTCTCCATCAGTTCCATAATTGAGTGGGCTACATCTGTCGGGTTTGCCTGCATAACACTGCTGTGGCCAGGCCCCCTTCTGTGTTACTTAGTTCCTGCCTTTCTCAGCACTTCTTGGTATCTGCCTAACAGGCTACCCTGCTTCAGTCCACTCCACGGCCAGAACATCATTTCTAAAATGCATGGTTACCTCATGCCCTCTATTGCCTTCCTTGGCTCCTGTTTACCTTGGCAGAGTCCCAGCCCTCAAGTCCTGCCAGCCTTCCACGGTTTGTCTGCGAGCACTCCACTCCTACTCTGTGATGATCCGGCTGAATTTCAAGCCTCCGAGTCTTTCCTAGCATCACCTCCTCTTCAGCCCTTTCTCTCTTGCCTCTCCGCTTACCTGCTCCTGTTCATTGTTCGAGATCTGCTCAACAATCACCTCCTCTGTTATCTGTCCATTAAAAGGAAGATGCCCCAACATCTACTTCATGCTAGATGAAAGCAGCAGGTGCTAAAGCTCACACATGGTATGGTGCCACACATGGTATGATCCCACACATCATATGGTCCCACACATCATATGGTCCCACACATGGTATGGTCCCACACATCATATGGTCCCACACATNTATGGTCCCACACATGGTATGGTCCCACACATCATATGGTCCCACACATCATATGGTCCCACACATGGTATGGTCCCACACATCATATGGTCCCATACATGGTATGATCCCACACATCATATGGTCCCACACATCATATGTTCCCTCACGTCATATGGTCCCACACGTCAATGGTCCTACACATCATATGGTCCCACACATCATATGGTCCTACACATCATATGGTCCCACACATCATATGGTCCTACACATCATATGGTCCCACACATCATATGATTCTGTACATCATATGGTCCTATACATCATATGGTCCCACACGTCATATGGCCCTGCACATCATACGGTCCCACATATCGTATGGTCCCACACATTGTATAGTTCCCTAGTTGTGGAAGGCCAGGGCAGGCATTGGGTCAAGCAATGGGAGCAAGTGATGACTAAACATACTTCCTTTTGGGGTAAGGAGAATGTTTTGGAACTAGATAGGAGTGGTAGTGGAATAAAACTGCGCACTTTTTAAATTCCACTGCAGTCTTCACTTAATAAAGGTTAATTTTATATTTCAAGTTCATTGCAATAGTTTCTGTTAGAAACTCTCCTGAAGCACACAGGTGACACAAACCTCTCCTGCCACGGTGGTCCTGCGTCCATCACTTGTCATCCAAAGTTCTAGCACAGCACCTCAGAACCCAGTTAGTTCCCTTATTTCGTGTGTGTGTGTGTGTGTGTGTGTGTGTGTGTGTGTGTGTGTTTGTGTGTGTGGTATTTGTGTCCAATAACCCATTCTCCCTGGATCCCCATCTTCTTAGTCCTCACATTCTGGAGAAGGGAGAAGCCCTCCCTCCCCACAGTTGGGTCAGTCCATCACAGCCTTACAGGTTCTCTCCCCAGAGCTGAGCAGAAAGCATTTGCATTCCAGCACAGCTCCATCGCCTCCCTCCCCCACAGCGCTGGCCTACTTGCATAAATGCTGGCATCTCTTTTTTGGCTCATCTCATGGGTGTTTCCTTTTTATTTACTATGCTCTCCCGTTTTGTGCCCTCAGCACTTCACAGCAGAGCGTTGTCCCCCTTTCCTCTTCTTGAAGCAGTTGAGAATGATTAAAGACAAGTAGTGGCCTGCTGGCCCCATTGTGTCTAGGACAGGGAAGAGGCGGGGCACACCTAGTGCTATAGTGGGGAGTTGTGAGTTTTGAGCATGCAATCTGGGAATCTAATTCAGCTGAGGACTGCTCTGGGGAAGTTTCTTCGAGGAGCTCCTGTCAGCAATGTCAGGGGTAGCATACCCTCCTAAGCTAGAGCTGAGGGGTCCTGCTCCTGCATCTAGTTCAGCCCTTCTTTTTCTGAGAACCACTCTCATCCAGATGCTGACCCCTGCAGTTCCCATCTGGATATCCTGCATATGCTGATGGGGCTGGGTTTGCTGATGGCCTGGCTCACTGCTATCTCTTTGGCCTATCTGATCAGCCTATGCAGTGGCAGCTTTACCCTGGCACCGGAGGGCCTGGAATTCATCTTTGCCTTCTCCTATCTGCCACCAGGGTTCAAGCCAGAAACCCCGCCATCACTCTGCTCTTTGTCTTCCTATCAAAATGCTGCCAAGTCCTGGGGCTTCGGGGCTCTTAATGCCTCTCATTGATCTTTGCTCCCCCACCCATTGCTGCAACCTCACCCAGATGACCCTATTGCTGATAAGCTAGTAGTAGTAACCCCTAATCACCCCTTACTTTCTTCCCCCATTTCATACATTTCCCTCACTGTCTTCTAAATTACCTTTTTTTCCCTCGTTGCTACTGTGGCGAATGACCATGAAAGTGGCTTAAAACAGCACAAATATATTCTCTTACGATCATGGAAGTGGGAAGTCCCAATAAATTTCATTTATGACTCAGAAGAAAGCAGGGTGAGTTCCTTGTGGACTAGAAGAATAAATTTCTTACCTCTTCTGGTATCTGTTGGCTACCTAGGGGTCAGCTTTTGGGAGAATCCAATGTAAAATATCAAATCCGGTGAAGAGGTAAATATCCAATTAAAGTAGCAAAAGTCAACATTGATGAATCTATCATAGGTGCCATACCCTAGGATAAGCCACTAATAATACCCTTTGCATTCTTTAATAGTCTTGGTATCCCTGTAAGACAGACACTGTCACTATTCTTGCTTTATAGATGAGAAAACATAGGGATAAAAGAAGAGACAGGGATGACTGAAAGACACAAAGTTTCCATATTGCTTCACTAAGGTGCCAGCAGCACACACATCTAGTGCAGAGTACAAGGGACCATCCCAAAATTAAGAGGACTTTCTGTGTAAACCAAGGGTAGGAGTTTGCTGGGCTTCCTTCTTTTGCTTACAACACAGAAAGCACTGAATTTTTCACCTGGCAGACATCATGCTCATTGTCTGCTCTGCTTAGGTGTAGGGACAGTTCTTCCCCAGACTGAGAAGAGTCTGTGAGAGGGCTTTGGACCAGCTGCCAAGCTGACTCTGGACTATACTTTTCCTAAAGTTTTAGCAGTGGCCCACTCCATCTCCTTCTCCAAGTTTGGGATTAAAAACTGTTCTATCACCAATCTAGACAACTGGTCAACCATACTCCCAACCCATGCCAATTTTTTTAAATACTCTTTTAATGCTTGATATGTGCTCTTCCTAAGGATGTATGAAATGGATTGTGTCACATATCACAGGTGGCTTACCCTGTGAGATGGACTTCCAGAAGCTTTAGTGTTTATCCTTACTAGCCAGGGTTAGATATCAAGGTCAGCACCAGGGAGACTATTTATTGATACTCTTCTCTATGCCTCTGGGTGAATGGGATTTTATTAGCAATTCAGTCAAAGGGTCAGGTTTGTACCAGGACTGAGCACACAAGGCAATTTGTTTGAAAAACTGTACTTCTGGTTATATTTCACAGACACACATGACACAAATCACCCATAATGTAGAAAAGCTGTGAGGTGGTCAGTAGCCATGAACAATCTTGGCTATCTGGCATTGGTTGACTATGGTGAGAATGATCTTAGACACAAACCCAGCAATACACAAGGTCCATTCTTCAACTTCATATTACATCAAATGCTATTAGTTTGTTTGTTTGTTTGTTTGTTTGTTTTGAGACAGGATTTCATGAAACTTCACCTGGTCTTGAGATCTCTATGGACTTCTGACCCTCCTGCTGATTCTATCTCCTGAGTCTTGGAGCTCTAAGCATTTGCTATCATGCCTAGTTTTACATGGTGATGCAACTTAAGCCTAGAGCTTTGGTCATGTTAGACAAGCACTTTCCAACTTAGCTATATCTCTAGCTCCCATCAAATTATATTGATTTTCTAATCATTTACCAATGCGTATGAAGAAAAGGAATCATAGAATACCCAGATAAATACTTTGTACATTTGCATCTGGTTTCTCGTTGGTTTTCTATGCTTATGGCTATAGTTTACAAAATCATAGTATAGTGTGCATGCTGTGTTATTACTCTTTCATTTGGTAGTACATCATGACCATTTTCTAAGTATTGAATGCCTAAAATTCAGCGTTCAAGTATTATTCTACACTCTTGTTTATTCTCGAGAAATTCTATTTACTCAACCCCCTTTTGTTGGACATTTAGTTTGTTTCTGCTTTCGCTCTTTTCTAACCTTGAATATCCTTCAGTTGAGCCCTTGATCATGTACTCAAAGTATTTTCTGAAGACAGAAGTCAATATGTAGTGACTAGACTGGAGGAGGTGGGAAGAATTCTTGATGTTTGTCGGTTTGGTATCCCTTTTGCCAAGTCCAACTTACATTCTAATAATCAGTATTTCACAGTGGACACTTCAAAGTCAATGAGTTTGCATTTTTTTCTGTAATTTTTTTTTGTTTTTTGTTTTTTGGGTTTTTTTTTTTTGTTTTTTGTTTTTTGTTTTTTGGTTTTTGGTTTTTGGTTTNTATGTGTAGTCCTGGCTGTCCTGAACTCACTCTGTAGACCAGGCTGGCCTCGAACTCAGAAATCTGCCTGCCTCTGCCTCCCAAGTGCTGGGATTGCAGGTATGCGCCACCACCACCACCACCACCGGGTTTTTTTCTGTAATTTTTCTATAAGTTTTCAGAGAAACCACTGAGTAGGTTAAGGTTATGTCAACTTTATAAAAATAAGCAAAAAAGCTCCTTGGCTCTTCGTTCTCAGGGGCTGACTGGATCAGCACACCAATGGAAAGTGCTTTCGTCCCTCCCAGGTGTCTCTAGTGGATGGACTGGGTCTATGTGACCTGCCTGTTTGGAAGGTGAAGCCAAATCTCTTCCCAACCCAGGAAGGGATTTGATTCTATGCTGAACACCATGACTCATTCCATTAGATTTCTCTTCTTGGAGCAAAGCGCACGAGAATTATCCCTTTCTTGAGGCAGAACCGGCTTAGTCACCTCTTTACTCCAGAGAGTTCTGACACATAGCAGGGACTGGAAAAAGTCAATCCAAAATACTGCACAACACTATACAGGGGGACATTTTTCTTTGTGAAAATCTTACATGAGTAAGTCTGGTCTATATAGTCAGACATACCTACCTAAGCTAYGTGGCCTCCCTCCCTCCACCTGTCCATTATCCTGGTTTGGCCAGGTGATGCTCAAAATGCAAAGCCTTAGAGGATAAAGATCACTTTGCAGTTTCAGACTTATGGGGCTGGAAGACACTCACTCCCAAAATCCATCATAGCATATACTGCATTAACAGTGAGGCAGTCAGGCTGACTCCATGGGAGGAACTGATCTCCCTCCTTGCTTCTTTGACCTTGGGAAGGATTTTTCTTTAGTCTTTCCTGAGTACCCATGTTTTGAAATAAGACTCCTGGTCAGTGAAAAGCAGACAAAAAGGCTACATTTGACTCTGTGTGTGTGTGTGGTTTGTATGAAGGATGGTGTGTGTGTGGTGTGTATGGTATATGTGGTGTGTGTGGTGTATTTGGTGTGTGTGGTGTGTGTGATATGTGTGGTATGTGTGGTATATATGATTCAGGGTATGTGTGTGTGTGTGTGTGTACAATGCATGGTGTGTGTCTCTCTGTGTGTGTGGTGTGATGTGTGTGGTATTATGATGCATGGTATGTGTGTGGTTGGCATGGTGGGTATGCTGTGTTTGGTGTATGTGGTTGTGTGGTATGTGTGGTGTGTGTGGTGTGTATGATACAGGGTGTGTGTGTTATGTATGATGCATAGTGTGTGTCTGTGTTTGATGTGTATGATACAGGATATGTATATGTGGTGTGTATGATGCATGCTGTGGGGGGGTTAGGTGTGGGGTGATATGGTGTGTATGCTGTGTATGATACATGCTGTGTGTGTGTGGTGTAGTGTGTGTGGTATGTTTGATGCATGGTATGTGTGTGTGTGGTGTGTATGATGTGTGTGTATACATACTTGCCCATGTATGTGCATGTGGAGACTAGGTGGCTTCTTCTTTTATCAATCTCCACCCTCCTCTTTGTATCAAGGTCTCTCACTGCACGTGGAATCGCCAATTCAGGTGCACTGGCTGACTGTGGAGCACTTGCTTTGTGCCTAGGTTCTAGGTGCTGGGAACCCACACTCAGGTCCTCTTGTGTGTGCAGCAAGCACTCTACTGTCTGGGCCCTCCCCTTCCAGCAGACGTGTATGGCAATCCATTGCAGTAGTTAGTTTTGTGTCTGGGACAGGAGAGATGTCCAAAAGAGAAATCAAATGATGAATTGATGGGAGTTTACTCCAGTCCAGGCAGTAGTCCATCAATGTTCATGTTGTAAACAACATCTTCTGGATCCCTGCATCAGAATCCCTTGAGGAAGCTGTTCAAATGCAAGTTCCTGGATCCATCTAGATTTTCATGTCAGAATTTATAGGGGAGGGGCCCAGTTATGTTTGTTCACAACAGGGTCTTCTTAAGGTTCTGATGAACACTTCCACTGGAAACTCAAGCTTTGGGAGATCAGTCTCAATGAGATTATGTTACGAAAATCCTCTTCATTCACAGTTCATTCATTGACTGGCAAACCATTTTAGTCAACGTTTTATTGCTGTGAAGAGACATCATGACCACGGCAATGCTTAATAAGGAAAGCATTTACTTGGGTCTGGCTTACAGTTTCAGAGCTTTAGTCCATTATCATCATGGCAGGAAGCATGGCGGCGTGCAGGCAGACGTGGTGCTGGAGAAAGAGCTGAGAGTTCTACATCTATATCAGCAGGAAGCAAGAAGAATGACAACCACTGGGCCTGGCTTGGGCATTTGAGATTCCAAAAGCCACCTCCAGTGACACACTGCCTCCAGTAACACCACACCTACTTCAAAAAGGCCACACCTCCTAATCCTTGCCAAGTAGTTTCACTCCCTAATGACCAAGCCTTCAAATCCAAGAGCCTATGGGGACCATTCCTATTTAAACCACCACACATACATCTTTGCAGTGTTAACCCACTCAAAGCAAGAGGAAAAGGGATACTAGTGGAGTAGGTATCTCGTGTCTCTGACATATTTATCCACATGAGTTATTCTTAAAAATTTTAATTAATCAAACAGCTGTTGAGGAAATTGTCTTTCATGATATAGGTGACCCAGTGAGGCCTTGCAGTGCTTGACAGACAAGATGGCCCTAGAAACAGGAAGTACAGCTGTGGAAAGTGTGGCCTATGGCAAGGAAGTTGACTCGCTGAGCACCTGCTCTGTGCTCTGAGTGTGCTTTCCTGTGTGCCTTCTCTTCGGAATCCCCATAGCATTCTTAGACAGGCAAGGTCCTTGTCCTAGGCTGAATTTCTTCCCAGAATCAGATCCTAAGAAAAGACTTAAGCCCAAGGAATACAGAAATGGGATGACAGCAAAGTGGGATAAGTATGTCTAGACAGGCATGAGGACGAAGCGAGCGAGTAGCAAGCTGGCATTTCAGCCAACAGACACTGGGTGTCTTACAACAGAAATGTATTTCCTGCAGTTTCAGAGTTTATAAATTGGGGATCACAGAGCTACTCTGGTCAAGTTCTGGTGAGGACCTTCCTCTGGCTTGCAGACAAACTTCCTCATCTCTCCTCCTAAGACATAAAAGAGGAATAACAACTGTTCAGAGTCCCCTTTCTAAGGGTGCTCTGCCCATTTGTAAGGTCCCTGTCCTAACCTTGTTTTCTCCTAAAGTATTTTAAACTAGTTCCTCATCTCCAAGTACCATCACTCTAGAGATTAGGATTTCAACCTGTGGAACTGGAAGAGGGGATATTAACATTCACATGGTAAACACTAGTTATTGCTGTGGAAGACTGCAGCTTATTCCCACTAGGGAAATAGCACACGTGGCTCTCAAATAAATACCCTGTGAACTCCACCAGAAACATTAAAGAAGGAGGAAAAAGAAGAACAAACTGTCCCAATAGCAATTTGGAGGCAGAATTCATTGTGCCCAGAAATTAGCTTAGGGAGTGGCAAGCGGGCCTTCTGCATATGACCAGCATCATATCGGTGGTCACCGGTGGTCCTTCATCCTTCTTGGCCTAGTCCAGGCTTCTGGAGCACCCTGTGCTGATCTAAATGTTCTTGTTTGAACAAATCCACTGAATAGGATTACGAGATGCTCACAGATCTTGATTCTAGGGGCAGGTATGTCTGTGTTTTCTTCTGATGCTATTCCAAGTACACGTGGTTTTATGGAAATAGAGCCAGTGCATACCAGTCATATTTCTCTTATGCATAATGCAACACTGTGCACATGTTCCTGAGCCTGAGCTCTGATCCAGATCTTTAGAAATGTCTACCCCATGTGCCTTCACAGGGATGGAGTCCCAGGACACTTATGAACATCAGCCGATCATTGCATGGCTTCCAGGTTTTGATTTCCTTGACAATACTTATATTTTAAAATGGTCTTTATTCTTTGTTTGGCTTGTTAATCTGGATGCTTCGCTAGGCAGTGAAAAGACATAGACAGCTGCCTTACTCAACATCTGTTTCTGACCTCAAGAAGTGCCATGTACACAGTGGATGCTCAGTATATATTTGTGAGTAGAAGCCGGGCGTTGGTGGCACATGCCTTTAATCCCAGCACTTGGGAGGCAGAGGCAGGCGGATTTCTGAGTTCGAGGCCAGCCTGGTCTACAGAGTGAGTTCCAGGACAGCCAGGRCTACACAGAGAAACCCTGTCTCGAAAAAACAACAACAAMAAAAAAAGTGCACAACACTTGGCTAAATCTCCAATATTTGTGAGTAGATACAAATGTAAGAGAGAGTCATTTTTTTCCTGCATGTTGCTATTGCTTCTTTAACTAGCCTCTTGGTGCAAGCATTTGGAACAGTTCCAATCTTGTTCTTCCTGAATATTCTCCAGTGTTCCAGAGGTAGTGGTAGGAGGAACAATTCGGAAAAGACATTCAACTCTTCCTTGCTCCCAAATCAATTACCAATGACCAAATCCTTTTCAAGTATTTTGTGACAGATTCTGAAAGAAACCTTACCCAAGACCACTGGAGAGATGGAATCCAGGATGAGAGCCAAACTCTGGGGCAGTGTTTTCTATAACATGAATATGGTCATGTGGTCAGTCAAGTACTGGAGTCACTTGTAGGTGATATAAACAGTGAAAAATGCAGTTGCAGTAGTCACAATCTGAGCTGTGAACATATCACAGCATGCAAGTGTACTTTGTTTCAGGCTACAAGTCAGTCTACTTCATGGGCATGAAGGGTAATTTGACTATTCTCACCTTGACTCACCCTGGATAGACTTGACCCTGATGACTCCAGTGGTTTATTTGAATGTTTGATCCCCAATTGATGGAACTGTTTAGAAAGGATTTGGAGGTGTGTTCTTGCTGGAGGAGGTATGACCCTAGAGATGGGATTTCAGCTTTCAAAAGCCCACTCATTCTTAGTTAGCTCTTTCTGGGGTAGATAAAGATGTAAGCTCTCAGCTACTGCTCTAGCTCCATGTTTGCCTGCCTGCTGCCATGCTCCTCACCATGAGAGTCATGGACTCACCCTCTGAAACTGTAAATCCCAGTAAACTGTTTCTTCTATAACTTGCTTTGACAATGGCATCTTAGTACAGCAATGGAAAATTAACTAAGATAGTGACAATTGCTAAGACCAAGCCATAGAGCCTGCTGCTTGTATTTTATCTGTCCCCTCTGACTCTTGTGGTCTGGGCTGAGGTTTTTTTACACTGGAAGGTAAATCCAGAGACCCTGGGCAAGACCAAACTCAACTTTCAGATAATATAACCAAGCCAGAGCCTCGGATTCTGCCCTACCAGGAACACTGTGACATTTCCATAGAAGCCAAAAGGGTGCCTGCCTGGGTCCATTCTTTTTCATATATTGGCAGACCTGGGTGGACATTGAGTCAACCATTTACCTGGGGTGGGTAGTCCTCACATCCTACTGAGAAGAACCTCTAGGATGGAATCTTCTTGATGAGACATCTAACTCCGAAGCAGCACTGTGTGATATGTCTCAACTTGTCTTTCAGCACTTAAGCTCTCACCTCAGGAACATTAGGCTGTACATGACGTGCTATGGGCTCAGGGAATGCCCTCTGGCAGATCAAAGGCAACCCACTCTGGAAACCTCTCCCTCTTCTTCTTTTGAATGAATGAATGAATGACTCTCATGGCTCGTCCTCCCATATTGAGTTCTGCCACCATTCAGTTTATATTCTCAAGGTTCCCACTGCAGATGACTCGCAATGGTACTTTGATAACAGCACCACATCGTTTTCCGTGATGATTCGGGGTTGGGGCGGAGGGAGGGATTAACTCTAGCACCAGAGTGTGCTGGGACATGGTGTGGCAGTCTTGAGTTCCCCCCCCCCCCCCCCCACCATCCCCCACCCGGAGGTTAAAGCAGAGGAGTCACGAGTTCAAGCCCTGCCTGGCTACTGAGTACCTTCAAGGCCAGCCTGAGTAATTGGGTGAGATTTTTGTCTTAAAATAAAAAGGTAAAAAAGGATGCCTCAGTATGTCAGACTGCTTCCTGTGAACATGATGGCTTGAGTTTGGACCCCAGCATTCATGTACAAAGCCAGGCATGCCGTGTGCAGTAGAGTGGGCATTCATGCACACATATGTGGATATACTGCACATACATACTCCCCCACACACACCAATACACACACACACACACACACACACACACACACACACACACACACACACACGAATGTAAAGGATAGCATCGCTGTACCTACTAGTAGAGCAACTGTCTAGTTTGTATGAGGCCCTGGGCTCAACCTTCAGTATCACAGGAATAAATAAGTAACCAGGGCTCCAGATGCTGTCTCCACAGAAAGCAGCTGCTCTAGATGAGATGCCCTTGGGTGATAATGCACAGGACCATTCAAAAAAGAAAAGAAAAGAAAAGAAAAAAGCCCTCCCTCCTTATGCCAATCATAGGCAGTTAGCAAATGGTGGTGTATTCTGCAAACAAAAGTCATCACTGGTTTTTATTTTATTATCGCAGTTGTTAACAGCCTTGGAAGTGTGGTTCACAGTTGTCTCTTGAAGGAAAAAAGAAAAATAAAACAAAACGTTTGTTTGTTGTCTGAGCATAAAGACAGTTATCCCGAGCCCACGGAGTGCTAATGATTGTGAGTCTTTAATGGTGCATAATTCGCAGGTAACAGCTCTTGGGATGTCTGGTGTTTTCTTCCTCCATTTAACCTTCCCCCAGACATGCTTGGCTTAATAATAAGCTTGGCGGGCTTGGTTTGACAGGGCCTGCTCTGAGCTTAGCTCTGAGAATGTCGGGGATGTGTATGAAATTCTCAGGCCAATTAACATTTGTTTCCTGAGCCTCTTGTTCCTGGGGAAGCACTAGAAGATTAGACTCCCAAGGCCCGCCTGACTCTCTGGATGCTGTGTGGAGAGTGGGAAGCAGGACTTGGGTACCAAGGAAGCACGCTGGACTGCTCAGCGCCCATGATGGCGGCCCCTCTTCCGTACCTCACCGTCTCTCTGACTTCTGTTCCTACTCACACGGCAACCTGGATGGAATTTTTATTTTATTTCTAAATTGCTCCATTGGGGTCTGATTGGCTTATACCAAGTCCCACATATTTTATGCCGAAAGGTTTATGGATATCCGTCTGTTAAATCCTCYGCATCAGGACCACACACACACATCCACCACCTCCCAACATGCCTCCTTTTATTATTGTTGTTGGGTTTCGAGTGCAAGTTTGAAATTTGCTAAGAATGGGCTTTTAAAAATGTTACTGTACTGGCATTAATACCCTGCTGTTTGCCCATCAGTGGCTTCCCATGGTGTCTACGATAAAATATAACTACCTTCCTAAGGTTTACCTGATGGCCTGAAATTTCAGCTTGGCCTCCCTAGCTCTTAAAAGTCTTGCCCAGTCCATTGTTTGCGAAGCCCCCCTAGCTTCTTGTAGTTCAGCAGTGAAGGGGAAGCACACAACACATTTGCTGTGCCAAAGTGAGGCCCCCACTTGGTCAGCACCCATTTGGATGCAAGGGAGGCCCACAAGCCAGCTTACACAGGCCCAAGTCTCTTGCCACTCCTTCCTCTCCGTGTTGCAGCCATTCCCTAGCCACCTTACCACACAGCCATGCTGACTTCCCTCCTTCAGCTGCCCCAGGCACCTCAAGTTCACTCTCAGGACACTTGCCCCAGTCTATTGTTCTGGAAGGTTCTGTACTCTACCCTCTTTAAGGGATGGCCCTACTTCTTTTCCTGCATCTGCTGCTGCTTTGGAGAAGCCTTCCTGTCCCTGGTGGTAAACATGCCTTGTCCTCCTACCTGGAACCCATGTCCCAACTGCCCTCCACAGCTCCAAAAAGCTAAATGCTGTGGCATAGTAATTCTCGAATGGAAGGAAGAAAGGAAGGAAGTCAGGAAAGGGAGGAAAGGGAGAGGTGGGGAGAGGGAGAGGGAGGGGAGGGGAGGGGAGGGGAGGGGAGGGGAAGGGAGGAGGGGGAGGGGGAGGGGGAGAGGGAGAGCTATATGGAGAGGAGGCCTGAGCCCACAATGTACCATCTGTGGTCTCCACGAAGTGAGATGACATGAACAAATGTTCCACCTAGCTGGAAGAGACTTGCTCAGGTTGCATAGTGAGGCAGTGTAGAGGTTCCTGTCAGTGAAAAAAAAATCAGCTCTTGAGCACATCCCCCTACTCCAACCCTGGGAGAGACAAGGACCCAGCCTCTCCTCCAGAGGATGGCAGGCAGAGATTTCCCCAGACCTCGAGAGCTTTGGCTTAAAATGGAGATGTCAGATTTTCCTCCCAGGGTTTCAATGTTAGCAGTCTGGGAGGAAGACCTTGATCTGCATTCTGAAGAATCTCTTCACTTCTTGTTCTCCAGGAAGTGCCATTCTGTCTGCATTTCTGGGGTGCTACGGGGGGGGGGGGAGGACAGAGCTGACACTAAGGAACCAACAGCTAAATGGGTGATTGGGGCACATGGTTTCCTTTTGGAAATTTTCTCCCATTAAGAAAGAAGTCGTTGAAGTATTCCAGGTCGTGTTAGAACGGAGCAGTCTTAGCTCTAACCATTTTCTGCTCCAGCTTGGGTTTAAAGAGTAGAGATGACTGTGGACTTGATTTCCCTCTTTTCTCTTGTTTCTTTGTGGAGCCGTGAGCTGGGCCGCATGGCTGATGGATGGATACGGACATTACTACTTGGCTGAGCATCTTAACATTCCAAGCCTTTTCCTGAGCAGGCTCCAGCATCTCAGGACGTGCCTAAGACGTTTTCTTTCCATTTCCTGTTTTTCCATTTCTTTCTTCCCACACTCGTGGCCCCTGGGTAGAGATAAACAACTCCTGAAGAACCCATGGAAATCTTGTGTGGTAATCGCTCTTTGTAGTGGCCCAGGAGGACTCGCAAAGAAAGCCCAACCAGAAGTTGATGAGGAATGGGGAAACACTCCCACTTGCCACCCTGGAATCTTCTCTTTTAGGCCCGGCGTGAGAAGTTCCCAGGGCATCTGTCTTTGTCTGGTTACACTGCTATCACAACGTGCCACGAACAGAGCAGCTTATAAGGACAGGGCACTGATTTACCATAGTCCTGGGGGTTGAGAAGCCCAAGATTAAGGCAGATTTGCTGTCTGCAAAGGACCCACTTTATGGCTCAAGGAATGAGTTCTCTCTGGGGTCTCTTTTATAAGGGCAACAATCTTATGCACTAGAGTTTTGCCCTCTTCCCTAAGAACCCTTCCAAAGCCACACCTTCTTATTCCATATTAGGGGGACTAAGGATTCATCACAGGAATTGCACTGATGCCAGCTACATTCTTATGTAACAGATACAGGGAGTGGGGTGCGCTTGGCCAGAGTGGCCTGTAGCAAACAGAGTTAGTTTTCGAGATTGTTTTTTTAAGCATAAGGGGGAAACTTGGGTAAATGATAGTGAGGAATGAGGGGAGCAACTTCCTGGCCAAAGAGCTGAGGTGACCCCAAGCTGCTGACCACCAGAGCGAAATAAGCCGCCAGGGAACTAAAACCCAGAAGAATCATCAGGGAAATGTGCAGCTGGA
The DNA here is from genome assembly GCA_002335545.1 of Apodemus speciosus. NCBI lineage: Eukaryota > Metazoa > Chordata > Mammalia > Rodentia > Muridae > Apodemus > Apodemus speciosus. The sequence goes on from BDUI01000008.1 coordinate 1,864,995, forward strand.
AGCGCAAGCTATTTCTTTCATTCATTCATTCAGTCATCCATCCAATCCATCCATCCATTCATTCAATAAGTCATTCAACTCCTGCTATGCTTTATTGCTATAATCAGAATGTATGATACACAGGACAGAGCAATGAAAGGTACCCACTTATAGACCACAAACTGCCCAGTGTGTGAATGTATAAACATCACAACTCTTCTCTACTGGGAGAAAGGGAGATTTTTCTCACTTTTGTGGAAATGAAGAGCAGGCATGGGTGACTAATGGGGCAAGCTGAGGCTTGGCTTTTTGTGACATCACTGAGGCACTGAGTGTGGAAATAAGAAGTAAGGAAGGGAGATAAGCAGGAGCCATAGAATGTTCCAGAGAGAGGAAGACACACATAGGATGTACTGCATAGCTTGTCCAGACAGCTCTGTTTAGAACCCCCAGGGCACTGGCCTCACTGGCCCTGTCTACACTGGTCTCAGATCTCTCCACACCCTGTCTCTCTCCCTTTCTCTCAATAGTATCACTATCACACTACGGATAATCAGGTCTCCGTCCACTTCGTTCTGATACTTGGTGAAAACATCTGGATATCTCCAAGAATTTATGACTCAGGAAATCTCCTATCCCAGGTTCTGGACCAGAACTGGAGAAGTCAGGGGAAGGAAAAAGCCAGACTCCTGGTCCGAAATGCTTTACAACCTGGATGACGTAGATGGTGCTGATGTATGTGCAGGGGGTGGGGGGGTGGGGGGGGGATGCTTTGTTGGCCTTGCCTTGGGCTAGATATGGAGTTGTGTCTCCCACCTTGTCTCCCTCTCCACCCCACTATGTGTGTTTTCATGTGGGTGTTTGCACACATACAAGTGTGCGCATGTGCACATGTGTGCACCAGCCCATGGAAGCCAGAAGACAACATCAGATGTCTTCCCAATCATTCATTATTCACATTAACTTTTGAGACAGGGTTTCTTGCTGAACCTAGAGCTCCTTGGTGATTATGACTGTCTCCACCTTGCCCATTCCTAGCATTGAGGTTATAGACATGAGCCACCACATCGGGACTTTGCATGGGTGCTGCGGATCTTACCTCGGGTCCTCATGCTTCCACAGCCCACACTATACCATCGGAGCCATGTTCTCAGCCCTGCTCCCATCTCTTCTAATGCCTTAGAAACCCATCCTTCTTCTTGGGTCTGAAAGTCACAATGCCAGGCTCAGTGTTAGAGTTCAGACTCTAGATGATGTCCCATGGCAAAGATGGCAGCTGCTGCAGACCTTGGGCTACTGTTGACTGAATGCCCAGGGGCGTGGTACACCTGAGATTGTCACTACTCACAGCAACTTGTATAGCCAGTAGGGAAGTTTAGTTTTTGCGAGTGAATAAGCCAAAGCCGTGTAAGTTTTACTGCTATGTTAAGGGGCAGAGCCTAGCTTGGAAAGCAGATTTCCAATATAGTCAGTCAGTTCCTGTAGTCTCCATTTTTTCTAATCCTCAAAACGAGAGCTGTAAAACCCAATGCCAGTGGGTTTGCTCCAAAGTTCATTTAACATACTCATGGAAAAATTCCATAGCCCTTCTTAGCACAACTTCACATCCGGCCCATGAAACCCCCTGCATAAACATTTGTAGGGAGGTTGAAAAGCATCGCCAGGCCCACCTGGAGCAGGGTTAGAGGTCCAAGCTCAAGTTCTTTGGCTCAGTCCACAATGTCCAAGTTTTATTGTCAGCTTACTGGAAGTCTTAATGAGGAAGCTGACCTGGAGGCTCTGATCACCCCCAACAGGAGAGCCCCTCAGACAGCTCCATAATTCACGTGGCCAAAACCATTACATGAGCTGACCTGGAGTTCTGTCAAGAGCTGTCTACCTGGTAATTACTAAAACAGCATAGGGAGGCTGGAGCTATTTGAATTTCAGATATGTAAGAGTGATTCCAGAAACATCCTGACTCTTCCTCGGGGGAATCATTTGCTCTCTATATCCCCAGTTAGAGATGCAGGTGGGGACACCAAGATCCCAAGTGCCAGGCAGATCTTAGGGAGGCTTAGGTGGCTTCCATATCAGAGTAATGTTCTCCATTACACAGTAGAGCCTGGAGCTACACACTCTCTTCCTGTCAGCATCCTGAAACAGACTGTTCCGGATAGCTAGAAGGGGCTGTGAGACCCTGAGTGGGTGGCTGTCTTCAAAGATTTAGGATGTAAACAAACAAAACATACAAAGCTCTGGTTTTAAAGGTGTTTTCCAATGTAAATTCAATCATTGACATTTCCTGGCAATTACTTAAGAGTTTCAGTTACAAGCCATCCTTTCTGGATAAGGAAATCAAGGCCCAGAGTAATTAAATACTTTGTCCCAGGTTGCATAGCGAGAAATAGCAGAGCTTGGAGCACAGAACTTAGTCTAGCACAGTGCTGACCCCAACCATAAAATTATTTTTGTTGCTACTTCGTACCTGTAATTTTGCTACTGTTTTGAATTGTAATGTAAATATCTGTGAGTTTGGATGGTCTTAGGTGACCCCTGTGACAGGGTCTTTGACCCCACCACCACAGGTTGAGAATCGCTGGTCTAGAGATTGGAGCACAGAACTTGAGTCTAGCCTCTCCTTCTACCCTGTGCTTGCTGGGCTGCTCTTTTTATCTGAGAAAGAAAGCAAGGAAGCTTTGTTGGTATTGCGTTTGTTTGCTTGGTTTTGAGAAATTAGAAGACACAGGGACAGAAGTAGTTGGAATGTCCAGGACAACCCCACACTTATCCCATGGCACAGCCGTATAAGACATGACCACTTCACCAGGCTCCGAGTTTAGGGAGAGATAGATCATGAGCTCATTCCCAGATTTCTCAAGGACAAAGGCCTTGTGTTCCTCATATGCGCCCTTAGCATTCAGCCACATGCCAGGGACACAGCAGGCACTCAGTAAGCGCTTGTTGAAGGGGTGTATACTCATGCCTACATGGCTTATGAAGGATTCAACTTTGGTCCCTGTGTATGCTTATCTGACCTACAGGATTCACAGCTGCCTGGACCCCAGTAAGGTACTCTGTTTACCTCACTTACAAAGTCACACACAAAATGGGGATGCAGAGAGGCCCTTATTAAATGTGTTGCAGGACGCAGAATGACTGCAGCAGACCATTGAGGGCTACACAGGGTGCTGCTGGGCTGTGCTTACAGCCCACCAAGCTGGCTTTGCTCCTCTGTAGGATTTTGACCTCTTTAGGGCAAACAGAGACTCATCTGTTTTTTGAGACAAAGGCTGGTGTGGAATTTTCTACAGCAGCAAGGATTCCAGATGTTCCGTGCCCAGAAGGGACAGGTGGAGGCCACCTGGCGGATCACACCAGGGACTCCCGCTGTAATCCATCCCTGGTGACAGGTCTTTAGCAATCAGGAAAGCTCCTCATACAACTTCTCTTTCCTCTCTGCACTTCGACCTTAACCCTCAAATCCAGTGAGCCCCAGGGCCCCAACTTAGGGAGGGATCACATTTCACTCCCCCCTGGTTTTCCACTCATATCTGTACCACTGTTAATCGGGGTAGTCCGGATTATAAAGATAACAATCACCCACAGCTGCTAATCACTCAGGCCCTGGTGTATGCGGGATGCTGCGTTCTGAGCACTTGGTGGGCATGACCACCGTGCTGGTGAAGCAGCCTTCTCTCTCCCCATTCCACAGACCAAGAAACTGAGGCTTAGCACAGTCAGGTCCCCCTCTAAAGACACTTGGTAGCTATGAGGCCAGTACTTGGGACAGAGCACAAGGAAGGAGGGAGGGGCTACTGTGGGTGCAGCCAGAGGATGCTCTCCTCTGTCAGTTTTCAAGAGTTGCTCATTTACTGTTGTTTTTATTATGTTGGGTTGGGTTTTTTTTTTGTTGTTGTTGTTGTTCATTTTGGGGGGGGTGTTGGTAAAGCTTTTTTTGTTTGGTTGCTGTTGTTGTTGTTGTTGTTGTTGTTGTTGTTGTTGTTGTTGTTTTGGAGACAGGGTCTCTCAGTGGCCTGGAACTTACCCCTTAAGTCAGGCTGGCTGGCCAGGGAATCCCAGGGGCCCACCTGTCTCTTCCTTCCTCGAGCTGGGATTACAAGTGATACCACCAGGTCTGCCCTTTTATTGATGTGTGTGTAGGGATCAAACTCAGGTCCCTGAACTTGTAAGACAAGCAGTCTACCGATGGACCTACAGTCCCAACCTAATGGCATCGTGTTTAGTGTTGGTTCTGTATAGCCTTTCAGGCCCCAATGTTAGAGATACCCTCTCATTCCCGATGTCTCCTCCATGCTTATGAGAGTTTTCAGGACCCAGTCCACCTTGGGTTAGTGAAGTATTGCCATGTGACAAGCCACCTTTACACTCTAACGGACGTAAGCAATAAGCACTAATTGATTTTTTTTTTTTTTTTGAGGATGGGGATAGCTGGATGGCGCTGCTGGTCCTAGCTGGCTTTCAGTGACTGTCTTCTAGGCCAGCCATGGGTCAGAATCAGGTGTTTTCTGGGTGGAGCCATCCCATAAAGGCCAGCCTGCTGCAGACAGAGCTATGCTGACAGAGGACAGTCAGACTCCTCCACCATCTCCTTCCTATAGCTGACCAACCCACCTCTGTTTACACAGGTCCTCTAGGGTTCCAGGATGGAGTGAGGTTGACCAGGTTTTCCTGAGATCTGGTCTTGCTGGACTCTCTCTGACCCACCAGCTTTAGAATAATAACACAGGGACTTATTTATTTATTTATTGAAAGATTAGGCCTTAGCTTACTACCTTCCAACTAGCTCTTATAACTTAATGAACCTGCTTATTCTAATCCATGTTTGCCACGTGGTGCTACCTCTTGCCCGGTCCCCATACATCCGACTTCCTCTGTATCTGGCTGGCGAATCTCCCGCCTCAGCTGTAGGCCGTCAGCCCTTTACTAAGCCAATCAGAAGGAGATGGAGAAGAGTGCTTACCCAATATGAAGGCAGGTGATGAGCCGTAAGAATTACAATACCAAGGTCCAGATGGCACTCAGCTCTTTGCGGCGCAGAAATCGATATTTGAATAATACAAAAACAACCTTTACACAGTGCGCAGAAAGATTACCCCAACCGTCTGGCTTTAGTGGTCGTTTGTTTTGAAGCTCAACATATGACATACATTCTCTTGGCCAAAGAAACCACAAGGTCCGGCTCAGAATCAGCATGAGAGGATAATACTGCTGGAGACTGCAGGTTAGAGACAAAAGGAATAGAAGGTCATGTGTGCAAACCATCTTTATTAACTCGATGATTGTGTATTTGTCTGTACAGGGGTCCTCTCTGAGCCTTTTCTATACTGACACATCTAGTCCTGACAACCCTCTACTAGAACACTTACTGAGCTCTAAGCCCCATTTTATAGATGAAGAAACTAATTCCCAGAAAGGTTATGTAACTTCCTCAAAGTCTAACAGCTCAGAGGAAACAGAACCTGGATTTGGACCTGCAGTCTGTCTCTAGGACCGTGCGTGGCCACTTTGTTAGTCTAATCTCTCCACGATCCTTGACCAACTCCTCTTTGATGTGAGCCACGGTTTTTAATCTGAGGGCACAGAACTTTGAGATACAGTACTCTCGGCTCATTTCAATACAAACTGCTTCCGAGGCTCTCCCAAATTCTATTGCCCGGCAGCAGAGCCGGCTGGCTGAAAGATAGACTCCGAAGTTTTATTAACTGTCGCCATGGCAATTTCGAAGACATCGCTTACATGGGAAGATTTCCTGACACCTCTTATTCTTAATGGCGCTGGCAAGTCCCAGGCAGGTTGATCTATGGCTTTTAATCAACAAATGGATGGGGGTCTCTGGGTGCAGATTCTCTACATCCGATCTTGTTAGAATAGGAACGATTCCACCGGTGTAACCATCCTGGCTCCCAGCGGGCAGAGACGGACTCCTTTTGGGCACGGTAATGACATGAGTCCCTGAACTCTATCAAAAGCAGCAGTGTCATTGGGGCCCTGGAGATCTGGCCAAGCTGTCTGCCATGCCCCTCAGCTGAGGAGACTCCAGGGCCAGTGGCTCAGACACTTCCAGCGGGAGGGGTAGTCTGTGCCCTGAAGTGAGGACCAAGATGTTGGCAGCAGGAAAAAGGAGATAGGTGGAAGTTAAGTTCAAACATCGTCTCTGTCCTCAGCAGCTTTGTGATCTGACACAGCTCACTTAACCTTTCTGGACTTTCTCGTTCTGAAAATTAGGACAATAGCTTGTGAAGAACTAAATGGATGGCACGTTGAAATTCACACGGGGCCAGACAACTCTGCTGCCTCCTTCCCATTCTCCTCCTCCTYGATATTGAGGTTGTACCCTGCCCATCCCTCCTTTCCCTGGTCTGGTGGAGAGGGGAAACAGTGATCTATAGTAGTCATCTTATAGAGAGAAAAGGTTTGCTTTGGAGGGTTTGGTCTATGGTTCATTGGCCTCATTGGTTTGGGGTCTGTGGCAAGCAAGTGGCAGAGAAGATCTGTTCATCTATGACTGGAATACAAAGAAGAGGAAGGGACCTGGTAGCAATTAGTTCTTTAACCAGAAGACCCCCACAATCTCCCTGTAGCACCATGAAGGGAACCAGCCTTTCCACTCACACCAAAAGGGGGCACTTAACATGCAAAGTGTAGAAAAGAAAAGCAGAAGAGTCCTGGATTTGAGGAAGTCCTGGGTTCTGGGTCTAGCCGTCTCAGCAGGAGCTGTGTATGCAAAACGGTATCCGATATCCTCCGTGCTGTTCCTCATTCCAGGAAGACAACACCCACACTCGATCCTGAAGCCACTTTCATCCTTCTGAGCTACTGACTGGAAGTGCTGCTTGTAGACTCTGAATCCCCCTCCAGAGGGTCACAGGGTTGTCCTGTGTGATTCACTCTCTTTTTATCTGTTCTACATTAGGGACTTAGCAGCAGGGAGGTACTGTTTATTGATATCCTTGCCCCACTCAACCTAAGTTTGGATAACATCTCCCAAAATCAGTACCAGAGAGGGGACAGCATAGACTCCTTCCTGTGGAGCCTCCGAAGGATGCCAGACATTCTGGCTTTGTGACCGTCAACTTCCGGCCATCAGACTGGCAGGGAATATATGTTTCTGTTTTGTCAAACCACCCAGGTTTTTAGAATGTGTTACAGTCCCCTGCTCTTGTCATCTAAACCCCTGATTCGGGTGACTGCTGATACTTCCTGCACTGAAAAAGAAGACAGTCTCGGGTGGGGACAAGGAATTTGGGAATGTGGGGGTGTGTGGATATGCCTAGGATCAGGAAGGCGGACTTGGCATCCACGTCCATCCTGGAGGTTTTAGAGACTTCAAAGAAGCCAGGCCTGAGGTTGGGGATCCTGGGTGTGATTAAGTGGGTCTTCCCAGCAGGATTTCTTCAAAAGAGGAAGTAGGTGTCTCAGAGCACCTAAGGAAATGGGCCGGGGCTTTTCTGGAAGCCCCTTCTGGCTACATAGTGGCCACAGACAAGGAAGAGGGGGTTCCAGAAACAAAGGCTTTGAATGAGGATGCCTGTCTTGCTTGGGATGTGACCTCTGATGGATATTAACCACCCCTCATTTAGCAATATCTACAGCAGGGAAGATAGGCAAGACTCGCAGATCTGAGAAACTTCCTTCTTTTGTACTTTCTTACCTGCAGAAAGTTTAAAGTCATGTGTGTGTGTGTGTGTGTGTGTGTGTGTGAACACGTATGTGCATGTACAGTTATATTTGTGTATTGGCTTGTGTGCATGAGTGTGGAGGCCAGAGGACAACTCAACTATTGTCCCTCAGGAGCTGTCCACCTTAGTTTTGGAAACAGGATCTCTCACTAGCCTGGAACCCAGCAAGAAGGCTAGGCTAGCTGGCCAACAGGCCCCAGGGATGTGCTTTTCTCCACCCCTCCAGGGCTGAAATGACAATGTGTACCACCAGACCCACTATGTCATGAGCATCCTGGGGATGGAGCTCAGGTCCTCGTGTCTGTGTTGTCAACGCTGTGTCCCTGGTGTTGGTGGTCACGGTAATAGCGATAAAAGCACTGAGTGCTATGTACAGCCGTCCTGCTCAGCACTCCATGCGCCTCATCTCATTTCGCCTTGTAATACTCCTAAAAGACAGATCGTGATTTTACATGTGAGACATCGAGACACACATCGAGCCAAGAGTCACAGGGCCAGTCAGTCTGAGCTGGAGATTGATATAAAGACATCAGATTCCAAAGCTGCTCAAAGTCAGCATGAGTCAAGTGCTCGCACGTGGGTCATGTCACATCCAGACCATAATATCCCACGGCTCTGCCTTTTCCTGGGAATGGTTCTTTCCCCACATTGTGAACATCCCTTCATCCTAATTGAGGGTGATACACATTTTCCCAGAAACCAAAGGGCAGGTAGGTGGTTAATGCCCACTGAAAGCTCTTCCTAACACACTGAACAAGGGGCCACAAGGGATATCAGGATCAGCATACACCTCACCCAAGAAAGAGTCTTTGAAAGAAAAATAGGAGCAGGCCCAATAATAGGAGAAGCTGAGGGTATTCAAGGTTTCTGGAACTTTATCTACAAAGCAAAGAGAAGCCAAAGGCCTGGATTGCTTTAAACCGTATGACTTGGATCCTTGGCTAAGGACAGGGTTCTGTGAAAAGGAAGAGACACACACAGACACACACACACACACACACACACACACACACACATGCACGCATGCACGCATGCACGCACATGCACACACACCCACACACACAAACACAAACACAAACACACACCCTCTCAGGGCTGGAGGATGGAGGACTGGTTCTGGAGCCAGCCTGCCTCATGTGTGAAAACTGATCCTGCTGCCAACCCACTTTCCGTGTCTGCATCCCGCTCTGCTCTGAAGAGCAAGCCTTCTTGCCCTTTTGTGTGCAAACACAAACCCCAGAAAGCTCTGGAAGCCACAGGAGTTTTTTTCCCATATAGTCAGCATAAATTCATTCAGCAGCTTATCTTAAACACAAGCCTCTCTCTCAGTCTCTCTCTCTCTCTCTCTCTCTCTCTCTCTCTCTCTCTCTCTCTCTCTCTCTCCCCACCCCCAATCCCTCATCCTGCTAAGGCTGTCACTTGGAGTGGTGGTGAAGACCTCCTGGGGATTCATCCTGGATCCTCTGCAAGAGAACCGCAGTGCAAAAGCCAGCTAGATGGCATCCCCTTGCAATCCCAGCATTGGGGATCCCACAGCAGGTGGATTCTAGGACTCAATGCCCAGAGAGCCTAGCTTACTTGGCAAGATCCAGGCCAGTGAGAGACCCTGTCTCACAAGATACACAATGGATGGCAGTTAAGAAACCATATCCCAACCTCTGGCCTCCACACCCGTGTAGATACATGCACATCTGCATACATTTGTGCATGTGCATGCACACACACATACAAGTGCACATGCATGCATGCGCTCTCACACATGTACACATCACACATGCACATACAAGTTAAGCAGTATATTAGCAGCTCCTCTGTGTTCTATCAGGACTCCCCAACTCCTTCATTCTGGGGTACCCCTGGCCTGAGGCTCTGGAACAAACTGCATCTATAGTATCTGCTTTTATAGGAGTTCTGAGACTGGTAAAAACCAGGTCTTTAAAACAAAGTGCTCTTTCCTAGGCTGGGTGATAGATAGGAAAACAGGCCTTTGTTTGACTGACCCGTGCACACTGTATGTGCACTGAGGACTGCTGTCATGTCCATATTCTAGCTGGCATTCCTAGTGCGCACTCTATGCACGCAGCAGGCCTGGCTTAGCCTGCTGAGCTTCAGTTTCTGGAAAGCTTCTGGAAGCTTCTGAAATCCCACCCCTGCCTGTCCCCTTCTTGCCCTTGGCACATGACCAGGATACTGATCGTTGCTCAGTGAGTTGAATATTACCTCCAAGCAGAGGCTAGGTCAAGACCCACCTGAGAAAGTCCTGCAGGCTGTGGTACTCCTCCATGATGCATACTCGTACCTCACATGCTTTGCACATGTGCGTATGCACACAGACACAGACACCAAAACCCAACTTTATTCTCATGCTCTGAGGACTGCAGAGGAACACTGGTCCCGCCTTGGAGAGAGCAAGGTTCATTTTTCTGTGTCAGAGAGGCCTGGAAGAGCAGGAGCTTTAGCATCAAAGGTTGCCCTCTCCTGCTTGTGAAAGCTGTTTCCCCTCAAGGCTTCTCTTCTGGAAGCTGCTTGGCCGCCCTCTGGTAAACAAACAAAACAAACAAACAAACAAAAAAGCAAAACAGAGACTTGGCTAGCTCCAGAGGTTCCAGATGTGTCTCCCAATTGCTCCTTCCAGCTGTGACCTGCCCTCTCCCCGTATGTAGGACTAAGAAGAAGGCTGTAGTCAGCCTCTGTGGTTGCCGTCACTTGACACGTCCTTGGCCGTCTAAGCCTTTTCATCAGCTGGGGACACCAGACCCATCCCCAGGCTCAACCGGAGCACACGGGCCTTACCAGCCTATGCCGAGGTCGGCAAAACTAAGGTTGGGGAGCACACCCCTCCCAACTCTGGGCAGAGAACCTGGCTGACACTGCCCGAGCATCAAACGGCGTGCGGAGTAGATCTGAAGACCCAGCATGCCTTGGCCAGAGCGCAGGTGGAAGCGGGGCCAGGCATCTGGATGTTTATTTTCTGTTACTCCGGGCCTGGCAGGGGTGAGCACACCTCTCCTTTGTGCTGGAGAGGGTGGGAAGTTGGCCAGTGACCTCTTATGTAGTTTAAAGGGGTTCCAGCTGTCTTCTGGCTAGGAGAAACGAACCAGGCAGGAACCAAAGTGAGCCAGACACACTGTGGGGTATTTTCAGGCTGCAGAGGCGAGCCTTTGAGGGTGACATTGAAAACAAATAATACGACATCAAACATCCAAGTGGAGGAGGCTGGAGGAGGACCCTGCGTTGGCCGACCTGCTCTAGCTCCCTCCCTTCCCCCTTGAGACAGGGTCTCTCACTGAGCCTGCAGCAGAGCTACAGCGGGCAAGCCCCAGCAGCCCTCCCGTATCCAAGGCCACACCTCCCCTGGGATGGCGGGTATGTGCACAGCCGTGTTCCGCACTTCTGAAGTCGGTGCTGGAGATTCAAACTCGGACCCTTGTGATTGTGCAGCACGCAGTTTTACCACTGCCCTCGACTCACCCTTTTTTCTTTTTCCCTTCTTTTCATTTCTTCTTTTTTTGCTTATTTATTCCTTTACAATCTTAGATATACACATACATATACACATACACACATACATTACACACACATACACACATCATACACACACATACACATACATACACATGCATTACACACATATACACATACATACACACACATACACACATGTACACATACATACATACACATACATTACACACACATACACATGCATACGCATACACATATACACACATACACATATACATACACACATACACATAGATATACACTTACACACATATACACATATATGTACACACATACATACACATACACACATACACATAGCTATACACTTACACACATATACACATATACATATACACATACACATACACATATATACACACGCATATACACATACACATAGACATACACTTACACACACATATACATACACACACATACACATATACACACATATACATACACACACATACACATACATATATATGAAATGTTCTTTGATCAAAGTTGCATCATCCTCTCTTATCCCTTTTTCTCCTTCTACCAAATTCTTTTTCCTTCCTAATTCTCTTTCTGTCTGTCTGTCTGTCTCTATCTCTGTCTATCTCTCTCCACCCCCAATCCCTTGCTTTCCATTACAGTTGCCTGCATAAGTTTGGGGGGGGGGGCAGTTTACTTAACAAAATCGAAGGACCATGAGGGAATATAACTGCCCATTCTTTCCCCCCTGAAACCTTTGACTGCCTCTAGCTCCTCGTGGAGGGCTGTGAGGGCCTGCGAAAGCTGATGAGCCTGTGCTGTGCTAGCAGCCCCTCCTACAGAGGCCACCACGTCGTACCCTATAACTGCATTCTGTATTCATTATTATGTCTTAGGTGCATTTGGTGGGGCTTAATAAATACTGGGCTCCTTACTCCCAAGGCATCTGGTTGGTAAGCCCGCCCGGGGTGCCACCCACATTCTGGCTGGCGTCCTTTGTCCTAAGGAAGGCTTGAAGTGGACGCTGTCATAACTGGACTGCAGGTGTGGGCAGTAGGGCTTCAGTAACCAGCATAGGCAACGCCCTTCGCAGGCTCGGATGCTCCTCATTTATCATCCGGCACAGAGCAGGCTGCCATCTGCGAGGTCACCCCTGGGCCTCGTCACCCATTGTGACCGCTAACTAATGACAAGATTAACTGCCCTTGGCCTGGTGGCACCTCTCCTAGTGCCAGGCCATGGCTGACTGAGCCTCAGATGGGTGGAGCTGTCCCTGTTCCTTGGGATGCTGGCCAGAGGTGTTGGGAAAACACCCAGAGCAGAGGCATGAGGGAGAAAGCACCAAGCCATCTGGAAGGCTGGGCCCTGATGTCTCACCAGCCAGCTGGGGGACACGAGATCTTTGTCTGCCTGGGTAGGGAGGGCGAGATGCGGATGTCTTATTCTCAGAGGTGTCCCTGGCACCTTAGAACAGTTGTCGCTGTCAGAGAGAACAGCTGTGGCCCACTGAGCATGCCAGGCATGAAGGAGGCAGGTAATCAATAATAAATTGTTGCGTGGCATGATAGATGGGCAATAAATGTACAAACTGAGCTCAGTATTTTCAGTGGGTTTCAATAACAGCCACTCTGTGGGCCTAACACGAAGTGTTACTGTATGTATATTTATTTATTTATTTATTTATTTATTTATTTATTTATTTTACGTGCAATAATCTATTTTTTTAAGCTCACCCTTTGGGTTTTCACTTAAGCTCTGTTAAAGACACTGTTATCCCATTTCATGGAAGAGGAAACTAAGGCACAGAGAAATAACGATATATCACAGTCCCACTGCTAGAAAGTATAGTGTCAGCCGGGCAGTGGTGGTGGCGCACGCCTGTAATCCCAACACTCTGGGAAGCAGACACAGGTGGATTTCTGAGTTTGAGGCCAGCCTGGTCTACAGATTGAGTTCCAGGACAGCCAGGGCTACACAGAGAAACCCTGTCTTGAAAAAAACAAATCCCCAAAAAGAAAGTATAGTGTCAGATAAGGAGATTACATATAAACCCAATTTCCTTCCAGAAATATAAGTCTGTCTTTACTTCTTAGAACTTTGGGGTTTGGAACTGTGATGGTTAGCTTTAACTGTCAATTTGACACAGTCTAAAGCCAGCTGAGGATTCTCCACAAAGGCTTGCCCACATTGGCTTGGCCTATGGGCGTGTTAAGTTAATTGACATTGGAAGACCCTGCCCACTGTGGGCAGCACCATTCCCTAGGCAGGGCGTCCTGAACTGTCTAAGAATGTTCTTCCATTCTTATGGAGTTGAGCACAAGCAAGCAAGTCAAGCAAGTGAGAACTCACACATTCATTTTTTTTCCTGGTTTGGGCTGTGTACATGAGATGACCAGCTGTTTCATGTTCCTGCCATTGTGACTTCCTTGGACAAAGAAACCCAACCTGGAATTGTAAACCAAAGAACCATCTCTTGCCCTAGTTACTTTTTGTCAGGGAAGTTTATCATAGCAGCAGAAATGAAACAGAAACAGACTCAGAAGTGAGTGGGATTCCCTCTCCAGTCTAAGGAAAACTGAAAGGAGAAAGGAGAAAGACAGTTGGACAGGATTTCTGACGTCATAGTTGTTTCCAGTTCTCCGACTTGACTGTGATCCTCAGGTGACACAAATACAGCAGACTCAGTTCTGATCTTTTGATAGCTATCCATGTATGGCGCTATGTCCTTGGCAAGACAAGACACAAGTGAACACACATGGTCCTGTGAAGCTTAGCTGTCTCCATGGATATCGAGTGGGTCAATAGAGGGCATCAGGGTTATGTATGACCTTGGCTTTTGCATCTCTTGACACCATCATCCCCACTAGATGGCAGAGGCCATCCCACTCCAATGCCTCCTCTAGAAAGGATGCCTCTAAGAGTCTGGGAAGCTTAGGGGACAGGGGAGCCACAGCACGCTGATAGCTAAAGTCCCACGAGTCCAGGGGTCCCAGGATGCAGCTGTGGGCGTCCTTTGTTACTGTTCTCTCCTGACTCAAGAATGTCACTGGGGAGAGGTTTGTCTTTAATTGGTGAAATCAGCATATAGAAAGTGTGCTCATCAGAAGTAGACATCCTAGTACTTTTACGTCACCGAATACATTTTACAAGTAGCCCTCTGGTCAGGCAGGGTTCAGAGAACAGCTAATTCCTAGGTCCCCACCTCAATGTCACTCTGTCCTAGCTCCTGAAGCATAAACAGGCTCCGTTCCCTGCTGAAATTCACACAGAGGATCCTGCAGCCTGGATTTGTCCTCTGTGTCTGATTCCCCTTGTCTGGCATTGTACTGACTCCATCTTGTCTGGACTTCATTGTCCCCAAGAATAAACCGCACTTTGGTGTATCCATTCTACTGCGAATGACCACTGAAGTATTTCTAGTGTTGCTGTGAATATTCTAGACATCATCTTGATGACTGCACACACATGGTCCTGTAGAATAGGAGCCGAATGGCTGCGTCCTCTGTCCTTGGCATTCAGCATCAAGCTAGAGAGGAGGCATTCAGCCCACTGTTAACCAATCCCCTATTCTAAGCTCACCCCTATGCAGGGCTCCCTGCTAGCCACTGCTGCAAAGAGCCTCCACTTCCCTAATGAGAGCATGACCTCTGTGTCAGGACCCTGGGGTGTGGCAGTGTGAAAGATTTATAACGAGGTGGCAGTGGCATTAGGCGGTGCTTCTCCAAGCAGCAGGTCCCTGCCCGGTGTGGAGGCGGTGGGGAGCAGGGATGCTTAAGCAAAGATTAAAGAGATCAGGGCCTGCCCTCTTCTGCAGCAGCTCATCCCTGGGAGGAGCAAGCTGAGCCGTAGGACATTAGACAGAGGGCGCTGAGGCATTAGCATCAGGGAAAATCTTAAGAGTCTAGAGGTTAGGAGCTCTTGACCCAGCAAGGATGGGAAACATGTTGAGTCAGACAGAAGGAGATGAAGAATCCTCTCTTGGCATATTTGACCAGCATCCAGCACAGTGCTGGTTCCCAGGCTCCCAAGGTGACTGCTGCGTTGCCCAGCCGGGTTTCACCAACAACCTCTCCACGTCCCCCACCCGATTAAACTCTCCAGGCTATGACTAGAAGAGAATAGTCCATGCCCCTGGAGTAGTTTTGATGAATCTAGGTCTGTACATGACTGCTGTGAGGAACCAATATTATTGTTTGGTTAGTTCCGGACGCCATTAGAAAGAGGCTCATCTACACTGGCTCCTGCTCTCCGCTTTCCTCCCCATTCTGGACCTCCCTGAACCCCTAGTTTGTCTTGCATTCAGCTTGCTGCTTTGCCAGGGGCCCATTAATTCAACTCAGCAGCAAACTTCCAGCCAGGCTCCACTTCCTGGGCGCCCACTAAGTTAGCTTTGTAGAGCTTCTGGTGTCTTCAGAGGACAACGCTTCCTTAGACCCATGACCAAGAAGCAGCCTCTGTTTGCCAATGACCTGATCTTTACCTGTCTTAGCTTTATTATCTGTAAGTATGTGCATGGGAGGAATCACAGGACCTAGATGATCAAGTTGTCATAGTCACCGGAGGATGTGGTTATCTTGAGATGCAGAGCACAGCTCAGCCAACTAGTGGCTGCTCGGTGCAGCCAGAGTCAGAACCTGGGGGTGAGTGTCAGTCAATCCCACCACCCAGCACCTGCTGCACCAAGCTCCAGCCTGGTAGCCCTGTGTCCTATCTTTTTCACTCTCCTTGCAGATCCCAGAGGAGTGGCTTGCAGAGTTCAGCTCTGACCTTGATCCTTTGGGTGCTATAACCCTCTGGGGGGCAAGGGAACCAGGGTGACCTTCTAACTTAACTGGCTAGAGTTAAGGCCCCTAGAGGGCCTTTTCATGGCTATTTGATTTCCTCTCCAGTGCAAACCTGTGCAGATGGTTGTGTTGTCTTCATTTTTAAAAGGAGGAAGCCGTGGCATAAAGTGGTCTACAAATGAAGACAAGACCTGCACCCCATGCTTCTAATGCAAAAGGCCATTGCCCTTTCCTTTGTGTTAATTTGCTCCCTGGATGCCTGGGGCCACTGTGGGAATTTTTAATTTTTTACAGCATAGCGTGTAATACCAGATGAAGGTTGCAAAATGCATCCAGGATGAGACTGTCAGAGGGAGGTGGTCCTTTCTTGTCCCAAGAGCCCTGAAGACAGCTGCGTTAGTGTCAAGAGTCCAGTTCTCTTCTCCCTCCTTGGATTAAGTGATGGATCACACTTTTGCAGGAGGAAGTAAGTAAGATGCACAGATTCCCCAGGAGCTGGAGCAGACTGGCTTGTTTTTGCAGTGTCATGCCACCACTTCTATCAAGTGGCTGGGGACAGGAACCAAGCAAGGTCCTGCAGATTAGCGATGGGTAGGGCAGAGGCCATGGGTATCTGATTGGCCCCAGGCTGTGCAGGCTGATCCCATCCAGGGCCAACTTAGCCAGCTCGGCCACTGCCTGGCCCCCAGGGAGCTTCCTAGAGCACAGGGGCATATTCAGTTTCAGCCAGGAGCAGCTCTGCTGAGCCTCCACCACGCTCCTTCCCACTAAGCTCTGCCCGCGCAGGACATTTTGGTGTCCTTAAAAGTCACCGAAAGTGTCTAGAGCAGCCTTGAAATGCATCCAGTCATCCTGTCTCTCATCTCTGGTCTTGGGTATCAGGAGCTCCGGACTCAGTTACTGCTCCTCTTTGGCCTAGATGAAACCTGGTCTTGTCGCCCAGGCTCATAGACCAGGCTCATAGACCAGGGTCATAGACCAGGGTCTCACTTCTCCCATCTGTAAAATGGAGCTAGCTGCTCATCTTTCAAAAGGTTCCTCTGAGGATATGAGACCTACCATGGTGACTGCTTCACAGGGGCTTCTCAAAAACAAAACAAAACAACAGTTCTGCTTCTGTTTTACTGAGGAGAAATAAGTTCACCATTCCTTTACTTGCTCAGTGACGGTTTCCACAGCGTGATTATTTACCATGTACCTCTAGAATGTCTGGATGTATTCCTACAGTCAGCGGTCACCTGAGCTGTGAGACGTGACTCCGTGAGGGAGGGGTAGAGGGAACTGGGGCAGGGTCAGAGGTAATGCCTGGCCTGTGTCCTCGAGACTTCCTCTAGTGTGATAAAGGGAGCCCTGGGTCCGCACTCACCTTGAGGGCCGGGAACTTTGTGCAGGGGAGAAAGCGTGCAGCATGTGTCCACACACTGAGCTGCTTCTAGGTGTCGGCAAGTGCTCATGTCCTTCTCATTCATTGTGTGTGTGCTGTGCTAACAGGGTGTTCATGTGCCAGGTGTACAATAAGTGTTTGTCAGATTCAGCGGAAGAGACGTAGCCAGGGGCGGTAGACATTGGCTTAGTGGGTAATGTGCTTACTTAACAAGCACAAGGACCTAAGACCACATCTCCAGCATCCATTAAAGAATCTGTGTGTGGCAGCAAGCACCTATAACCCCAGGGCCAGCGGACAGAGACRAGGGGATCCTTGGGGCTCACCAGCCAGCCAGGCTAGTTAAATTGGTGAGCCCAAGGCTCAGTGACAGACACTGTCTCAAAAATAAGGTGTCAGGCAACTGAAAGAGTCACCCGATGTCAACTCACGACCTCTACTCACACCTGACTATGTGTGCACACTCACCTGTATACATGCATGCACATACAAACATGAACACACACATACCACACACACAAGAAAACAATCTGCATTTTTAATATGAATAAGGTATCTATTGCTTAGAGGAGATTTCCATTGTCTGTGTCCACAGGAATGCCCAACCCTGCTATGTGCTGGGTCCTCAGGGATATTTAGATGAGTTCTGTTCCTTGAGTTCGAAAATGCTGCCTCTTCCTGCTTTACAATCCAGGTTCCACAGAACTAGGGAGATGACTTAGCCGTTAAACGGCACTGGTTGCTTTTCCAGAGGACCTGAGTTCGAGTCCCAGAACCCACATGATGACTCATAACCCTCTGTAACTTCAGTCCCAGGAGATATGACACCCTCTTCTCTCTGGGCAGCAGGCACACAGACACACATGCTGGCAAAACACCCCTACACATAAAGTCAAATAATAGGATTTATTTAAGGGCCTGGAGAGATGGCTCAGCAGTTCAGAGCTGCTTTTCAAGAGGACCCAGGTTCAATTCCCAGCACCCACACCCACATGCCAGTTCATAAATGTATATAATTCCAGTTCCAGGGGAATCTGTCATCCTCACACAGACATACATACAGGCAAAACATCAATGCACATTCAATTAAATAAATAAATAATTTCTAAATTTTTATCCTAAAGTTTCTGGTGCTAGCCTCCTGGCTTGAGGAAAGCCACAGCAAAGATAGCCCACGGTCTATCTCCTGCTTTTGTCTTTAGGGTGTGGCCCCAACACCAAGCCAACAAATGGGTCAAGAGACATCACAAGGGAACAGACAACTGACTACCTCTTTACACATCTTACATTGACAACAGCAAAGAGCGATTTTTTTTTTTCGGATGTGGTAGGGCCACGTGGTTCATCAGCCACGCTGGTCCTGAAAGTTTTTTCTGTCAATTTGATGCTTGAGATGAGGGTGTTAACCCAACCTGCCAACAGGCTCTGGGGAGAAGCTTGGACGTGTCCTGTGGGAGTGGGATGTGTACTTTAGTGTGAGTGTTGTAGGTATGGATACCTAATATCCAGGATTGCCTGCTTTATGTTTTTCTAAAGCTTAAAACGCTTGTTTGGTTTTACACTATTTCATTTACTGGCTCATATGTGTGTGTGTTTGTGTGTGTGTGTTGTGTGTGCATGCACACTCGTGTGTTTGTGTATACATATACATATACATGTACATGTACACATACACACATGCATATATACACGTATATATGTGTATATATATATATGTATATATATAATTTTAACCCTCAGTGGTAGAGTACATATCCAGCATGTTCAGAACCCAGGGTTCCATCCCCAGTTATGAAAATAAAACGTCTATATGCTACATAGCAAAATAGACTAAATGTGAACCCAGTGGCAGAGTCACAAGGGAGAAAATGCTAAAAGGAGGCAGACATGAACGCTCAAGCCTCTCTTTGGCCTTGCCCTGGGGCCTGTCAACTGGGCTCCAAACCTCTAGGAAGGCATTGGGAAAAGGAAACCAGGTGAGTCCCACTGTCCAAGGGGTCATCAAGTGACTCTGCCACAAGGTAAACAGGCTCCAGCTAATGCTGAGATGTGGGGCCAGGAGCTGTGGAGTTGTGGGGGGCAGGCCCAGAGCAAGAGTGGGGTCCAGTTCCCCAGAATCCTGTCCTGAGTTTGACAGGAGTAGGATTGCTCCCTCACCCACCCCAGGTGCATGTCCAGACCCAGGTAGACCTGTACCCGCACCTTTGCCCCAGCAGAGGAGGCCCCATAGCCTGGTAGGCAGGTTAAACTTCCTTTTCCCTTATAAGGTCATACCCAGCAGCACCTGGAATTCCTTCTCATGCAAATGAGGTGTCCCCAGTGCCCTGGTCCCAGCCAGTTGTTGTACACTATGCCATAGGCTCTACTAACACCCCCCTCCAAAGATTAAATAGCCTTTGCCCCTCCTCACCCCAATTAAATGAGCTGTCTCCTTGAAGCACAGCTCCAGGAGAGTCTGTCCTCTCTGTGCTCACTCGGCGCCTGATGGCACCCTTCTGGGTTGGGGAGCAGAGTGCAAAGTCACCTGCCAGAGAAGACCTGCCTAGAAAGATGCTCAGCACACAGGACTCTTCCCATTGCAGCCCAGGTTGCCAAGGAGAATCCCTCGCCAGAGGTTCCCAGGGGAAGACGGGGTTCAGTCTTACTGATGGTCCAAGAGAACACACAGGACACCCAAATGCCAAGAGGTGTCTGGCCTTAGCCTCTCTTGCCCAGACTCAAAGGGCACCAGTGTCTTCTCACTGGACAGAATTTGAAGCCGTGTTCCAAATTGTCTTGTATTTCTTGTTAGAGAAATAGTCAAGTACACGTGTATACGGATCCATGACCTAGCTGGCTAGAAAGTTAGTGACAAAGGCATCAGGAGAAGCAGGACGAGGCTACACTTGTCTATGAAAGATTCATGTAGGGCTGGAGAGATGGCTCAGAAGTTAAGAGCACCAACTGCTCTTCCGAAGGTCCTGAGTTCAAATCCCAGCAACCACATGGTGGCTCACAACCATCCATAATGAGATCTGACGCCCTCTTCTGGTGTGTCTAAAGACAGCTACAGTGTACTTACATAATAAATAAATCTTTGGGCTGGAGCAAGCAGAGGTTCTGAGTTCAATTCCCAGCATCCACATGATGGCTCACAACCATTTGTACAACTACAGTGTACTCATATAGGATGACCCTGTAGGTGCATTGTCTGTTTTCTCTGTTCATACTCTCATTACCAAAGTGCTCACCAGCGGTCATGGGCGCAGGGATGCTGGCTGCGACTGGGTCAGCAGCGTGCTTTCCGTTCATCAAGGCTGGCCTGACCATTGCTGTTGCTGGGTGACTAATGCGCCGGCAGCAGGGCCAAGCTCTGAGTCCTTCACAAAGGAAACCTCTCTGAAATGATTAGAGAGCTCGGGGACAGCAGGCTAACTACACTAGACGCTTCCATCATGGGAGGGAAAATGCACTCAGCAGTTAGAGACCACTCAGTGGTTAGGAGCACAGACCGCTCGTGTGAGGATCTGAGTTCAGTTCCCAGCACCTTCATGATGGTTCATAACCTCACGTAACTTCAGTTCTATGTTATCCAATATCCTCCTTTAGCCTCTAAGGGCATCACTCACATGCACACACACACACACACACACACGTACACGCACATGCACACGCACAATTAAAAATTAAAGCTAAATCTTTAAAAGTAGAAACAGACAATTATTTAGGGATATGGGTTTCCCTTTCCTGTATAAAATGCTTCTTCCAAAAGCACAGATGGGTGGCAGAACCATGGGGTCACGTGACTCGGAAAAGCTTAAAGAACGCCGAAAACCACAGCTGAGAATTAAAACAGCAGGTAAGAAGTTAAAAAACCAGAATGCACCCTGGGCAGGTAGAAAAAGTCGTTCCCAGAGCCACTGATTGCTAGATGGAAATTCTCATACCTGTGACGAGCCCAGGCCTTTCTTATGGCATGGCTGTGTGTGACATGTTAGGGCCCAGGTGCTTCGCCACTTCTAGCCATCATTCCAATCAGGCTGCTGCAGGGATTATTATTGCTGGCCCTACGTGTGGTTATTTTGAAGCTGGAACTTAATATAGCTAAATATTCAGGAGATATGATCTTGTTTGGACTTTAGAAGCTTTGACTGTTGGGGTGGCATGGAATTGGGAGGGGAAATAGGGCAGGGTCACATCAAGCTGAGCCAGGTAGGCTGGCTCACAAAGACAGGAGACACAAGGGTCTAGAGTACTATTGTGTCTCCCAATTTTTACTTAATTTTTTTGTTCACAAATGGTAGTTGCTCCTAGTGAGTATGGTCTGGTGAATGGATGAGAAACCATTTGAATATAATCTGATAAGCAAATGAGTGAATAAAGAAAAGATTGAATCCAAGGTACAGAAAGAGTGTCATGGTCAATGTCTGTGGAACTTTCTGCCTTTTCAGATCTCAAACAATAATTTAATGTCACCCCCTCTATTTTAATGTTATGTCATGTTTGTGTTTCTGGTTTGAGAGCCTAAACTTGTCTCTCCACCACACCGAGGACAATGCCCTCCCTCCTTCTTGACCCCCAACCCTCAGAGTTGGCCCTGAACTCAACCAGCCCCAGCTGTGCCCTAATGTCTCCTGAACCACGTGAGCTTTGAGCTGAGTTCCCCTGGAAAACCTTGACTCTCACCGGGAAAATGAAGTTAGTTTCCAGTTCATCCCCAGAGTTAGACTTTCCAATACTCTGTCTGATACGTTCTGATTCCTCCTTCTCCCTTCTCCCCAGGAAATATTATTCAAAGCCCTGAGAACTGATAGGTTTTGCCAAGGCTACATATATTGACTTGTCACAGACAATGGCAGACACATCTGACCTCCAGATGTTCTCTGGTCCAAAATACCAGCCCATCTCAGGTGGCAATGGCTGGAGCTCAGACTAAACATGAGGTCTCAGACAGCCTCGCACAAAGTCACCTTTCAGCTTGCCTGCGGCCCCTGCTACCGTTTTCTCCCTAGAGATACCTTGGATCTGTGCTCCGGGACACTTCATAAACACACCTTGTAAGGACACAGGGGTCTCCATCACACAACGAAGCGGGCCTCAGAGGCCGAGCCTTGGCTTCGCTGTGTGATTTCAGGTGTGTGTATCTGTCCACCAAGCAAGCAGAATACTAATGGCCTCCGTGTTTCAGGGTTGCGTTGGGAATTAGAGTCGGTTGTGCAGAAAGTACGGGGGTGATGCCTGGCTTACACGAGGCTCCACGCAGGTGTGCGCTGCTATTATTCCTAATTCCCTCCTCTGCAGGCCAGTGTGGAATTAGAAGTCGGTCTGTGTGCTCTAATTGGTTTTTATCATGTCACCTTAGCCCCGAGGGAATATCTATTCTCCTAACCTCTCTCCAGGGCCCAATAAGGATGGCAGTGGTGGTACTGAAGTGTACTGACCACTTCCTGTCATAAGCACTCAGCATCCACAGCCTGCATGAGATCCTTCGAGTTGGCTAGTTGGCTCAGTTCCTAACGGGGTGGAAAGGAAAATGTTGATTCTCTGAGGTTGGTAATTTTATCAGCTCCATTTTTTTTTTTTTTTGTCGGCTGAGTGGAAGGAATCTTGGGGAGGGATCCAGAAAGTGGCATCATCAGGACTTGGCCCAGAGAAGTCGATGTCACATCCCTGGTTCACGGCTAGCACAGGTGGGTTCCAAGGTCAGACTTTCCCATTTTGGGTGACACTGGGGTCACCAAAGCAGCTGAACTTTGGTGGTGACAGGCCAACAAAGGGGTGGACAGAAGTGAGGCTGGGGAAAGGCATACAGGGAGAGAGAACAAAAATAAATAAAGATACAAGAGTTAAAAATTCAGAAGCGTTTAGGCACCAAAGTCCTTAGCTTTCTCTTGGGGAGGCGGAAGGCCAAATCACACCTGATGGTGAAAGGCGGCCCCTGCTCCTTGAGAAACAAAACGCCTTTCTCTTGGAGCACAGAACCCTTTTGAGCAAAGCACACACAGCTTTTGAGGGACCACCCAGTAGCGGAGAGCTGGGTGTAGTGACAGGTGGAAACTAGACCTGGGAGGCCATTGGGTTTGATGGTGCCTAATGTCCCTTGAAGCTCAAGGCCAGTGAGGCAGTGGGGCGAGATTTCTCCAAAGCCTTACAGTGAGAAGCTGAGCCCACACCCCACGCAGGTGTTCCGACTCCAAATCTCAGATTTCTTCCGCTGTGTCAGGCGAAGATGCAACCGAGCGGTTAGAGGGCCCGAAGGCAGGGAACTCCTTCAACTGCGAAGGTCACAGCCCCAGTTGCAAAGACCTGAATGCTGCGTGCCATGCATGTGCACGCTACGCACAGGTTTGTATTTGCAGCTGTGTACACATTGGGGATCGCCCACTGGTTAGGCCTCTTAGAGGAACACATGAGTGCAGACCCAGCAATAAGTTACAGGGTCGTGCTTGGGCTCACACTAACAGGTGAAGCACGTCTCTCTGCACAGTAGTGTGTGATATCCCAAAGCAACAGTGAAGGGAAGATTGATTCAGGTAGGAAGCAGGAAGACTGGAGGCTGAGGGAACGTCCCAGGCTCAGGAGGTCGGCACTGTCCTCCAGGTCACCAGTATTATTCAGAGCTGTAGGTCTTAACCATGGCTGAATGTGCCTGGGGACATGAGACCATGTCTGGGGACGTTTGGGGTGTCACAGTTGACAGCAAGGGTGATGACATTGGATCCTGTAAGTGGAAACCAAGGATGGTGCTGGACATTCTGACATATGCAGACCAGCGCTTTGGGAAACACGTTACCCTTCTCCTGGCATCCACACTGCTGTGGTTGGGACAACGATGTGCATCAGAGCGACGAGGTCCTACACAGAGCCCACCGAGCACAGTGGCTTGCCGGTGTCCGTGTGGCCGAGGCTCTTCCAGAAAGTGGTGAACACTCCAGCTGCACATGTCTTCACTGAGCAGCCGAACTAGCTGCTTCTGGTATAGGGGCTCTGCTGACGCTCTGATCCCGCCTCTGGTACCTCCGGCAGGCTCTTGTCTTTAGCGCTGCTCTCTCCCTGGGGTGTCTTAACCCCTTTTGAAGCTAAGATTATTGGATTTCAAGGCTTTTTTTCTTCATGCCTTCAAGACACAGGCCTCAGCCCAGCCTGGTCGTCCCACCACTTGGGGTGTAGAAGCAGGAAGACTGTGAGGTCAAAGCCAGCCCAAGCTGCATAGTAAGACTTTGCCTCGAAAACCAACCAGCCAACAACCAGCCACGGTACCTTTGTCATGGTGGTTGTTGAGTAAGCCTTACAGGTCCAGAACTGAGGACTCGCCCCTTCCCCACTGAGCCCTTGTCATGTCAGGAAAGTCTCAGAGAGACAACTCTGGGCAGAGAGACTCCATGTTTATTCAGGAAAGGGCAAATGGCGGCCTCCCAGAAAAACCATGGGGGTCCAACTGGCAGGACAAGTGAGGGAGGGCACCCAGCCACCACCCGCAGCCAGTGAGTGTTTAACCTGCCCTTTCCATTCTGTTTCTGGTTTCCTGAGGAAGGGTCACCATCTCCCATCCTGAAGCTCCAAGCCAATGGTATAGCTTAGGCTGGCTCCTTTCCTTCCTGGCCCCACTCAACTCCAGTCGACTGTTATCTCCATCCTATGTCGTCTGCAGGGAATTGAGAGGGTATGTTCTAGCACTGACTTCCGCTGTCCCCTGGGGATTGATGCATCAACACACACACACACACAAACACACACACACACACAAACACCACACACACACACACATACACAAACACACACACAAACACCACACACACACACACACACACACACACACACAAACACCACACCACACCATACCACACACCACACCACACTACACACACACATGCACACACAAACACCACACCACACACCACACACACATACACCACACCACACACACATACACCACACCACACACACATACACCACATACACATACCCCC
>BDUI01000008.1:1916534-1939100 GCA_002335545.1 Apodemus speciosus
ACACACACAGAGACACACACAGACACAGAAACACACAGAGACATAGACACAGACACACACACAGACAGATACACACAGACACATACACACACACAGACACACAGACACATACACAGACACACAGACACACAGACACACACAGACACAGACACACAGACACACGCACAGACAGACACACAGACACAGACACACTCAGACACACAGACTCACAGATACAGACACAGACAGACACAAATAAACACACACACACACACACACACACACATACACACACACACACCAAGGCTAAGGTTGCAGTGTATGCTGCTATATCTGGCTTTTACATGCTTTTTTCGGGTCTTCAGGCTTACAGCAAATACTCGACCAGCTAAGCGGTCTCTCGCTGCTCTCTGACCTGCAATGGTGAACTTGGATCTTAATCACCAAGCCATCCTGTTCTCAACTCCAATAATAGGCTTGCATCAGACACTAAAATATGATGCTCAGGCCTTCTGATGCCTGCCAATCCAGGTGTAGAACTTCTGGCTCCTTCGCTAGCACCATGTCTGCCTGTGTGGCTCCACCCTTCTTGTCATGACAATGATGGACCAAACCTCTGAACCATAATACATAATCTTTGCATAATAGATCAATTACAGATTTTTGCAAATCTCTGTCATCTAGTTCTTAAGGCTTCTTTGGATAAATGGCATTACCACGTTTGAATTTCATAACTCTCCAAAAGGACAAGCAACTCCAAGGGGGATTGATTGTTCATCTGAGCGGTGAAGTGGGAAGAAGTCCAGAGCTGGAGTCTGTCCGCCGACTTTCATCTCAGGCTGGGTGTGTGGAGAGCCTTTCTGCTCAGCCCAAGAGAAACAGTTCACCTGAACTCGGTTCACATCCCCTCCCCGGAAGCTCGAAGAAAGACAGATCAGTGCTTTATCCCACCCACCCCCATTCCCCTCCCCCACTTCACAGTGAGGCTCTCTGACCCGCCCAAGGTCAAGCACTGGAAGAATCAAGCTAGGGTGACACTCAAGAGCTCCAGACTCAAGTTTCTTTCTCCTGTGCCAGTTGTGGAGCAGTTTACAGGTGGGAGATCTGGGCTAACCCACAGTCAATTATGAAAAACACAGGCACATGAAAACTTTAGGGACACCTGAGGACCTGTGCTGATGTTGGTCCACCACTGACCCCTTCAAGGGGATAGGAGGTCCGTGTGTGTGTGTGTGTGTGTGTGTGTGTGTGTACATATATTGTGTGTATATTAGAGCCACAGACATCAGAGACCTCAGGTGGGGGATAGACCCAAGATTTGTTGCTATGGCAACACCTTCCTGGTCCAGCCTCCGACTCTCAAGTTGATGGGAGGAAGGAAGAAGAGGACTCAAGGCCTCCCTGCCTGGTTCCAATGAGAGGATGTTGGAGAGGCAGAAGGGTCCCTTGCATAGCGGGCACCTTTCTATAGGTCTGGTCTTCCCTGTCTAAAAACTGAAAGATCCTCAGGTGTCCAGTGACTGGTGAGGCTGTATTAGCCTGTGTGCCAGGCTGTGACGTTTCCCAAGCTCACTGCCTGTTCCAACACATTACAGGGCCTCAGATCACTTTAGGGGCCACTGCCATATATATATATACACACACATACATATATACATATATACACATATATACACATACATACATATACATACACACATACATAGTATATAGAAGAGAAGGTGATAACAAAGCAGAGGTTGCATTATACAGTAAGGACAGGCAGTTTTCTGTGGAAGATTTTGAAGTCAACCATGTAAAGCACATTGTGTGCTGGACTGTGATATGAAGTATGTTCTTTGGAGCTACTAAGTGTTTGACACATAAGTAGTTGGAGAAGGGTCTTGAATGAGAATTTGTCTGAAAAAATTCAGGGCTCTATGAGTATTAAAGCTGAATGGGCCTTCATATCCCTTAGCCACTGTTACCATACATTCAAAACAATGGTTATTCTAGCTGCCTCCTCCCCCCTCCCCCCCACCCCACCCCACCCCACCCCACCCCCCCAGCCTCAGCCAGCTCAATGAGCGGCAGGATTTGGGTGGGGCTGCTGAGATCTGTGATCTGATGAGTGAAGCTGAGGAACTACTGGCCTTCCATTCTGCCTCCTCTCCCTCTGCCAGCATCATTGACACCATTCCGTACCTGTATGCCGATCATGGGTTATAGCTCCTAAGTTATTCTGTGAGCATCGATGGTGTGTGTGTGTGTGTGTGTGTGTGTGTGTGTGTGTGTGTGCATCTGTGTGTGTCTGTGTGTGTGTCTATGTGTGTCTCTNGATGGTGTGTGTGTGTGTGTGTGTGTGTGTGTGTGTGTGTGTGTGCATCTGTGTGTGTCTGTGTGTGTGTCTATGTGTGTCTCTGTGTGTGTGTCTGTGTATGTGTCTGTGTGTGTGTCTGTGTGTGTCTCTGTGTGTGTATGTGTCTGTGTGTGTGTCTGTGTGTGTCTGTGTGTGTGTCTGTGTGTGTCTGTGTGTGTGTCTGTGTGTGTCTGTGTGTGTGTCTCTGTGTGTGTCTGTGTGTGTGTGCGCGCGTGTGTATGTATTTGATGTATTTGGCTGGGGTATACCAATGTGTGTGTGTCTCTCTTCCCCTTCCTTAAATGAGCAAGGCTACCTACGGTATGTTCCGTTCGTCATAAAGGCAGAGCTCAAGAAAGCATTTCAGTCATAGGCACTTTTTAGGCTCTGATTCTAACCTGTCGGTTAACAAAGCCTTGACCAAAGTGAGTCAGGTAATCAGACTTGAAATTCAAGAAGCGGGGACACACTCCTTCCTCCTGGAATGATTAGCGATTTGGTGATGTTTTAAATGCCTCTGGGTAAGCCACATAGTTACAATTCAGGTCCTCACTCAGTGTTTACAGGGCAGAAAGGAAGGGAAGAGTATTGTGTCCTAGGAATTTCTGTGAGCCTTCACAGGACAGGGCATAGAAATCCTAGGGACTTACCCCCCCCCCACCCCATTATGCATCACTACAGAGAAATCCCGAAGCCTTGTCTCCCAGATCGCAGGCCATCCGCACCGGTTATGTGTATTTAACCAATGAAGAAAGTCCTCAAAGGAACTGCCCTTCCCCACTCCCCAGTGCTTGGGCTGTCTCTGGAAGAAAGGAAGCAAGTGGACACCTCTGGGTTCAGGACGAACACTTCTCAGCAGACAGATTCCCTGCCAGGCCAGAGAAAAATGCTGCTCATGACCTTTGGAAATAGTGTCCAGACAAAGGCTTACCTGGTTGTTAAGTCAGCATCTATATCTAAAAGGGGCCCAAGGCCTGGGATGCAGCTCAGTTGGTCTGTGCTCACCAGCATGAAGCCTAGGTTAGATTCCCAGCACCGAATAAACTGGACATGTTTGTGCACACCTGTAATCCCAGCACTCAGGAGATAGAGGTGAGAGAATTAGAAGTTCAAGGTCACCCTTGGCTACATAATGTTTGGGGCCAGCACCCATGGGAGCTCTAAAAACTGAAAGCAACCCAAAAAGGGTCGGAGGTCCAGCGAGCGGGCTCCCGTCTCAGCTTCTCACAGGAGGAGGTTTGGCTCCTGTCGCTTGATGAATTGAAAAGTAACAAGTTGTTGTCTTCTCTCTCCCTCCCTACTGCAGGTGTGCTGAGCCTGCCAGAGAGCCTCAACCTGCACCGAGACCCGCAGCGGCCCAGCAAGCCGGGAGAGCTACCCATGTTCAGCCAGTCGGAGCTGAGGACCATCGAGCAGTCCCTGCTGGCCACGAGGGTGGGCAGCATCGCCGAGCTCAGTAAGTGGACGCTGTCTCCTCAGCCCGGTGGCCGCCCCATACAGCCTCTCTCTGTCTCAAGTGACATGTTGGCCTTTCATGCCAGAGGTGCTCATACTGACCTGTCCAGGGAGCCTCTATTGAGGGCTTGCTGTATACACAAAGCACTGCCAGTGAAATTAGGGAAGATGAGGGCTCTAGAGGAAGGAAAGCCTGCTAAGTCTTGTAGCTCTGTCATTGCCTCAGTGAAATCTAGTCTTCATCTGCCCCAAGCCTCAGTTTCCTTTCCAGTTAGGCCTAAGAAATCATCTCAGCCAGTGCTGGGTGATGTTTTGGTATGGGATTTACAGATACTTATCTCGGGGCATGGTATCTTGCCTGTTGCAGGCAAAATCCATGATCTCTAAACGGTACCCATTAACTCCTGGGGTCTACAGCAGCATCTGTTGAACACACACATCGGGTGTCCTCTCTCTTCTGTCCTTTCTGACCCACAAGACAAGCCAAAGTCCTCAGAACTGCTCTCGGGCTTCCCAACCACGATGCTCTGTTCTCCCTTTGATCCTTTCTGCTCCTTGACCACAAGAGGGAAGCCCCAGGACCTTTGCACTGACTGCTCCCCCAGCCAAACAATTCTCCATGTCTTGCTTTCTCACCCCCGTGAAACAATAATGCTCTAAGGACCCTTTCCTTACTTCAGGCTAGTAAAGCAAACCACGGGGGTTTTTTAAGACAGGGTGGCTTAAAAGGCAAGCATCTGGGGTCTGGAGAGATGGATAAACGGCCAAGAGCCCTTGCTGCTCTTGCAGAGGATTCTAATTCATTTCCTAGCACCCATGTCAGCTGTAACTCCAGCTTCAAGAATTCGAGCCCCTCTTCTGGCCTCCAAGGGCACCCTCGCACTGTGTGCAGGGACCAGGGAGAGGACTTTATTATTGCCCATAGCTCTAGAGGGTTGGAATTTCAAGGTGAGAAATTCAGCTCCTGGCGATGGCTCTCTGCCCCCCTTACAGTCGATACTTCTGAATGGGCCTCTTCCTATAAGCCCTATCATGAGGGCCCCACCCTCTTGGACTTTCCCAGTCCTAAACCCCTGCCAATTGCCCGGCTTTCTAACACCATCACACTGTAGGCCGAGGCTTCCACGTGTGAACTGGGGAGGACATACACATTCGGTCCATAGCCACCTTCATCCCTTATCGATCACTCTTAGGTGTCACACCCAAGCGCCCACCATCCTCCCGCATACTTGATGAGTTTGTGTCCCCTGTGGTCTCCCTATTGAGACATAATTCACACACAGCTTACCTACACAGCCAGTTCCACCATTTTTTTTAGTATATTTATCGAGTTGCACAACCATGACCACAGTCTGTTTCAGACCATTTTTATTACTCCAATTAAAAGCCCAGCCCCCATGACAGTCCCCTCCCTCCCATCTCCTAATCACACTCCACACGTGACTTCTTTACTTTTTGCATTACCTCTCTCCCTGCTGGAATCTGTCCTCCCTTCCTAATAGGACAAATGTGTGATGTGTTCACTGATAGAACAGTATCAGATAGATGATAGATGGATAGATAGATGGATAGGTAGATGGATAGGTAGATGGATAAATGGATGGATAGATAGATAGATAGATAGATAGATGGATGGACGGACAGATAGACAAACAGACAGAAGAGTCTCTGGACCTCATGAAGTATGAAGCATAGAAGAAAGGGAGTAAAGAAAGAAGGAAAGGAGGGAGGCCACAAAAAAAAGTATAAAAGAAATCAGAGAGGACGTGATCGTCAATTGTGCTAACTTGATTGGATGAAAAAATACCCAGGGAGGACCACTGAGGTGGGGCAGTGGGCAAAGGTCGCTGCTTCCAAGACTGATGACCCCAAACTCCATCCCCAAGACCCGCATGGTAAAAGAAAAGAACCATCTCCTCCAGTTGTCCTCCGATGCCCACCATGGATGCTTTGGAACATGCACATTTACACACACAGTACACACATAAGTAAGTGAAAAAATAAGAAATGTCTAAGGGATTAGGAAGCGTTCTAGGTGTGACTGTCGTGATGTCTCCTTTCTGCCATCCTGATTTTCTGCATAAGAGCTTGAGGCCAAGAGAGGGCATAGGGTTTCGGAGGATTGAACCCTGAAAGCCAAAGTCATTCTTTCCTCTCTCATTTCTGTCAGGCATTTTGTTGCAGCAATGTAACATAAATAAATAAAAAAACTCACACAGAGAAACAGTCAATTCTGGAGTATACCGGGTTTGAAAAATATTTGGTTCTATACGCCCTGATTCGGGTTTGTGCCATCCAGCCAACCCCACTGTATTCCTTTCTTCTCTGTTGCTGTGATAAAGTGCACAAGACCAAAAGCAGCCTAGAGCAGGAAAGGATTTATTTCAGGGTCCACTTCCGGGTCACATTCCATCACTGAGGGAAGTCCAGGCACAAACTCAGGCAGGAACCTGGAGGCAGGAACTGCAGAGGTTGTGGAGGGGTGCTGCCTCCTGGCTGGCTCTCTCAGCTCATGGTCAGCCTGCTTTCTTATAGAACTCAAGACTGCTTGCCTGAGGGTGGCATCCCCCACAGTGTGCTAGGCCTTGCCACAACAATTAATCAACAGTCAAGACAGGTCCCCCACAGATAAGACCACTGGGCCATCTAGTCTGAGAATGCCTGAGAAATCCCTCAGTTGAGATCCTCTTGAGTTGACAATAAAAACTAACCAAGACACCAAGCAAAGGAAATTACCGATGCATTTGCTCAGGACTCTCAGTCGACTCTTAAACAGCTTAGCTGTCTCCCAGTTCCTGGTGGGACTGGAGTGTTGATTTCTATACAACTAAACTGTGTAGAAGTTGATGCAGCAATCCCAACAGATCCTGACCAGTAAGAAGCTTCTGGACCCAGAACACAGCCTGGATCTCCTCCAGAGGAGTCCCTGACCCTCCCAGGACATGCTGCATCTCTGGGATAGCAAGCTGTGGGGGAGCAGGAGACTATCTCTGACACTGCATTCATTACTTTTCTGTAACTGTAACAAAATACCCAACAGAACAACTGAAGGGAAACGGGTCTACTAGGGCCCACAGCTTCAGAGGGTTGCATCCCTGGCAACTTGGTTCTGTATTTCTTGACTCATTGTGAGGCAGAAGAACATCATGGTGGTAGGATTATATGACCAGGGGGCTTTTTTACCTCCTTGCAAACTGGAAGCCAAGAACAAGACAGGAAGAGAGCAGGGACATGATAACTTTCAGGACCCATCCCCAGAAACTACTTCCTCCACCTAGGTTTCACCTCCTGAAGTTTCTAGAACCTTCTATGATAGTACCACAGGCCAGGAGCCAAACTTCCAACAGATGAACCTTTTAGGTGAGTGAGGCACACCTCATATGCAAACCATAACAGTCACAAAATAGCTGCTTTCCTGGCCTCTGTGTTGAGAGGTTGGAGTCCTATCACTTTTAGACCACCAAAGTCCTGAGATGTCCCTAGTAACAATATCTTCTCCTTTCACACAGAAAGGACTGACTCCTTTCTGTGTGGTTGATCTAAAGCTTATTTGTGACATAGCCCTGCTGGGAGTCTGGTGATGTCTAGAGACCCGGCCTTAGATATAAAACTACAAAGAAAATCAATTTTTTGGCATTTAAGTCATGGCATAGTGTGTGTGTGTGTGTGTGTGTGTGTGTGTGTGTGTGTGTGTGTGTGTGTGTTTTGCCTACATGTACATATGTATAACACATGCATGAAGTACATGAAGAGGCCCAGAGAGGGTGTCAAACTCCCCTGGAATTGGAGTTACAGATGGTTGTGAGCCACCAGGTGAGTGCTGGGAACCGAACTCAGGTCTTCTGGAAGAGCAGCAAGTGCTCTTCACCACTGATCCATCTCTCCAGCCCCCACATTCTGAGATTTTATTAGCACATGATAGAACAGGATCCAGCAGTAAGTCTGATGGCCACAACATTTTGAGGTTGTGATATTTATGAATACGATTCTGAGGTATCCACAAGGAAGTGATGGATGCTTGCATTTTAACACACTGCCAGGGTATCTTCAGAATGTGCAAAGGCTCTAAGCCTTGGGAAGCATTGCCAGAAAACAGGATACAGAAGACATTTGGGCCTTCTCCTTCTGGGAAATGCCCATCTCCCTCAAGCTGTCTGACTACGGGGTTCTGTCTGACTATATATATGTATGTAATAAGTAATGTCTGTATGAACATTACTTGGGAAGAGGCTTCCACACCATGTAGCCCGCATACTGTTTTATCAGGTCTCAGGGGTTAGTCCCAGGGCTGGGAAGATAACTTAGTCAATAAAGTGCTTCTCAAGCATGAATGAAGACCTGTTTGGATCCTCCACACACACACATACACATGCATGCATACACACACACACACAGCCTTATACCCTTACATACATTTAACACGTACAAAGGTTAGTCCTGAAGTGCCTCAATAGGCCCACCAGCCTCTGTTCAAAGAATTTGCAAAGCAAATCCATGGTTCACCTTAGCAGGCAGCCCACGGGAGCAGCGCACTGCAGAAACTGTTTTTAAGGATAATTTGCTGTGTAAATTAAACAGCGTCATCATTGGATGTTGACTTTCATGTGTGAATTGTTGGCACACAAAAAGGTGTTGCTAATTGCGAGTGTGTTTTGTGTGTTCATTAAGTGGGGCTTGAAGTCGGTGCACAGACATGCTCTGATAAAACCCAGCATAGACAGCCGGTAATAAGATTCCTCTCTTCAGATCTGACTGTGATTTAGGCTGGCCTGCTCCGCAGTCTGAATCAACACAGACAGGCTCTCTCTGTGGACACAGAGAGCTGTTCTTCATAGTCAAAGGTTGTTCTGTCCAGGCGGGTAGTAGAAACCACTGTTTTTGCAGCAGAGGTGAGAGACTCAGCTCTTGAAACAGTCTCTTGGGTCAAAGACTCAAGAGCAGAGCCCCTTCTTAGTAGCTAATAATGATAATAGCACCAACTGATGTCTATGGAAATAGGGTGCCATGCTGGCTAATCTAGATTATTAGCCTGAGGAAATTGGAAGGAATCACCATGGAAACACACCTCTGGGCGTGTCCATGAGGATGTTTCCAGAAAGGTTTAACTGAAGAAGGAAGACCTGCACTGAATGTAAATGGTATCATCCCATGAGCTGAGGTCCTGGGCTGAATAAGAAGAAAACAAGCTCAGCCCTTGGCCCCGCCCCAGCCCCGCCCCAGCCCCGCCCCCGCCCCGCCCCGCCCCAGCCCCAGCCTCTCTCTGCTTCCTTCCTGTAGACACAGTGTAAAGCATCTGCTTCAAGCTCCTGCTGCTCTGCCTTTCCAACCATGATGGACTATCCTCTCAAACTATAAGCCAGAATAAATACTTCCTTTATTGGGTGTTTTGTGACAGCGTCAAGTAATAATTAATATGGGTGCTGTGGTAAATCTACAGATCCGCTTTTGTTGTACTGCCCCTACTTTGTGATCTGGGGGTGGAAGCAGGGGGAGGTTGAACAATAATTCCTCCAGCAGCCTCACCTGTGATCTGAAGGACTGGAAATGGCATCCAGGCTTTGGAAGGGAAACCTGCCACACATCATCACCATAGAACCACTCTCCTACCAGGGTCATGTAAATAGGTCCCACTCAGATCCCAGAGGCCCCTCCATGAGGATGGGGTGCCAGTTGGGGCTATGCTCCTCCAGCTCTGAGGACCTGCGGTTAGTTGTCTCTGAGGGTATACAGACTCTGCACTTACCTGTAGATACCCAACATTCAAAAAGGTTGCCAAGTCCCTGAGGAGTGAACCAGCCCTGAAAGCTGGGGTGTCTCCCCAATTCACCTTGCCATTTCTTCAGTAAATCATATTAAGATTCAGATCTGCACTAAGCCATTGGAATGCCTGGAGCACTCTCCTTTATCCCTCCTGTTACCTTGCTTCACTTTTTATCCTGAAAGTTTCCCAGAGGCATATATTGAAAGCTTATCTTCCAGCCCTTGGTCAGTGGGGGTGGAGTGTCCTTGAGGGAAATCCTGGGATACCAGCCCTTCCTGTTTCTCTTGCTTTTTCTTGGCTGCTACGAGATGAAGATGCCTCTTCTACCTCATGCTCCTTCCGTGAGATAGTGAGTTTCCACAGACCCAAAGTGGTAAAGTCAAGAGACCACAGACAATATTCACTCTCCTCTTAAGTCAATTGCTTGAGGTGTTTTGTTGCTGTGGTGGAATGCTCCTGACATATCGTCTTGGGGTGAAAACACTCACCATTTCTGGATCGTCACCGAGTAAAGTGCACGGCACACACTCCAGGCTTCGTTAGTATGCCCATTTCACAGATAACAAACACTGGGTGTGAGGAAGGATCGTTGTCTTGCCCAAGGGTGAACAACCAGAAAGTAGAAAACAAGTCTTAGTTCAAACGGTTTTCTTTGTCCTTTCTGCTGTATCTGAATAAGCTTTGTATTCTGAGCACCTCGGATACCACCCACAGCTCAGCAAATGTCCCTTGAATGAGAAATTAATAGCCCGAAGTGAGTGCACACAGAGTGAAGAATATGCAGTAGGTTGGGGGCTCGAAGAAGACTCCAGACTAATGTCAAGTTTTCTATTGAACCTTAGAATTTGGAGACCCTGGGTTGAACATATACATGTCCCCAAATACATAATAGGGAAGTGACACCCTAAGAGAGCATGTGGGGCCCACACTGACTTGGAGTCTGTGGGCAGTTGTGGGCACCCTTGAGTGTGGTCCTCTCTTTTCTTCTTCTACTCCCCTCTCTTTGCCTCTTACACCCCCCCCCTCTCCTTTTCCTTCTTCTTACCTTTCCTTCTTTTCAAAATGAAAGGGCTGAAGCAGAAATGAGAATGAAAAAGATCTGGGCAGAAGCAGCCCTCATTGAAATGTGTGATCATTTTCCAAGGAAGTCACCCCTGGCTCACAGTAGTCTTAGTTTCTGGGGGGCTGTACATTCGAGCCGGAGCTGGGCATGTTGGAGAAGCATCCCCTGGGCTGGCATGGAAGATGATTGTAGGTGTCGTACAGGGCCGTTTTAATTTTAATTGCTATGTATATTTCATGAGTGTGAGGAAACATTGGTTTTCCATTTATGGCACTGATATGAAGTTTCCTTTTTAAATAAATTTATTTGTATGAACAAGTGAGGCAATTTAAAGAGAAAATATTAAGTAAATAAATTGTACGAGCTGTACACAGATATGAGAGACGTCATGATGGTAATTCCCAGGTGGCTGACATTTGAGAAACATAATTACCAGTGGATGGATTCTCAGATAGGTTTCTTGAACTGAACTCCAGCTGTCCAAGCTCCGAGCAGCTGGTGACAGATAAAATGATTTTCTGTTTGGGGCTCATGTCACAGACAGGGGAGATAGTAGCACTTAGAGAGCGAAGAGTTTCAAACAGAGGTAAGTGATGGTCTCACATAGGCGGTCCTCCCTAGAAATATGTTGAGGGCCTCACTGGTGCAGGGATGAAGATGACAATGATGATGGAAATCATGTGATGACTGACATGATGYAACAGTATTGGCGATGATGGAGATGGTGGTGATGATGATGAACATGGTGATGGCCGATATGATGTAATAATGTTGATTGATGGTGATTAGAGATGATCACAATGATAATTTTTCATGTAATGATGATAGTGATAGTGTGATGTTAATGCTAGCGATTATGAATTTAGTGATGACAGAAATGATACGATAACGATGTTGCTGGTGCCAGTGAGGATGGAAATGATGTAATGAGGATGCAGATGGTGGTGGTGATAATGATGACAATGGTAGTGATAATACAATAAAATAGTGCCAAATGCTAATTAAGCACAAACAAGGCTCCAGACTCCCACTTAGAGCACTTTAAAGCATGTGTATGCATTTCCTCATCTAATTCTCTGAAGTAAATATTGTCATTATCTCCATTTTACAGACAAGGATGCCAAAGTTAGGTATTTTATGTGTTTTTCCCTTAAAGCACACAACAAATTTACTCTTCCATTCTTTTTCTTTCTCACAGAGAATTAAATTAGCTTGTTCAGAGTCACTACTAGATAATGACAGGTTGGGTGCTAATATGCATTGCAAAGAGCATGCTATCTGCTCCCCAGAAGGGAGCAAGAAACAGGGCACAGTTTCTCTGTGTGGGAGGCTCCATGAAGGAAGCATCCACGTAGATGGTTAACTGTGAAGCACTACAAAATTAAGCAGGTTCGTCTTTGTTAGGGTGTGTTGTTGCAGGGATTCAAGGGAATGAGATTCTGGCCAGAGCATTTTAGAGGGCTCCCTGGAGAGGAGCCATTTGCTCAGCCAGCCATCAGGAGTTGTGAGGATGTGAGAAGAAACCATCTGAGTTAAGAAATCAACAAAGCGGGGACCTGAGATTGCCAGGTAAACTGAATGGTCACCAAGAAGGCAGGGAGATAGTGAGACTACAAGGTAAAGGGCACCCACATACCAGCTTTCCTAGTGCCCCCAGGAGGTGATAATATGGTGGACAAGTGGAAACTATTACCAGCATCTCTCTGTCTCTGCCATTACTGTCACCAATCCCGTTTTCCAGGCACTCTTGAGTTTTCTCATTCTGAAGTATTTCCCAGGAATGTTTTTCATTCCGTTAATATGTATTGATCATACATAAAAGGTTTCATTATGACATTTTCACACACATAAATAATATGATTTGATAGTATTCATCTCCCATTACCCTCTCATCTTCCTTTCTTATGATTTCTGTTTTAGTTTCTTTTCAGTTGCTGTGATTTAAGAAAAAAAACTTTAACAGCAACTTAAGGGATGAAGTTTAGTAGGCTCACAATTCCTGCTTTCAGTCTGTCACTGTGGGAAAATCAAGATGGCAGGAAGTTGTAGCAGCTAGTCACATTACTTCCACTGGCAACATTATATCCAGTGGTGGCAACATTATATCCAGTGGTAGCAACATTATATCCAGTGGTGGCAACATTACATCCACTGGTAACATTATAGCCACTGGTGACAACATTATATCCACTGGCAACATTATATCCACTGGCAACATTGTATCCACTGGCAACATTGTATCCACTGGCAACATTGTATCCACTGGCAGCTTTATTAGTACAAGAGCACTAACTCCACTCCTCACTCTTATCCACTCCTGAGTCCTCTGTGAAGAGGCTCATGCTGCCTGCAGTGGGCAGATCCTCCCATCAACTAAAGAGCCAAAACAACCCTGGAAGACAAGCCCGAAAGGTCTTTCTCCCAGCTGATTTTGGGCTTTGTCAAGTTGACAATTAGCACTAACCATTTCTCTCACTTCCCAGCGGCCAGCAACTGTGAATCTTCAGGGCTTCATGAGCTCCTCTCTCCTGAGAGCATTTGAGAGGAAGAATATTCTAGTCTGTCCTGGACAAAAGGGTAGGCAAAGAAATACCTATCCCCCATGTGCCATAATCCAAGTTCAGAAACTGCAGAAAAGTTGGATCCCACCCATAATCCCTCCAGGCAGAAAAATCCTTGGTCAACACTCACTTTCCCCTTCTCTCGATATTTACTTTGTGCATATTTTTAATAACATAATCCTAATCACACTGTAAGTAATTTTGAAGTTCACACTTTCCCTACTTACCATTTTAATGAAGATTCCTCCTCACGATATTATAGTTTTGTGCAAACAGTTTTGATGTCTGCCTATGTTTATTATTTGATCTTGTAGGCATACTAGAGATTCTTTCTTAGTATTTTTGGACATTTGTTTGTCGGATTTGGGTGCCTGGAAATAAGGTTTGGGTGCCAATCCTTATGGATGAAGATTCTGCAGCATTTTGAATTCTAACACTGGGACACATTCCCAGAAGTGGATTACTGACTCAGGGGACTGGAGCGTTTGATAATACATTTGCTGCATAAAGCTAAATTGCTGCAAGATGGACTGAGGGCTGACCAGCTAAACTGGGCTGCCTTTGAAGGAGAAAATTGGAGCACTGTGGAGAAAAAGACACAGGCACTAGCAAGAGACAGAACCCTGTCTGACCCCCCTGCCACCTCCTCACCCTGCAACCTGGGCCCCAGTTTTCCATCCCAGCAGTGTGGACCTTTGGAGCTAGATTCTTTATGTAGCAGCTGACCTGTGCATTGGATTTCCAGTGGGGTCCCTAACCTCAGCCCACTAGGTATCAATAACA
Source organism: Apodemus speciosus (assembly GCA_002335545.1). Taxonomy (NCBI): domain Eukaryota; kingdom Metazoa; phylum Chordata; class Mammalia; order Rodentia; family Muridae; genus Apodemus; species Apodemus speciosus. The sequence goes on from BDUI01000008.1 coordinate 1,930,475, forward strand.
GCTCCATAAGTGTGAAGAGCAAAACTGTCCCCAGACTTTGCTGAATGTCTCCTGGGGTTGAAAGCCAGTCCAGCGGAGAAGCACAGCTGCAACACTGAACCCTATCAATGTGCACTGCAGACACTGTGGAGGCAAGAAAGGATGTGCTAGGTGTTGGCTTAGTGGGATTCTGTGACTAGAAGGTGCTTGTACTATTCCTAAAAACTGGGGGGCAGCAGTTTATCTGGGACTAGGAGCACTTTAGAGAGAAAGTCTAGAGCCACTCCCAGATCCAGGAGTCTTGGTTGGTTGGTTGGTTGGTTGGTTGGTTGGTTAGATGAATGGGTGGGTGGATGGATGGATGGATGGATGGATGTTTGACTGGCTGGTTGGGTGTCTGTCTAACTGACTGGCTGGCTGCTGGTTGGTTGGTTAGTTAGCTGGCTGGCTGATTGGATGGATGGATGGATGGATGGATGGATGGATGGATGAGTAGGTGAATGGGTGGGTGAATGGATTGTAAATATCTAAGAGGTAGATGTATAATCAACTTGATATCAAACAAAATAGTCCTGATTATCAAAAAATCTGCCTGATCTATTGCCATGAAATTAATTGAAATGTCAAAGGACTTCCTGTGTGCTGAGAACATCTAAGTAATGGATCCTCATAGCATATCCATTTTATAAATGAGAAAGGACTCAACCCAAGTCACATTGTCACACAGCATAAAGATCTTGGATTCCCCAATAACTAACTTAATAATTTCACTTCTCCAGGGAGAACAGGGAGACAACTGTTTTTAACTCCAAAATAAGCACCCACGGATGAAGGCATGAGACTTCTCAAAGACCCCAGAAGGGATTGTGGTTTTTGTTTGTTTTGTACATGCGCGCAGTTGTGTGTGTGTGTGCCTGGAGTTCAGTGACTGCCTGGCCAGTGAGTCCCAGGGAGGGGATGGCAGGTACTACCCCTGAGCATTTTTTTCTTCTTCTAAACATGGAGTTCAAGAGATCAAACTTGGGTCTTCGTGCATCTGCAGCAAGAACTCTACCAACTGAGCCACCTCCCTGGTCCATCTTGGCTAGATTTTGTTTATTTTTTGTTTTGCAAATAGCCGGAAAGGGACAGAAACATTCAGGTCCTTAGCCAATCCACCAACAGGAAGTCCTTAGATACGTGTTTGTTGATGTCCACAGTAGAACCACATCTGAGCTGCTGGCTTCTGTCTTCTTTGCAGCTTTCAAGTACAATGTTTTCGGCCCTGCTGCTCCCAGAGACTCAGCATCCTGCTATCCACCAGCCTTGTCTGAGTGCTGGTCAGTGCAGCACACTGCCCTTTCTGTTCCCCGCATGCAGGTACTGGGAGGCTTCCTGCCTATGTGTCATTCCGAGAGAATTCCCATCCTGGCTGCCTCTTTTTCTTCCTTGCCTGTTTCTCCAAGCTTCAGTGAAGGAGGAAAGGATAGACTGGCTCTGGGACAGGCACTGAGTCAGAAACAGAATTAAGTCTCACCACAGATGTGGTCACTAGGGTGTCCAAGATGGAAGTGCGGCCTCAGGGGCTGCTCTCTGCCACTGACACTCGCCCTGCTATGCCTTTTCCTGCCATTTTCCTACCATGGCAGTGAGCTGAAAAGCAGGAGAAGGGTGTTCTCAATCCAAACCGAGAGAGGATTTACTTTCCTGTTCCTCTGTGACCTCGGTGAGTTGAATGCCCACATTGGGTAGATTTTCCTTAGTGCACTGATTTAAAAGCCAGTCCTGCCAGGAAACATCCTCACGGACACACTCAAAAAGGCTTTGCCAGCTGTCATGCAGCAGCCCCTAATCCAGTCAGGCTGACATCTAAATTAGCCCTGGCACCTGCTGTTCAGCCCTGCTGACCAGGTATTAAGCCTGAGGATTTTACTCTATCACCTCCCATAAGAAACGGTAGAGCTCTGGATCTTGTTTTGAGAAGGATGGTGGAGCTGCATCTGCACCCAGAGGGAGGGACTTGAGGACCTTATATCCTTCTAAAGAAGTGGACCAGACCTCTTGCCCATCATCATTTATGGTGGTGACTCCTCTTTTAGATAAATAGGGAACCTAAACTAGAGTTTCAATCCTCAGAGGAAAAGCTTCTCCTCCCTGTTTGGCACCATGTTGTCTGGTTTTGCGTTCAGGTAAAGTGTATCCCTGCGAGGCTCAGCAGCACGGTGGGAATGAGCTCTGAGGCCTGGACTCAGCCAGACAATACAGATATTGTATTGGGGTGAGAGAGAGAGAGAGAGAGAGAGAGAGAGAGAGAGAGAGAGAGAGAGAGTCAGAGACTGAACACCAGGGAGCCATGCATGATGGCGCACATCTTTAATCTCAGCACTAAAGAGAGAGGAAGGAGGGAGGGGGAGAGGGGGGAAGAGGGAGAGAGAGAGAGAGAGAGCAGGCCTTGTAGCTCATGTCTATTGACTTAGCACTTGGGAGGGAGGCTGAGGCAGGAGGATCCCCACAAGCCTGGAATATATAGGGAATTCAAGGCCAGCCTAAGCTGCAAAGTCAGACTGTGTCAAAAGATAAAGGAAGGGTGGAAGGAAAATGGTGATTTAAAAGATTCAGCTGTATGATTGTGATCTGCAGGCCCAGCACTTGCAAGGCAGCAAGGCCAGCAGACTAGGAGTCTAACAAAAGGTGTGTGTGTGTGTGTGTGCGTGCGCGCGCGCACATGACAATGCTATACCTCATGGGTGTGGGCTACCCACAGAGACCAGAAGAGGAGATCAGATCTTCTGGGACTAGAATTGCTACAGCCATGAGCAGCCTGAGGTGGGTGCTAGGTACTGAACTCTAGTCCTCTCAAAGAGCCATTAGGAAAATTAGCCAAGTCCCGTCAGTATTATAGAAGGTGTTGTACTTTACTGAGAGTCTACTGATCCTAAAAAATATCCCATAAAATATCTAGTCAATGTCTGACTAAGCAACTTAGTTCCACAGCCCAGCCCAGTTGACACATAAAACTAATCATTTTGAATCTTACACAAGTGGCTTCAAAGGTGTGGAACACACTCCACTGTACACTAAATGACTTCAGTGGCCAGGGGCAGGGCGTTAAAATACATTCATCATGTGCTTTTTTTTTTTTTCTTTTTTCTTTTTCTAAAGCCGATTTAACCATAATTACTTAGGAAAGGCTCTGATTGATATGAGCCCCTAAACCTCTTTTTGATACTTTGTTATTCATTTAAGAAGAAAGCAGAAGCAAAATTGAGCTGTCTTCATCAGACATACTTTCTATTTATGGCAAGTGATGCTTATAGTCTATTTAGGAAAGTGACATAATTTTCCTCATTACATGGATGTATTTAAATACAACAAAATGAGTACATTTAAAATTAAGCAAGTAGCAGCAAAGACTGCTCACTTAGGCATGGCAAAGTGGTGAGGGATGGGACCATTGTCTTAGTCGAAACCAAGATGGGCTTCTGAGCTCCATCAGCCTCCCACAGGAAGATCTGTGCTTTGACCAGTAAAAGCATGCAGGTGTGCCTTCATTTAGAAGCCTGCTTTGAGGATGGAGAGATGGCTCAGAGGTTAAGAGTTCCAACTTCTAGGGGCTGGAGAAGTGGCTCATCGGTTCTGAGCACTACTTGCTCTTCCAGAAGGTACAATTCCCAGCACTCACATGGTAGTTCACAACTGTCTGTAACTCCAGGATCTGACAACCTCGAAGACAGACAGACATACAGACAAAACACCAATACATATTATGTCTTAGGGTTTCTATTCCTGCACAAACATCATGATCAAGAAGCAAGTTGGGGAGGAAAGGGTTTATTCAGTTTACACTTCCACACAGCTGTTCATCACTAAAGGAAGTCAGGACTGGAACTCAAGCAGGTCAGGAAGCAGGAGCTGATGCAGAAGCCATGGAGGGATGTTTCTTACTGGCTTGCTCAGTCTGCTCTCTTATAGAAACCAAGACTACCAGCCCAGGGGTGGTATCACATACAATTTGCCCTCCACCTTGATCACTAATTGAGAAAATGCCCCACAGCTGGATCTCATGGAGGCACTTCCCCAACTGAAGCTCCTTTCTCTGTGATAACCCCAGCCTGTGTCACTTGACACACAAAACCAGCCAGTACACATTAAGTAAATTATTAGGATTTCCTATTACTCTTGCAGAGGACTGGATTCAGTTCCCAGCACTCACATCAGGGAGCTCATAACTGCTTAGAACTCCAGTCCCAGAGAATCTGATTCCCTCCTCTGGCATCTGCATATACCATACTCAAATACACAAACACAGACTCAGACACACGTGCACACACATAAGCTACACAAACACAGACTTGGACACACATGCATACACATAAGCAAAAATGAAAATCTTAAAAATAAATTCCAATTTTCCCCCTGAGAGAGAAGAAACAAGAACAGCATTTTTTTTCAAGTTTGCTAGTGTTAAGAAGAGGGAAACAGACCCCAGTGTTGAAGAGTTTGGCTAAGTGCTTGGATTCTGGAGTCAGAGTCCCAGGTTCAAACCCCTGCTCCCCTCCTTTTACATGTTTATAGCTATGTAACCTTGAGAAGTAATGAAACCTCTTTGGACTCCCATGTCTTCATCTGTAAGCAGACTTATAAAAGTATTGTGTGAGGTGCCAGAGAGATGCCTCAGAGGACCTAGGTTTGGCTTGTGGAACCCTCATCAGGTGACTCCCAAACACCTGTAAGTTCAGCTCCAGGGTATCCAGCACTCTCTGGACTCTTCATGTATCTGCACAAATGAGCACATAAATTCATGTATGCACATGTACCATGGTGACAAAATGAGCAAGAAATAAACTAATAGAAAGGATACTTTAGCTCACAGTTTCTGAGCTGCCAATCTGAGGTCACTTTGTGTGTGTGTGTGTGTGTGTGTGTGTGTGTGTGTGTGTGGTCGCTCCGTTTTTGTGTTCTGGACCTGTGGCGAGGCAGAACACCATGGCAGGGTGTGTGTGAGAGAACAAAGTGACTCCACTCAGTGACTGGACACAAAAATACAACTCTCAAAGATGCACAACTCTCAGAGGTAGACACCCAGGAACTAACTTCCTCCCACTAGAACCTGTCTAATATTTCCACCATCCCAACAGTCCACAAGCCATGAATTCATCAATAGATTAATCTCTGCAGGCTCTAAGCACCTCCCAAAAGTTCTGCTGTGGAATTCAACATCCAAGCCTTCACCACATAGACTTGGGGTACACACTGAGTCCAGTCTACTTCCTAGATACGAATTAAAGCATCCAACTGTTGCTGGGACCCAGGAAACACCATGTAAGAAGGAGTTATTGTATGAGAGAGGCTAGCAAGGAAATAGGCTTACCCCCGAGAGCTACTTGGGGAGGACAGAGTGCTCATTGAAAGGGACAAGATGGCTCGAGCACGGCTTCCTGGAGGGGTCACCATCACCCATGCAGTGGATAAGATAAGAGACACTGTGAATCAGGAGAGGCAGTTAACAGGAGCAAAACACAAAGGTCTTCCGGTGGCTTGTTAGAAATTGGATTTCAGGGCTGGAGAGATAGCTCAGTGGTTAAGCGCACTGACTGTTCTTCCGAAGGTCCTGAGTTCAAATCCCAGGAACCACATAGTGGCTCACAACCATCCGTAATGAGATCTGACTCCCTCTTCTGGAGTGTCTGAAGACAGCTACAGTGTACTTACATATAATAAATAAATAAATCTTTAAAAATTAAATTTAAAAAAAGAAATTGGATTTCTAGGGCTGAGGTTAGGATGGTAGGATGCCTAGAATGCACAAAGAAGCCCTGGGCTCCATCCTCAGCACCACATAGTGGGGGTGGGGGGAGGTGATAGCTCATGCCTCCCAGCACTCAGGAGACAGAGGCGGGACCCTCCGTGACTTTGAGGCTGTCGTGGGCTACATTAGAGAGGACAGGAAGCAATTGGAGCTGCAGAACAGCAAGACTCCAAACGATTCCATTGCCATCTCTGCTTCAGATCATGTCCCTGACAGTCACATGGCCAACGAATGTTGTTTCCTCTCTGCTTGATGTGGGACCGTTTCAGTGTCTGAGGGAAGCAGGTCTCTGCAAAGATCTTCAGGTTGATGCCTGTGCCTGGAAGTTCTGAAATTTTGCTTCTGTCCATAGGTGACCTCGTGTCCCGGGCGATGCACCATCTACAGCCCCTCAATGCGAAACACCACGGCAATGGCACGCCCCTGCACCACCAGCAGGGGGCGCTCTACTGGGAGCCAGAGGCCCTGTACACGCTCTGCTACTTCATGCACTGCCCGCAAATGGAGTGGGAGAATCCCAACGTGGAACCTTCCAAGGTCAACCTCCAGGTGGAAAGGTACGTCTTGCCTGACTCCCGAGCATCACAGAACAGCTCCTGGCTCGCCATAGCCTTGTGTTGGATTGGCACTGCCCTCTCAGATGAAGATAGGTTGCGGGGTGGGGATGGGAGAGAATTGCTGCCCCTATCCCGTAGCACACTGGAGGGGAACCTCATGACCTGAGGAGACATCTTTAAGCCTGGTGAGGTTTTGAAAATAGCCTTGTTCGTGTCTGGTCCTGTAAGGATAAAACTGGCCGAGATCACCTGCATATCTCCAAAGGGAAGGAACCTCTGGAATGCAATCTGGCTTCCTTGTAAAAATAGCTTGGGGGTGACATCCTCTTAAATGCCTCTATCTTTCTTTCTTCATGGCTACCTTGGGACCTCGGGTGGATTAGAGCACTCGCTTAGCCAGAAGATGGTCCTTCCGGTGGAATGGATGCTAGGCTGTCCTGGAAGAAGACACTTAACTGTCCCCAGAGTGTGGAATTCTTGTGGGAAGAGAAGGATGGAAAGGGGCTCTGAGCTGTGTCCCTCCATTTCTGCTTGCCTCAGCCTCCCTTCTACACACTAGAAAACCTAATTACACAATTTCCCAGGATTCCTCAAACCTTTAAATCCCAGGATCCTCTGGGGAAAATCCCCACTCTCTGAGATCTGGGATTAGAAATGGTTTTCAGAACAGGCTACCTGGAAGTGTCCCCTCTCAGCTCCCTTCTCAGCTGTCTTGTCTCCTGGAAATGAATCAGGCCTTACCCTGACACAGGCCTTTCTTGGTCTAACTACAATGGAAATGACTCCCATTCATACAGAGAATCACCTAGGAGAATAGGCATTGGGATATATATACTGCCTGTGCTCTAACCGGGGTACTTCCGACTAAAAACTGAAGCCTTGGGTAAATGCCTTCCCCTCCTCAGCCTTGGTTTCTTCATCTGCAAAATGGGCTATAAAAAGCAAGCTCCTTACAGGGCTGTTGGAAACTTAAGTGGTTTGAACATTGTGTAACATACAAGTATCCAATGCCCTGCTCTCACTGCTGTCATTGTAGCTATTGAACACATTGTAGCTGTTGTGAACACATTGTAGCTATCTCTAACACTTTGTAGCTGTTGTGAACACATTGTAGCTGTCTCTAACACATTGTAGCTATCGCAACCACATTGTAGCTATCTCAAACACATTGTAGCTATTGAGAATACACAGCAAAGGGATTCCCAGCTTGGGCCCCTTTCTATCACTCTAATCCAAGTGATTCTAGTTAAAAAAAAAAAAACAAAAAACGGTGATTCTGTTTCTACCATAGTAGCTTGTGCCCCAATGGGTTCCCTTAAGATCCTCCCACTCCCCAGCTTGCTGTTAAAACAAGAGGATGGAAATTGGCCAGGCATCTCCCAGTGGAGGAATCTTCTGGGATTTTAGGAATCCCAAGTTAGAGTCAGTATCCAGTCATACTGAAGCTAATGGATCAAGAGTCACCTAGGTTTTTCACATTCCAGGCCAAATCGGTGGACACCCTAGGCAAATTTCCATGTGCAAACATGTCCCACTGCACTGAAATGTCCACAGTCCCTGAACAATGTCTAACCTCAGCCAGACATACCAGCACCTTGGCTTCTTTGACTATATGTCCTCAGAGTTGAGGGAATTGAGGCCTTTGGCCTCAGCCTTAGAGGTATCATGCCTTTCAGAGCCTAGGAAGTGGTGAGATTCCTTGACCTTTATATCACCACAGATGATGTTTCTCCATGCCCAGCCCAATGTTGCGCCCTCTGAGGCAGACTCTTCTCTTTCCATCCTGCCGTTCCCTTCAGATTCCTATTGTCTAGTCTCACACACACCCCTGCCTAGCATAGTAACTAACCTGTGATTCCATACAGATTCCTATTGTGTGTCAAATGTCATAATGTCCAATCACGCCAGAGTCATCGCTGAGATCAGTGCTGGGCATACAGTGGGAAGCCAACAGGTGCAAATACAATGTAGACATGGACTGATTCCAGATGCCTATGCGACATGTCCCTCAGGAATTCTGACATCATCGTAAAACCGAAGTCATCATAGCCCCAAATCTGCTGCTCGTCCTGTCTCTCTAGTCTGGCACTCCCATTGGCTTTAGAAAACTAGGACCATTGTGTTCGCATTCACATCCAACTGGCCAGCATGTTGCAGTGTGACTTTTCCTGGAGAGATGAACGTCTATTCACACTTGACAGAGAGGGCACCAAACAGTAGACAGGAAATGATTCCACACGGGTCTAGTTTAGTGTAACAGTGAATTTAATCTCTCTCTCTCTCTCTCTCTCTCTCTCTCTCT
>BDUI01000008.1:1950258-1981457 GCA_002335545.1 Apodemus speciosus
CTTTGTAGACCAGGCTGGCCTCGAACTCAGAAATCTGCCTGCCTCTGCCTCCCAAGTGCTGGGATTAAAGGCGTGCACCACCAACGCCTGGCCTGTAGACTACTTTCGATTATCTAGAGTCACATTCGTGGAGAGGAGGCAATGTGCCTGTACCCAGAGATCGAGCATGAGTTCTCACACAGGCGAGGCAGATCCTCTGGTGCTGAGCTACATTCTGGCCCTTCTCTTTAAACTTTAACTTTGAGAAATTTGAGACAGTGCTTTGTTCTGTTGCCCCAGGCCAGCCTTGAACTTGTGATCCTTCTGCCTCAGCCTCCTGAGTGGCTGGATTGTAGGTCTATGCCTCAGGGCCTGACTTAGAGCAGACCTTCCTGAAGTCCCGTCATTAGCATCTCTCTGCGGTTTCTCCAGACACTCTCAGGATGCCAGCTGCCTTGGAAGTTTCGGGGCATCTGCCGACGAATCTTCACAAGAGTAGTGCGAAGCTCTCCTGGGCATGCTTCCCTTTTGCTATCCCCTTCTCGTCGTGAACTTTAGCCCCAGAGAGGTCAAGCGGCTTGCCTGTGTCACACAGCTAGGGAAGAACCAAACTTGGATATGAAGAGAGGAAGCATGAGCCCAGAACACCTTCCAGCCACACGCCCTGCCTGGGGTTGAGGATCCCTGAGACGGGCAGAAGCCTGAAAACAGTCTTCTTTTGATGTGCTTCCCTCCCCCTCCTCCTTTGTCTTTCTAGAATCTTCCCTGCCTGTGGCCTTGACAAATACTGCTAACGATAAATCGACTAACTTGACTACAGTTTTAAAACCTCAGAGACATGTGTTAACTTCTCAAATTCCTACAAAGGTAAACAGAGTCCCCCGCCTCTTTGGCTTTCACTGCTAATAGGATACAGGAGAACCACACGCCCGCTGAAGCACACTGTATTGATTTGTTCCACGTATGAGCAAATGGGGCTCATTAGCATAACCATGACCCCAATATTTGTCATTTCATTGTAGTGAGTAAGTCTAAGATCCCCTCTTCGTGATCTTGAAGCATAGACAACACTATTGTCAACTGCAGTCTCTCTCTCGGTAGATGGAAATCCATCTGTCCCTTTTTCTCCCTTTAACTCTGCACAGGCCGACGAACCTTGGCCAACCTCTGCCGCTTTGAGATGCGCCTCACAGGAAAGCGGTACCTCGACCCTGTTTGAGCATCTCATGTTTTGGCTTATGTAATTTTTTCCATTGTTTTTACCTACATGAAGGCTTTGACTCATTACCCACTTGTTCCTCTGTCAGTCAGTTGCATCCAGCGTCTGCCATGAGTTTTGCAGTAATGGACGCTGACCGGGGCAGGAGCACAGTAAGGATTTCGACAAATGAGTTTGGACCTCCTTCCTGAAAGCCTCACAGGAAGGGTGTTATTAGCATAATCTGAATTTTATTGATGGAGAAGGTGAGGCAGAGAGGCAAGCGGTTACAAGGCCCCTCCCCCCGTCCCCACCCCCACCCACCTCCCCCCCCTACCCCTCCAACCCCCCCATGACAACCCAGGAGCAGCTTAGCCCCGGGCATGGTATGGAACTATGGAACTGTGACACTTAGCTGCTGATTGTCAGTCCCTGACAGCAGAGGGGGAACCAAGGGCCCCGTATGGCTCCTTTGAAAGGGAGTACCTAAGGTACAGACAGACAGACAGACAGACTACCTGAAGAACACCAGTGAGGGGGGCGGTACTTGAGTCTGACTGCGGAAGGTGGATCAGTTCATGCAGTTATATGAAGTCAGGGACGCAATCCAGAGATGCTCTAGATTAAAATAACCTAAACATTCATGGTGGAGGCCAAGACCAGCCCTGGAGGGCCCGTGCTAGAGCCAGGGTATCTTCCTTTAGACCTCTGCAAGAGGTACAGCTATTTCACCATCAAAATACCCCAAATGTTTTCCTAACGGTTGATAAAGAGCCACTGCCTCGTGTGCCCCACCCCCCACAGTATATCCTAACAGCATGATACCCTGCAGTTACCACCGTTAGGGTCTGGCCTTGCAGTGAACCTGAGAGGCCCTGTCTGTACTGAGGTCACAGGATGGATAGACGGCTGCTTGACCTTGCTGGTAGTTGCATATTTAGAATACCATCCAGGAGTTCAGAGATGGGAAAAATGATGGGCTGCCCATGAGGGTTGGTCTCTGTGCCTCTGACAGAAGGCAAGGGTTGAAGGTAGGCGTCCTGGGGTGCTTGGGAGGGGCCAAGAACAGAAGGCAGAACCTGCCTGTACTGGCTGATTTTGTGTGTCAACTTGACACAGGCTGGAGTCATCACAGAGAAAGGAGCTTCAGTTGGGGAAGTGCCTCCATGAGATCCAGCTGTGGGGCATTTTCTCAATTAGTGATCAAGGGGGGAGGGGCCCTTGTGGGTGGTGCCATCCCTGGGCTGGTATTCTTGGGTTCTATAAGAAAGCAGGTTGAGCAAACCAGGGGAAGCAAGCCAGTAAGAAACATCCCTCCATGACCTCTGCATCAGCTCCTGCTTCCTGACCTGCTTGAGTTCCAGTCCTGACCTCCTTAGGTGATAAACAGCAGTGTGGAAGTGTAAGCAGAATAAACCCTTTCCTCCCCAACTTGCTTCTTGATCATGATGTTTGTGCAGGAATAGAAACCCTGACTAGGACACTGCCCATCCCAAGATGTTCTCCTAGCACACTCTCCTGTCCTGCAGGCACTGAGTTAAACCACCCGAGAAAGCCTCTGTTCTCCTTAGGGCCTTTGCTAAAGAGCTAGACAAGCTGTGGAGGGGCTAGCCTGTGGCAGGCCTGGGAGAGTGCTTGTCAGAATTCCTCCACTTGAACTTCAGGGTCACCTTCTGAGACAGGGCCAGTCTCCATATTTTACTAATGGACAGGAGAGTGGAAAGTTCAAAGCCTTGCCCCAAGGTCACAGAGGCCTGTTAGTGACTGGCTAGAAGCTGGGTGCTTACACTCAGTGATCCCAGGGGTCATAGCTTCCACACACACACACACACACACACACACACACACACACACACACACACACACCACAGCTCTGACATTGCAGATGGCCCCGCTGCCCCCATGCCTGTATCTGGTGCCGCCTCCCCAAGCTCCTTGCAGGCAGAGCTGGGCTCTGTCCAGCTCTCAGTATTCTTGGTACTGAGGAGGTGAGAGAGCTAGGCCAACCTAGGACCTGACAAAGGCAGAGCATAGAATGATGCAGGAAGCAGCGTCCTGCAAGGGTCCCAGAGAATGACAAGCCCATAGTCTACAGAGTGCAATTCTCTGCACCCCCCCACACCCCCCAGGTCCTGGCTCTACCAGCTGGCCTCCCACTCCTATATGGGCCCCGGGGCAAGATGCTTGATTTGCCAGGAACTGGCAGCTTTTTTGCATTCCCTGTGCTTGGATTTTTGGATTCTGGAACACACAGGGAAAGGACATAAATAAATAAATAAATAAATAAATAAATAAATAAATAAATAAATAAATAAATAAATAAATAAATAAATAAATAAATAAATATCAGAAAGGACATAAGGACAGGATGTAACACCGAGCTGAACTCAGGCTGTGATCCCCACATTACTGCAGAAGAGTAGGCATCTGGGCTGTGTATGCAAATTAGCTCTGGAGGCCGTCCAATGGGAGCTAAGAGCTGGTCCGGCATGGTGGGGTCCAGGGCGGGGAGGCCTGGTGCTGGGAAGAAGCAGAGCAGGCCCGCAGACCCAAGCGATCCTAGAAAGGTCCTGACCTGCTAGGCCACACATTCCCTCTCTTCTCCAGCCTCCAGTATTTTTTAAACATGGTCTCAGGCAGCCCAGGCCTCACATTCAGGATATTGCGGGCACAGGGTAGCCTTGAACTCCTGATCCGATTGCTTCCGTCTCGGGGGTGCTAAGATTACAGGAGGGCACCGCCACACCAAGGGCCGAACCAAGTCCTTGCACAGACCACAAACAGCAGCAGCACTAAGCTACACCCACAGCCCCGGACGGCCACTCTTAGGCAGCAGTGTTGGGGATCTCAGCCCGAGCATAACCAGATGCCACGCCCTGTGGGACTAGCCAGAGCGGCAGATCGTCTGCCCGGAAGACGCATACCCGAGGTTCACATCCTTCGAAGGCTCACGCCACAGCACAGCCTCCACTGGTTTCCAGCGTCTTGACTTTTACTGATTTAATCATCCAACCCTCCGTCCATCTTGCGCTCCTCTTGTGCTGCATTATTTTACAGCTGCAACATAAAGTGAGATAAATTCAAACTTCTAGTTATTTTTTTTCCTGAAAAGGTATATAAGCTTTTCTTTAACTATTGCAAAATATAGAAAAATATCAAAAGGAAAACTAAAATTATCAAAACGGTGCCACCCAGAGGTAGCCAAAATATAATGCTTAGGGCATGTTCTTGTGTACTTTCTGTTGCTGTTGTTCTTTAATATAAATAGTGAGAGTTTTTAAAATATCTGTACTGTGTACATAACTTTATATTTATATCCCTTTATTTCACTTAATAGTGTCCCATAAGCATTTTTTTTTTGGTAGTGCAGAACATTCATGCTCATCATTTTTAATGGCTGTGAAATATTCCTTCTTGTGAATGTACTGTAATTTGCCTAATATCTCCCCGGGTGCTGGTCATTTGGGTTGTTTCCAATTTGCGAATTGCTGTTCTTTGAAAACTACCCACCGTGGCATGACTAAAACATCTACGGAGACAGAATGGAGGTAACAAGCGGAGTCTGTTCGGAGGAGAGCAATTGAAAGATAATTCACAGGGCCTCTGATGGCCAATGTGAGGGAGAAATTGGCTGAGAAGCCCAGCCCTTTTCCCCCACGAGGAGCCTGGCCCAGCCCGCCTCCTACATCCTTTCTTAAGAAGCAGGGCCTTGTGGGAAAGGCAGCCTGCAGGCTGCAGGCTTTCTTTCCACAATCTCAGAAAGGATCTCTTGGAATGATCACGGCGGGCCTCCCTAGCTTCTCCCTCCAGACTCCCAGCGAAGATCGAAGCTCCCTTTCAAGATTAGTTGGGACTCTTCTTCGTGTTCCCCCCACCTAACGAAAACCATGAGATTTTACAAAATTGAAACTAGAATGCAAGAGCGTTGGCCCTTTTTAAAAACAAACAAACAAACAAACAAACAAAAACCAAAGGTCATTGTGCGTGCACTTGGCTCAGTCTTCTCGGTGCGTATTTGGTGGTTGTGTGTGCTTCTTTCTAATGTAGATTTCAGATTTTGCGCTCTGCACCACGATTTTCCCCATGTATATGAAACTTTGCCCAGGCAGGCTTTCTTTCAATCTTTAAAGACTGTGGGAAATTCAGTCAAGATTCAGCCAGCCAGGTTCTGACATGCCCCGGAATTTCGGCCGAGAGGCTAGCAAAAGCAGGTAGCTATTTCCTCAGCCTTGCCTCTTCTCACTACCAAGTCCAAGCTGCAAGGCTAGCGGAGCCTTTCTACAACCGTCCTGTCAGGCCCTGCTCTGTTCATCCCGGAGGCAAACCCCATACCCTCGGGTGGCTGCTCCCCGGACCCTGGGCAGCATGGCGTGGATGGAAATTTTTTGTGAACAGAGAAGAAAGCTAGCACGTGGTGAAATGGAGAACCATCCCGGGAATGCTGGGATTTTAATAGGCCTCCTTTGCCCTTCACTGAGGATCTGCCTCTGACATGGTATCTCGGAGCACTTTATAGAAACAGACCACATGACACTCTGTCTGCTGTTCACCTGTTCTACCTTTCTGCCTCCTCTCTGACCTGGTGGTCACTTAAAGCCCCAGTCACTGACTGCAAACCCTGTTCTAACAAGCCTGCAGGTCCATGATCAATGACAATCAGACTTCCTGCTATTGGGGTGGCTTGTAAGTCAATACCGAGGGGCTACACTAAACTGTGGGCAGCTCAAACACCAGGGATCAGGCTTTAAAAAGCTAGAGTTCGCTGTGAGACTCCGCCCAGAACTTCCCCCTCTAAGGTGACTCTTAATGAACTGGGAACCAGTCAGTACTGAGCCTGTTCCAAATGGTTCTCCCTGTTCATTTATCTTCTATCCTTCAGTAGAAATTCCCAGTTGCCTACTCAACTCCACAGAATTTCCCTAAAATGCCCTGTATTCTGCCTCTGCTCTGTCGGGAAGCCCTCCCCTCACACAGGCTCAGCCGGTGCTGACATCAGAGCGCCATCTTCATCATCTCAGAAGGACTGAATGCTCCAACCATAGGGCTTCTAGATGTCAGCTTTATACCGTCGTTTCTTGTGCTTTTTCACAGAAGAGCAGAAGCTCACTGGGGGCCGGGACCTCTGCAGTATCACCAAGCTCGGAAGTTGGCACCCAGAATACATTCATACAATTATTTTTTCTATTCCGTAAATAAATAGTACACGGCTACTGGGCCAGGCAAAACACCTGCCTTTGTGGGCTTCGGATCTTACCACAAGAGAGGGAATGAAACAAAGTCCCGATAATGTATAGAGATCATGAATAGAGACAGAGAAATAAAGCCAGGTACTCTAATCAAGCAAGGAAGGAGCCGTCTTAGGTAGGATGGGCTGAATGTTTCTCTTCCTGTGTGTAGGGAGCTAAAGAAAGTGAGGCAGCAAGCCAGGTGTGCAGAGGACTGACCTGCCAGTCACGGAGAACAATAAATGCAAAGGCCCTGGGGCCGGATCATTCTTGACAAATTGCAGGACCAGCCAGCAGACTGGGGAAGGTGGAAGGGGGGGGTAGTGCACTGAGAGCAGGTCAGGCAGGCAAAGGAGCACGGGTTCTCTCCTGTCTAGTGACATGCCCCGGAAAGGTCTGTGGGTTCCTTAGGATGAGCTGAACTCAACTAAAGCACACGAGGTGTCATCGGGTGACCTGGTCTGCCCTTACTACCTAATACTCCTTGGAATCAGTCCCTTTGGCGACTTTATGACCCACTTCAGCATGAGTCTCATCTGTCCAGGTACAGCAGAGCCTTGGAGATTACTCCAAAGCCTTTCAGCCAGTGCCCTTTGCTAACTGCTCCCTGCACCCGTGTCACTAAGATCACAGAGCTGGTACAGGGGACATCTTCCTTACAGATGTCCTTCTAGATGTCCTTCTAGATAGGACTAGAGGCCCAATACGAGCCTACTATTTCTAGTTCACTTCTGTCTTTCACAGAGTCTAATGTCTTGATTGGAGGGCAGGGGGTCACTGGAGTTCGTTCCGGACCCTTGGCGGGGTCTTAGGTCTGACTTTTAACCTAGTTTGACTAGAAACCCAAGTCTGTTTCTCATTAAGTACTAATGATGTGGAATTTTTCCTTTACTGCAACTGGAAATGAATCACTCTTTTTATCATTTTCCTTAGACCTTATAAGCCAGTCCCATGAACATCCCCCAGAGTAAAGAGGGAACCCCCCCCCAGCATCTAAACCAAGCACATTTGCAGACTTAGTAAGGCATTCTGCTGCATGACTCTACCTGGGGAGCTGTAAGCGGGCATCAATTCACCCCATGTGGGGCCCCATGACCAGACCAAAGGCCAATCATGCTCAAGTCTCACTTTCGGAGCCTGTGAGTTTATTGGGGTCACTTACAGGAGCATAGTGAGCGATTACTCACAGAACATGGGTTACACAGAGACGTGATGGAAAGGCCCACATGGACCAGCATGGGAGACACCATAGGAGTTACCTTCTGGAGTCTCTTTCCCAGCCCTCAGGCAGCTCCATCTAAGATGGTCTCCTGACTCCTTTTGTAGGTGGTGGTGGTGGTGGTGGTGATGGTGGTGGTTTGATTTTTGTTTGTTTACTGATTTCATAATGTTGAGGCAGAACCTTGGCCTTGTGAATCTCATAACTTTAGAAACTTCCTGGGCTTTGTAAGTTGCTTTTTTAGCTTCTTACTTCCTCTGCACCTCCTCCCTCCCTCCTAGAGGCAGTGATTCAATCAGGAAGAACTCGCTATACAGAACCTTCACTGATCCTTTAACAAATATTTATTCATTCATCGTAAAGACACTTAGGGAGGACCTAGTAGATACAACAGAACACAGGGCAAGCCTTGCTCCTTCCAAGGTGATTGACTAGTGAGCAGAAGTTACCGGAACAGGAAGTGGCTATCATTGTGAGCCTGAGCAGTGATGAGCTACTGTGGAAGATTGAAGGGTGCAGACCTGAAACCCCTCCTCAGTGTGGTTGGAGTCATAGTCCAGATGCCAGCTAAGCTGAGGAGATGCTCAGTAAAGTATGTACCCCGCAAGAACCCACATTTAAAAAAAAGATTAGGAAAATAATACAGAGGCCTTGTCAACAATGAGTCTGTTCTGTGCCTACAATATGGTTTGCTGGGTATGACCACTTGCCTCTAAGCCTGATGATGTGAGTTCAATCCCAGGAACCCACATGGTGGAAGGAGAGAGCCAGATCCACAAGTCATCTGCTATATGTATCTCTCTCTCTCTCTCTCTCTCCCCCCCTCTCCCCTCTCCCTCTCTCTTCTCTCTCCCTCTCCCCCTCTCTCTCCCTCTTTTTCTTCCCCCCTTCCCCTCTCTCCCTCTCTCTCTCCTTTCTCCCTCTCCCTCTCTTTCTCCCTCTCCCTCCTTCTCTCTAACACACACAATAATAATAATAAATTAACATGTAATAAAAAGTTAATTGATCGACTTAATTGTTAGGAAAATGAGGGTTTGGCAAAAGGGAAAGAAGATACATATGTAATACATAGTTATATGTTTCATATCTATGAAGTTGTGACAGAATTAAAAATAATTTTGAAAAAATGCAACAATGCACATTCTAATTAGAGAACTGAATTTAGTAGTGAATCTTAAACTGAGAGTTCTAGAGATATTTCTTTTATGCGCTATAGAATTGTGTCTGTGCCAGGCGATTATTGCTTTCACTGAGTTGTCTAGAAATGCAAATGTGAACACAATGGCTGACGTGTTCGCGCAGCATTCACTTCCTGTAGCAGATGTGATAAGGCTCCAGTGAGGTTCGTTTGCAGTGTCCCAGGACACTTGATAAGCACACCTTGACAGCGTTCTAGAGAGCTACCTCTGCCTCTCAATTTTTCATTATCATTTAATTTTTTGACTTGATAGAAAGATCTAGAGCAATTCACATTTGAAAAATAAATATATTTGTCTAATGTCTTCTGAACATATAAATAACTGCTATTACCCTTCTTCGGCCTTTGCTCTAGAAGAAAATTAAATGCTGTTAATAAGCTCCGTTTGCAAGTTGGTTTTGCTGATGTGGAACATCTGTAGGTAGAGCTTTAATCTTTTAGAATTGATGTAAGGATTGGCTTGTTTGTATAACCGAAAACTCATTTTTGTACTTTTTAAAAGGTCGGTTCCTTATAAAGTACACTCGCAATCTTCTATCTGAGCTGGAGATTTGGGTTTGCTCTCTGTTACGCAACCTTTAGCATCTTCTATCCACATCTGCCATTTTTGTGCTCTCTGTACCCACCACGGCGGTGGAAGGCTCACGAGGCTCACTTTGGGTAGACTCAAAAAGTGCACACAACAGAGGTCTACCGTGCAGAAGGCAGTCCATAATTGGTATTTAGCATTGTCTCAGGTGGGTGCTGACCCCGGGGTTGTGACTTGTATGTGAATTTCTGCTTTAATAATAGGATCTCAGGCTCTGTCAGACAGGAGCACATTCAGGGCTTGCTCTTGTCTGTGTGAGCCCGCCCCATGACCCCTGCCTGCCCACAGACCTGTGGGAGACCTCTCACACCTGAAGCAGGGTTCTTCTCATGCCATCTCCACCGATGACTTTGGGGACAACTTCGAGTGTCCTACTGGATTTCCCAGGAATCAGTTGTCTCCTGTGCCACTTGCCTGTTGGGTGGATCAGTATTCCATGGAGTCTCTCCTTTGCTCTGTGTGATATAATAATGTGCTATTGTACACTCGGACCCAAGCATGGAAACACCCTCCTTTTCATCTTACAACCCAAATTTTCTTATCCTGTGTAACCCATGCTTCTGAGAACCAGAACTGGGGAACAGAGAACACTGATCCAGCAGTTCTGGTACTCCACTGCTGAATCGACTTTAATAGCGATCAATCGGAAATCCAACCACTTTAATTAAATTAAGGCGACTAGAAGCAAGTAGCATAATCTCTATGCCCTTCCTTCCATCAGACAAGAAGGTTTGGGAAGAACTTACTGACTGGAACACTATGCCTGTAAGAAACCTTGTGCACTAGGGCTCAAATATATTATTGTAAAATATTAGCCCTTCTGTTTCACTGGCCAATAAGTTCTATTTCTACCAGTGTCAATCAACTTACAGTACTGCAAGATATAAAGAATTCTTTATATAAAAAAATATAGAGTCTACTTATATATTTAAAAATAGGATATAGTGCTGGAATCGGGTTTGGGCGTGGCTCTAGCTGTCACAGTCCAACCTTCTATCGTGTACTCAAGCTTCCTTCCCGAGGGATTGTCCAGCTCTATCCCCCAGATTTAAGAGTTGAGACTCCTTTTGCTCTGAGGAGCATAGAGCAGGATCTTCTCCATGGAGCACACACATCTATTCCTCATGGCTCAGGGTAGTTAGACATAGCTCTGCATGACCCAAAGCAGCCATTCCTCACTGAACACCTTCACTGTGCCAGGCCAGACTAAGGATACCTAAGTGCTCATTTCATGAATTCGTGAGAACTCAGAGCTTCTGGTCCATGTGACTTGACTCTTGGGCCAGTTGCTTTGCAGCACCAGGATGAAACTCCAGAGAGCTATCTGGCTCTGCAGCCTGCACACTTGGGGAATGCTAACAAATATTTCATTGAGCATTTATATAAACACCTATGTCTGTAAAATATCCTTTTCCTGAGCATTTAAGAAAGGAATGAAGTGTAGCCAATGGTAAATAAGCGTGGTGACGTCATCCTAGGGGAGCCCTTTCTAGAGCTCCGGATAGTGGGGTCTTCATCCAGGCTTGTAATAATGTTAGGCCTTGACTTGAAGCCTCACTGTTCCAAAAAGGGAGAGTGATTTGTTTGTCCCCATGTGCAGACCCAGCTCCTGTGTATAGAGGTGGAGTAGGAACTATCCCACAAGCCCACGCCTAGGAAAAGTAGGTCAGTAAGCCAGAACACAAGAGGAGGATGGGGCGTGCCTAGAAAGGTGGGGGCATGCAAGTAGATCGTAGGGTCAGATTTAAGCAACTGACACATCTCAGCGACAAGCAGGGAATGTGTGGCGGGACCAAGGCGCTAGAAATGTAGATGCACAATAAGAAGCCTGTATCAGGAACCGGAGGGGAAAGCCTGCCAGCCGGAGGAGCACAGAGTGCATCGTGTAGGGGTTCCCTTTAGGCAGGCTGAGGCAGTGCTACTGTTGTATTCAGAGGACTTACTGGTAGATCCCTGGTCTTGTGGGTGGTGTCTTTGCTGAGAGTTTGCGGCAGCTTTTTATGTTTTTACTAGCGCACATGAATCACACATGATAATGGACTCTTGCTATACCAGCATACAATGTGTTTTGATCATGTTCATTCCCACCCCTCTGTTTGGTTTTTTGTTCCCCTCCTAACCCTTCCTCTTCCCCTAGTCCCCCTCTGTGAGTCTGCAACCATGTTGATTATGTATTCTGTGCCTGGGGTAAATGAAGATGGATAAATGTCACTCTTTCAGACAATCACTCGCGTGCCCTGCTCTCTCTTTTGTTGACCTCTCTGAACCTCTTCGTTCCCTCGAGAAAGGTGCCTAACAGCTGGGTGCCAGGTGGCACCTGTGCGGCATCCTCTCCTCTATACCCATGTGCTATCCAGAGCCAGCTCTGGCAGCTCAGACAGGTCTACCTACCAGCTTTCCCATCTATACCCCTCCACCCCAGAGGTGTGCAGCCCTCAGCCTCAACGGACCCCCCTTGGCTTGTGGCACCCCCTGATGGATAATCACTCTGTTCCCCAGGACTGGTCCCAGAATACACCCCTGTCTGGGGGAGGAGCAGGACTGGCCAAACGGCTGTTTCCTGCAGGCGCAACAATCCTTCCTCCCTCCCTCCCTCCCTCTTTTGGGGTTTCTGAAGCCTCCTGGACACTTCTCTTCCCTCCCTCCTCTGCACTCCTTGTTTAATGTTTCCTCTTAATGGGAACTTTTATCTCACTGTCATTAGCTGCCTCTTCTGTGGAGGGTCCCTCATTCTACACAGTGATATCTCCGTTCTTATCAGCAACCCGTTTAGCGGCACAGCTTCAGTTCATCTGAGCACGATGATGTCTGTTTAGTCATCCATCCTTTGTGGCTAAGTCCATTCTGGAGCAAGACTCACAGTGTGAGCTAGTTATAAAAGGAAACATGAAACAGATAGTAATTTAAACACACGTTGGGCTGGGGAGGCGGCTGTCAGTAAATGCTCGCCATCCAAAGAGGAGGAGCTGAGTTGGATTCCCCAGAACCCACATACAGAAGTCAGGCATGCTGGCACAAACGTAATTCCAGCACCTGGAAGATAGAAATAGCGGGATCCCTAGGTTCACTGGCCAGCCAGTCTAACCTAGTAGGAGAGCAAAATGCCCATAGATAGGGGTATTTCCTACTGCCACAGGTAGATAACATCTGTGAAACAGCATCCAAGGTGATCTATTACCTACACACACACACACACACACACACGTGCACACAGAGGTGGGGAACATACCTAGATAGAGACAAAGACAGAAAGGGGGACGTCATTTAGAACACAGACGACTAATGATCAACCAGAAAAATTACTTCTAATATTTTAGCTTTGAGGTTTCTGACTGCCAGGGCAATAAAAAGGCAGGGAAAGGATATATATTATATTATTACCAACTCATTTAAATGCACAGGCATACACACAGAGAAAGATATACTATTGTGTGTATGAAGTAAACTCTTCACATTGGGAATCAGAAGTTGGCCATTGCAGTCCAGGGGTTGTAATGTCAGACCTGAATGCCATAACCCAGTCAAGCAGCAAGTCTAGAGAAATAAGCACACTGTGCTCAGAGCTTCCAAGTTTCTCTAAGTCATGGTCACACTTGTAAAGTGACAATAGCATTTTTTATACAAAAAAATGAGGTTCTGTATAATATAATATGTATAAAGGTTTGTGACCCTTTTCTCCTGATGCGAGACTTGCTGGTGCTGTGACCCAGCCTCCTCGTGTTCCAGATGAGCAACCAGAGTCCCAGTGCTCAGAGTCCTGGTCAGTGTTGCACTGGTCTTTGGAGAACCACTAGAGGGATGTCTCCCCTGTGGGTTATGATTCCTGGTCTTCTTGCAATCAGACTCCAGTTCTGCATCACAGCTGTGCCGGCATGCGCCCGTCAGAGACTCACTGTCCTCACACCAGCACCGCCATTTGCAAACCAGAGAGGATAATCATCATTACCCTCTGCTTATCTCTGTGGTTAAATGAAATCGTGTGCAGGGAGCCAGGCTGTTCCAATCCTGGAGCCTCAGAAGCACCTGAGGGGCAGAGAATGGGGCTGGAGAGATGGGCCCATGGCCAAGAGCATGTGTTGCTCTTATGGGAGACCTGAGAAAGTCTACCTATTAATTTGTCACTCAATTGGTAAATCTGTCCATCCATCCATCCATCCACCCTCCATCCATCCACCCATCCATCCTTCCACCTATCCCAATTTTTAACCTATTGATCTGTTGATATTTCCATCCATTTACCCATTTATCCTCTCCTTGTGTTATTGGCTCTATATAAATAGAGGTAGATAATAGATGAACAGATAAGTGTCCAGCTTCCTGGATAGACAGATTAGTGGGTATACTGACACAGACGGAGTGATAGATTCATTGACAAATCAATAGAGAGATGGCACATCCATCTGTCAACCATACACATATCCTTTTGGTTCTGTTTGTCTAGAAACTCTGGGTGATATGCCATTCATGTATACACACACACACACATGTATGCTCACATGCGTGTACATATTTACAGAGAAAGACTTAAATATAGGACAGACAAGCAGAGAGAAGACATGGAAAGGGTTGATGTGGCCCAGCACAAGGCAAGAATCCCTTTGCCTCAAGGCCAGGGGAGCCCTTCCTTGTTATGGAAGGCAATTGACTCACTCAGAGTCAATAGACTTACATATCAATTTCCACAACAAAAAGGCTTCAGAGAACTCTTTGGAACTAATGTTTGGCCACATACTGAGGTACTAGTACCTAGGCAAGTTGGCCCATGAAACTCACCATGACGAGTGTGTCATTAAGAATTTCTGTTCCCAGGTCAATGCTACCAACTGCCACAGGCTCAACAGACCCCCCCACCCCCAGACAAGAGGAAGGGTGCTTGGGTCATTATAAGTACCTCAAGCCTGATAGATTTCACAGGGTTGTTAGAAGAATAAATGAGAATCCTGACAAGACAGACAGACAGACAGACAGACAGACAGACAGACACACACACACACACACACACACACACACACACACACACACACTTCCTTTGAGAAAAAAAATGCCAGGTCTGTGCTTTCTTTTCCCAGTTCCTTGAAGCTTGGAGGATGTGGAACTTAAGCTCGACCAGTCGGCAGTATCAGCCCAACTCCTTCTGTTCCAGCTCTCTCCTGGAACTCAGATCCCCTCCTCTGCAGCTCTTATGTTTTGGTGCTATTTCCCTGCACGATAACCGAACTCACCTCCCCTGCTTCAGACTTGAATCATGCTGTTCCCTACTAGTTCAAAACGCGCCCCACAGACCAGCATACCATCTTCCTGGGAACCTATCAGAAATGTAGAACCTCAGAGCCTGGCCTAGACTCATGGAGACGGAATCTTCATTTCAGCAGGTTCCTTCATTTCAGCAGGTTCACATTTATGTTCAAGAGGCCTGGGCCCGACCGAGGCACTCCCTCTGACTCCTCCCTCTCCTACAGGATCCACCCTATTGGCAGCCAGCCACACCTTGTGAAGTAGGATTGTCGCCATAGTAACCAGCAGGGCTACCTCTTGTTTCTGCCATCTTCCTGGCCTTGGTGCCCAAAGATACAGCAAGATTGCATGGCCATTGCTATAGAAACCAATTTATGGCCCGTGAGCAGCTTTTTCTCCATTCGCTGTATTGCTGGAATTGTGAACTTCCTAAACCATAGTCAAACACTGAAACTCCTCTCTAGCCTGAGAAAGTCTCAGCAAATAACAAGGACAAAAAGTCAGGGCCACGGGGCTTAAAGAAGGAATGCTGTAGAAGCCACAGAGGTTGGCTTCAATCTAAAGAGAAGGCAAGGGCAGCTCCGTGAAGCAGAGCATTTTCCTCCAGTAAAGAGACAGATGAGGGATGCTGGAGATGCCGCTGCCACCGCCGCCGCTGGAGAATAGCCAGTTACTGAGTCCTTGAGTTCACATGCTCAGATGCACACACGATCTCATCTGATGCTGACAGTAACACCCTGTGTTTGTTCCCTGAGGCAGCTATAAAAAAACATTGCCGCAGATATGGAAGCTACAAACAACACAGAGGAACTCCAGAGCGGCAAACAAGCAGACAAGTACTTGCCATACAATCCAGTATGGACCAGAGATCAGATCCCCAGAATACCCATTTAAATAACTGGTAGAAGCCAGGTGTGGGGGTGCATACCTTTAATTCCAGCACTCAAGAGGCCGAGGCAGGGGGGGATCTCTGTGTGTTTGAAGCCAGCCTGCTCTGCTACATAGGAGATTCCTGGGCTATAAAGTAAGACACTGTTTCAAAATTTTAATAATAATAATAATAATAATGATAATAATAATAATAACAATAATAACTGACTGATCCAGGGGCCATGATGGTTCACCTGTAATTCTAGTGTGCAGAAAGTGGACAGGAAATTTTTAGAGCAGTCTGGAGAGCTCCAGGTTCAGTGAGAGACCCTGCCTCAGTATCTGAGGCGGAGAGCAATCGAAGATGCCTGAAGTCAACCTCAGGACTCCACATACATATGAATCTGCTCTCCTATACACTCGCACACATGCAATGCGCACACACATCTGCACTTACCACCTTACTATCATGGAACCCAGATATCTAGTATCAGACCCTCTGTGATAATACTAAGGTGTATCCTTCTGGGAGCTCTGAAAAAGAGCTCTCCTCCCCTTCTCTAGCCCCTGGAGCTACCTTGACTCATATCCCTTTCCTTGTATGATTCCATTGTCTTTGCTTCGTGTTCTGATTTCCTCCTCTGGCCTCCTTGCCTTCTGCCTGAACACAGCGTATAGGGTCCACCTCTCACCATTTGGGACCCACTTTTCCTCTCAAGAAGCTTAATCCAGCCACATGTGCAGCACTGTGGCTATTGTCTTAGAGATATCAAGTCCCAGTAATTAAGAAGCAGGCATCTCTAGAGAATGTTTTTCAGCCAACTTCTTGAGTGTTCCCTAATAGATCACTAGGCGTATAAACAACATACATTTACGATTTGTCCTCATGTCAGGTCTTAATAGTTATCACGCAGATAACTATCTGCAGGTATGCCGTTGTC
The DNA here is from genome assembly GCA_002335545.1 of Apodemus speciosus. NCBI lineage: Eukaryota > Metazoa > Chordata > Mammalia > Rodentia > Muridae > Apodemus > Apodemus speciosus. The sequence goes on from BDUI01000008.1 coordinate 1,966,713, forward strand.
TCTGTGTTCCCCAAGTCCAGATTGGATTCTGTGAGAATTCCTTCTTCTGGTCTTCTAAGCATCCTGGTCCTATCACTAACACCTTAATGGGCTTCTCCACATCTTCCTAGACCATACATCAGACTCTTTCTCAGTTCCCAGGTAACTGACTCTTCCAATAGAATCAATGAATTTTAAAGTCAGAAAGAACTAAACAGACCAATGTTGGCTAACTATGACCAGATATCGGACTGTGATGGTTTTTATGTGCTTGGCCCATGGCGTAGCACCATTAGGAGGTATGGCCCTGTTGGAGTAGGTGTATGACTGTGGGCTGGAGCTTTAAGACCCTTATCCTAGCTGCCTGGAAGCCAGTTTTCTCCTAGCAGCCTTCAGATGAAAATGTAGTACTCTTAGCTCCTCCTGCACCATGTCTGCCCGGATGATGCTATGCTCCTGCCCTGATGATAATGGACTGAACCTCTGAACCTGTAAGCCAGCCCCAATTAAATGTTGTCCTTGTAAGAGTTGTCTTGGTCACGGTGTCTGTTCACAGCAATAAAACCCTAACTAAGACATTGACTATCAATAAAGTTTCATTGAAATAGCTAACTGCATTCATTTAGTTTTGTAGATGCTTTCTCAATATGGGGGCAGAGATAATTAGCTGCAGCAGGTCCCATATGGCCCATGAAGTCTAACATATTTTCTGTCTGGCCATTTACAGAGATGGCTGACAGCCCACAAATTAAACTGCCTCATCTGAATCCACCCCAGTTATTAGCCAGAGTCACACAGACCCAGAAGTGGAATTTGATGCTGCAGAATCACCAACCATAGTCCCTTTCCTTCCCTGGACCTCACCTTGTCACCAGATCTCTTCATGGTTTCAGGAAAGGGCTATATCTGCTTATGTCCTTTATTGGCTCCTTAGTTCTAATGGCATTCCTGGGCTGACTTGCTGGCTTGATCCTGGGAAAGTCCATCTAGGCTTTCTCTTCCCTTTCAGGGGCTCTTGGCCCACCTCAGATACTTTACCTAAAGCTACAGTGAAGGCCACAGCACTGCTTGAGTGGAGACCCTCTCTCCCCTGTTCGCCCAGGATGCTCGGTTCACAAACCCACTGAATTCTGGAACTGCCAGGAGGGCTGGCTTAGAATGCAGATGCTCAGAAACCCCTCCAGCCCAGGTGACACAAAGCTTGGGAGCCTTTGAAGATGTCCCTAATTCCTCCATGGGCTCTTCTAGCTTGTAGCTGACTGCTTCCGAATAAAGCAAGGAGCCAATGAATCATGGTCTGCTTTAAAAATATGTAAAGAAGAGAGCTGGACGGATAGTTAGAGTGACACATTGAACACCTGCTTTCAGTGCCCCAGGATTCATCTTTGCAGAGAGTAAGAAGATCCAGGCATGATGCTGAACACTTGTAAGCCCAGCCATCCTGGATCAGAGAGCTCCACAGAGAGACCCTGCCTCGAAAAGCAAAGAGAAAGGCCCATAGGGGACAACACCAGTTGTTTTCTTTAGTTCCCACATGAACAGTCAGACAGACAGACAGACAAACAGACACACAGACACACAGACACACACACACCATACCACTCACATACATGTACAGATGCCATATTTTTTCCTGAAAATTCTCTACCCCATTTGACTCAAGGCCCTAAATTTCTTTTCCATCACTAACTCTTCTAAGGAAAGCATCACAAATAATTATTTTGTCCCCTTTGAGCAGACAAGATAAGATTATTTGATGAGTTGCTGGTAAAGAATTCATGAGCTTACAAACTGCCGGAGTTGAGTAATAGACAGACAGTGGTGTTGAGAGAACAGGAACACAGAAAATTCCAGAAAAGGAAGAACTTCTGTGGCTTGAGGGTTTTTTTTTTTTTATTCTGGCACTGACCAGCTGTCTTGGTAAAGAAATGTCTTAGAAAATAGCAGGGCCTCTCTTTAGTATTCAGCAGACACACTGGATGGCCCAGCCTCTAGCATGAAAGACAGCTGCACCAGAAACAACTCACCAGGGACACGGCTGGAGACCACAGAGCAAAGACAGGAGGAGGTTCTCCTCCGAGAAACAACCTGAGGGAATTCTCCCGGGTACTTGGGATTGGTTTCCAGCAGTGACTGAGACACAGGGACTGAAATAAACCCCGCTTCCCCTGGAGACAGTGGAATCCAATTCAATTTCAAGCCAGTGTGTTTATTGAGTGCCTGATTCAGTTTAGGTGACGGAGAGATGGAAAGAATGAGAGAGACAGCCTAAGTGGCAGGCTGATGCAGACAGAAATTCCCCAAGTGCCTGACCTCTAGGTACCAGTCCCAGAAACTTGATTTTCTTAGTATCAGACAGTAAGAAATTGGTAAGTCTTAGTCTGTCTCATGAACAGATATTAAGGCCTTCCAACCTGTAAGATACTTCCCTGGGGCAGAGACTGAAGGAGTGAACTGAACAACCCTGTGTCTCTGCCCAGATGGAGTTGATATACTATTGAGGCATCAGCAGAATGGGAAAAGAAAGGCCTTCAAAGTGGGAACAACCACGTGTGAGTGGTCTGTGTGGCTCAATTATCAGAAGTGTTTGAGGACAGTAGAATTTGGCAAAGGTTAAGCAGGGTGTGGGTTTCTGAAGAGATGGAGTCCCTACTCACAGGGGAGTGAGCTGCAGGACAGAAAAGGAACGCAACACACCTTCAAAGATCCCCTTGAGTGACAGGTGCAGTGTGGGTAACAGAGTGCATGCTGGGAAAGCAGAATGAGAGAATGGTGAGAGTTCATGGGCACATAAACTGTGCAATCAAATAACTTGGTCCTGACTCTTAGTTCTGAAACCTTCTGACCCAGGGCTAGGAAGGCTCCTTAACTGAACATGGTTTTTCTGATGCTAAAGCGGGCATACTCGTAGCTAGCTGCCATTTGGTCCTAAATACTTAAGACGATCTCACGGACAAGGTTAACTGAGAAGAGTGTCAAGGGCAGAGTCGTTGCATGTTTTAGCATCAGATAAGTAGCTTGACTCCAGGGACTCTGGGGCCTGGCACCAGCACCTTGTGGGAAGCTTGGGACATCAGTATTTGAGAGGAACCGATGAAGCCTTGTAAACACATTTTGCACCACCATGGCTGAAGGATCCTGCTTCCTTAAATCTTGCCCCCAAGGTAGCCTTGCCTCAGTGACATCCAGGCCCTGAGGAGTGGTAAGAAATCTTACAGATCCACGTAGCACCATTGTCAAAGCATGGTCCACGTAAATTAGAAGCATGGGAAGTACTTATTCAAATTATTTCCATTTAGATTTTTTATTGTGATTGATTGATTGATTGATTGATTGATTGATTGATTGATTTCAGGGGAGCGATGCCATCGTGTGCATCATGTAGAAGCCAGAGAACAACTTTCAGGAGTTGGTTCTCTCCTTCCGCCATGTGGACCCAGTCATCAGACTTGCCAGCAAGCAACCTTACCTTCTGAGTCACTTCACCCCCGCCCCCTTAAATGGTGTCCTTAAACTCTATGCACATCTCTGGAGACTGGCCAAGGAGTCTGCCTCTTAAGCCACACCCCTCCTCGGGTGAAGCTGTTCTTTAAACCACATCCCTTGGCCAGCAGTGTGAGTAGCAGGGACTGATTTAAAATTCAGTTTTCCAGGTTCCTCTCCTAAGCCGGCACATCAAAACTGCTGCAGTTGTCCCTAAGCTCTATCTGTGTTTGAACAAGCCATCCAGGGAGCTGGGGTGCACGTTAAAAACACACAAGGAAGGACTAGAGGGATGGCCCAGCGGTGAAGAGCACTGACTGCTCTTCCAGAGGTCCTGAGTTCAAATCCCAGCAACCGCATGGTGGCTCACAGCCATCTGTAATGGGATCCCATGCCCTCAGCCTCATTGGCTGTTCTGGGCTCTGTCAGTCTTGCTTGTGAAAGCTAACTGCGTTTGTCTCCCGACCTGCTTTGGCAGGTGCTCTGGGCCTTGTGGTAGCCTGGTACTTGTGCAGAACTGAGGCCAGAAGTGTGTCACAAGACTGGCAGGGATGGCAAGGGAGCCAGAGAATGGTCCTTGGACGGAGCTGGGAATCTGGAGTAATGCCAGGTGTTCATTGGCTTTCTTTGGCTCCGGACCCTGCGCTAGTGCTCGAAATGACTCATCTCCACACGCACATGATCTCTGAGAGGGACAGCACTCACAGCAGCCCTTCTGTGGCTTCAGTAGCCCCCTTTCACAGATGAGGAAACCGAGGCCAAGAGATTCTAGAGAGCCTGACCCGGGGTCACCAGTGGGGTCAGGATGTCTCCAAAGGCTCTCGCACTCAGGAGTTTCCAGGCAGGGTCTCCAGGGAAAACGGATGGGTGTGGAGGTGAAAGTAGGGATGGGGGGGTCAGACAGGGGTCCCGGCGAGAGTCTGGATGGGTCTGAGCAGCCCTGGTTCCCTGGCGGTCCTAATACATCCCCGCCTCTCTCCTCCTGCGCAGGCCCTTCCTCGTGCTGCCCCCTCTCATGGAGTGGATCCGAGTGGCCGTGGCGCACGCTGGCCACCGCCGCAGCTTTTCTATGGACAGCGACGATGTCCGCCAAGCCGCCCGGCTGCTGCTGCCGGGAGTGGACTGCGAGCCGCGCCAGCTCAAGTAGGTGGAGGGGAAAGGGGATGGGGTGATGGGGGAAGGGCGCGGAGACCCTAGGGGCGGGGACCGTAAGAATGGGTCGGGGTGGGAGGTGTCAAGCTTTGCTTGTAAGACGCAGCCACCCGGGTGTACGCGTTCACTACACTCCCCCCCCCCGCCCCCGCCCCTTGCTGGCACCTTGCTGAGGCTGAGGCTGGGGCTCTGCTGGTTGAAATGGCAGACCGGGTGGAGGGTGGGAGGCTGAGCAATCAGCAGATCCCTGGGAGTATGCTTCCCTGTGGGCTACAGGACGAGAGGTTTCTTGTTCTTTCTGGCTACTCTCTGTCGGCAACCCTCCCATTTGTGTTCCCATCTCTCCGTTCTCTCCTTTCCCCTCTATCCCCCTCTCTGAAATATTAGCGTCCTCGCTTTTCTGACCAATCTTTGCCGAGCACAATCTCTGGGAGAGCGCCCTCTCTGTCTTCCCACCAGCTTGAGGATGCTATGGGGTTCCCTGGATGTCTCAGGCTTGTACCCAGGGCTCCCCTCCAGCAAGGTGGGATTTACTCATGGCCGGGTCAGGACTCTCATGCAGGGGGCTTGGTTTGTTTGTTTTTTTTTTATGTAAAAACAAAACAAATATACCAGCTTATTTAGATCATTCTTACGGGGGCCCAAATGCAAATGACACAGAAGACAAATAATGTGGACACCTGCTATCCTGACTCCATCAACTAACTGTTCTCTGGGTGACCGTATCATCTCAAATCTCCTCCCATGAGAAGCCGTCCTCCCTGGGGAGCACTCCATCCTCCCCAAACTCCAGAGATTTCTGCACGAACAGGATCTGATGGGAAATGAGGGAGGGGACCACAGGAAATTAAGGATCCGTCATAGAAACCTCGGCTCATGACAACCCAGAACTGGACTCCCAGCCAAAGCACACACGAGAGATTGGTCAGCATCAATATCGCTAGTGTGTATTAAATGCTAACTATAAGCTGAGCCCTGATTTAAGTGATATGGATGAGTACCTATGTAGTGTTCCCCGAGCCTGTGGGGGGGTGTGGCTGTTACACCCACTTTACCGATAAAGAAACTGAGGTCTTGGTAGCATGCCTGAGGTAACTGAATGATAAATTGTCAGGATGTGAATCCCAGTAGCCCAGCCCCGAGGCTGAGTTCCAACCACAGAGTGTTTCTGCCTTCGGGTTTCTGTCTAGGCAGAAGCCTGAGCCATTGCCACCACATCACGTAGGGAACCAGAAGGTCCAGGAAGAGACTAAGGAGCAGCCATTTATACAATATCCACTGTGCGCCAGTTATAGCCAACAAGACACTCCCTTCTGCAACCCGATTCCCTGCCTCCCTTCAGCAGCTGTGTGAGATTAGCATCATCTCCTGCTGCTTCTGCAGACTAGGAAGCCATCATGGCACAGACTGTAGGAAGAAGTAAGTGCCAGGAAAACCTTTGACGTAGCCCAGCCTTGCCTACTAGGCTTTCCTGCCTCCTGCTTCCCAGGGCTCCTGCCCACCATCCTCAGCCTGCAATGCCCTGTGGCCCAGGCTCTCCTTGCTGCAGGAGGCTCTGGCCTGCTGGGTGACCAGTAAAGCCACAAGCTTCCTTGCTGCTTGCTGTAAAAGTGACATTTGTTTGGCATGCTCTCAGAAGACCCCATAGCCCGAAGGTTAAAAACTCGGGCCCTAGGGTACCATCGCCTGGGCCCAGGTGCCTTTACCGTGGTTGCTTAGCTGTGGAACACAGTAGTTAATCTGTCTGAACCTTCGTTTGTCCGTGGGTGACGTGGAGACGTTTAGAGCAGCGCCCCTCCCCAAGTTGGTGTAAATACAGGGTAAGGTTCTGAGTGTGAAGCATGTCCCCCAGTGTTCACAAAGTGACAGTTACTCTAGCCAGGGCCCCCAAGTCTCCACTACCCCATAAACACTGGTCTTTGGTGGCTTTTAACACATTCATATGTCTTTAAAAACAGAGAAGAAAATCAAGTCCCCATGAGATTTGGGGTAATTCCCAGTATCACACAGAGGTTAAGTGGAAAATCAGGGACTGAATTCAAAACACAGGGGTCACCGTGTGTAGTAAGAACTCTGTCCCAGGAGTTCGGTGGCTGAGGATTCTGGTATTCAGAGGGAAAGTAATTACACCTGTGCTAAACACGACCCGACATCTTTTTCCTACCCTTATTTCCTGTGCAACACAGTACAAGAAACATTTGTATTGAGTTGTATTGTACTGGTATTTTAACTCCTCAAGAGATGATTTAAGGGCTATGTGGGGGTGACCAGGCATGGCGGCCCATGACTTTAATCCCAGCACTTGGGAGACAGACAGGTGGACCTCTGTGAGTTCAAGGCCAACATGGTCTACATCGTGAGACCCTATTACAGAAGACTCAAATTATATTCCGCAAACCCCTCCCAACTGCCCTTGACTCCAGCTCCAGGAGATCTGACACTTTTTGTGGACACCAGAGGTACCTGAATTCATGTGCAAGTACACACACACACACACACACACACACACACACACACACATACACACACACCTCTAAAGAATATGTGAACATATGTGAAGGTTCTGTGTAAAGACTGTGTTCTCTATACAAGACTAGAGTGGTCAGTGATTTGGGTATTTGTGAGAGATCCTGGAACACATCACCTATGAATTTAGAGAACCAGCTATGGGTTCAGACAGTCTAGGAGAGGATGCTAGGACCCTTTTCTGGGGTTTTGTTACTTCTCGGGACTTCATTGCCTGAATGTGAGCCTCTGGGGACTCCCCTTTCCCTGTGTCCTCCCTGTAAGACAAGGTCTAATGACCAAGTGTGTCGTCCAAGATGATCACACAATGAGTCCATCTTGGTATCCATTTGTCTTGTGGCCACGTTAGAATCCATATCAAACATGTACRCTCTGTCATCTCTTCCCTTGACAATAGAGCATTATCGCTATTTACATAGCATCTATATTATATCAGGTATTATAAATAATCCACAAAGAACTTACAGTATATGTAGATGATTTACAGAATTTGTACTAATATTGTTCTGTATTGTTGAAGAGATGCCTGTATCTATGTCCTTTGCTGTTGATGGAGATCCTGGATCTAATCGCCCAGGAGTACTGAGGGATGACCCATAGGAGTCCGTTGGCTTACCCAAATAACAGGTGTAAAATGTCCTGAGGATGTAGATCATCAGTGAGCTCTTGTCTAAACAAGCAAGGCCCTGGAGCCAGTCTTTGGCATGGGTAGATAGACAGACAGACAGAATGTAAAACATAAAAAATACTAGAAATTTACAACAAAAGAAAAACTAGGCCGCACGCCTTTTAATCCCAGCACTTGGGAGGCAGAGGCAGGCAGATTTCTGAGTTAGAGGCCAGCCTGGTCTACAGAGTGAGTTCAAGGATAGCCAGGGCTATACAGAGAAACCCTGTCTCAAAACAAACAAACAACAAAAAACAAAAAAAGAAAAAAAGAAAGAAAGGCTAAAAAAAAAGTAGTATATGAAAAAGAGTTCCTATCACATCTCATTTTCTCATTTATTATGATGTAAAGCAGGAATTAACAACTCCTTTTTGTAGGCAGCAGTATCAGAGAGTGGCTTTTGTTTGTTTGTTTGTTTGATTGGTTGGTTGGTTGGTTTTGGTTTTTTTTTTTTTTTCATTCTGACATCTAGCAAAGGCATCAGGGACTTGACTCTGCACCCTATGCTAACTGTCCTTGAGGTATGTACACAGTCATTCCCAACAGCCGTGAAAAGTACATTCATTATCCCATTTTTCAGAAAAGAAGACTAGGGCTCTGAGGACTTCTAGAGCACACCCGAAGTCACACAGCTGTTGTGAACGGGAGGGTTCACGCAGCCCATTTATTCTTTCTTAATGAAGCATCAGATGGCCAGGGTTTTGTTTCTTCTGGTTCTTTGGGGGATGAGGGAGCTATCTGCCCTGCCTGCCATTCTCCTGAGAATTTGTCAGAGGGACTCAGGGCTCCCAGTTCTGAGTCAGAGCTAGACTCCCTTGTCTTGAATGAAAACAGCCCCAAAGGGGTGAGGGTCGTGCATTCTAACCCATGCAAGAGCACAGCATTGATGCAGAAGTAGCCGTGGCAGTGACTTTAGCACACATAATTGCCTACCAGCCAGCCACTCCTAGGGGGAGGTGGCTCGGAACCCAGTCAGGAAGGATCAGCACGGTCCAGGATTCCCAAGTCTAGTACTCATTTGCCATTGATCTTCAGAGTGACCTTGGTCGAAGGCTGCCAGAGATGCTCTTCTGCCTCCCTCAGCTACAGTGAAGCGTCACAGCAGAGATCATATATTCTAAAGGGATACCACTCCACGGCTCTGAGCTCAGGGGTAACCCACTTATTCTTTAATGAAGTATCAGATCACATAGACCGCAGAGCCATCTTTGTGTTTCCTCCAGTTCTTTGAGGGGTGAGGGACTCGGGGAGCTATGGAGAGGAAGGAACGAACAGTTAATGTATCTTGGCAGCGTTTGTACGGTTTCTCGATGATTCGTTTTGAAGCCTTTCAGAAACACAAAGATAAATGCTGTTGTTTTTCTCCTGTCTGGATGAGGTTGGTTTCTGGCTCAGGAATGAGGGCTGAATTCAAAAACGAAGACAGCCAGGCATACTCAGACCTTCTGTCAGCTGCTAAGAACAACACCTAGTGCAAGACTGGGGCCCAGGAGCATGGGAGCTCCTCTTAAGAACAGTTTGCCGGGCRRTGGTGGCGCACGCCTTTAATCCCAGCACTTGGGAGGCAGAGGCAGGCGGATTTCTGAGTTCGAGGCCAGCCTGGTCTACAGAGTGAGTTCCAGGACAGCCAGRAATACACAGAGAAACCCTGTCTCGAAAAAAAAACAAACAAAAAAAACAAACAAAAAAACAAAACAAAAAAAAGAACAGTTTGTCTGACAATGGAAAAGCTCAAGATGGAGAAAGCCCCGAGTGTCCAACTGGGACTGGAGACCTGGTAACTCACGGGCTCCCCCGTGCTCTTCTACGGCATTTCTAGAGCACCGGAGTGCCCAGTCCCATCGAACCCTCTCATCTAGGTCTGATGCTTCAGTCAGATGACCTAGGGAAGCTTACTTGCCCCATCCTCTGAAAAAAAAAAAAAACAGGAATGACAACTGCTTCATGGGCTGGCTAAGTATGGCAGGCGACAGGGGCTGAGGTTAAGAGTTCATGGCTGCAGCTTTTAACCCTTCTTGGGCATCCAGGGCATCTTCTAGGGCTGGCATGTTTTAAGATTGGCTCGATGTGGCCAAACTGGACTCCAGAGGTTGTGAAGGTTGTGCCACAAGAACACGGGTCCTGAAATGCAGCCCTGTAGCCACAGCTGGTATACAGGTTCGTGTGTGGTGTGCTGAGGTGTGCTGAGGTGTGCTGAAACCTGTAGAGCCCACACTGAAGAGCACTGTCTGGGAAGAAGATTATCCAGACGAGCAGAATCTCAACCTTGGGTCTCAGAAGGATCAGATCAGGAGTAGTCATCTCTCAGTGTCTGGAGGGGGAGGGTTCCCCCCACAGACACCAAACCCAGTGGATATTCACATCCTCTATAAAATGGCATAGCATTTTGCATCTGCCTGATCATAATCTCCTCTATACTTTAAATCATCTCTAGCTGATTTGCATCTCATTAGATATGCAAATATTTGCCCTACAGTTCCGTGCAGAAAATACGTACACCTTGTAGATCCTTAATGGATGTCTTTGGCTCCTGGTTGGCCAGCTCCTTGGATCCATGCAGACAGATGGTCTCACTAGAGCGGGATCTTGATGGTAACCATATCCTATTCTGAGCCTGGAGGAGTCAGGATCCTCAGAATCATCCTACCAGTGGGAGGATGCAGCCACTAAGCAGTAACAAAGACTGAGCAAGGTGATGTCAGGTAGAGTCTACCAAGACAGTAGAACTGGCCCTGGGGCAGAGATGAATTGAGGTGAGAGAGATATGTGGATCTGGTGTTCATAAGGGGCCTGGAGACCCTCAGGAAGCTCTGTTTTAAAGAGACAGCGCTCAGGGTGTGGGGCTCATGGCTAGAGCTGAACTGGCATGGAACTAGAACTGTATACCCACAGACCATCTCCCTCACTCCTGCCCTTATGGATCCCTGAATCCCAACCGTGGACCCCCCACTTTCTTCTTAGGTCGCCAACAGAGCCTGCGCAGCTGGGCTTTCGTCGGCTCTGTGGAGCCTGGAACACTCCCCACTCCGACAGTATGCTCTCTCTCCCCTGAGTGCCCTTGTCTGTCCCTGCCTGGAGAAACCTTCTCATCTCCCTGTAGAGTCATGGCCAGGAGCCATGGATCTGCAGCATTGGCAGGCCAGTCCCTTCTTCACCTCCAGCAGAAGACATCAGATTTCACACGGGTGGCCGTAGTGACCCAGTTGGAGCCACTGCCTCCTGCATGCTGATGCCAACGCTTTAGCACCTCTGGGGACACAGAATGCTGCCCTCCTCCCGGTCCTGAGGGAATGCCTTTGAGCCTCGACTGTCCTCCGTTACCACAGTCAGGGACAGACCATAGAGGCTGCTCCAGATGCCAAACTAGCCACACAGCCTGGCACTTGGCAAACGGCTACAGAGCATCTACTCTGTGACTGCCCTGCTAGGTTCTCTCAGCTGGTCAAGAGATAGACAGAAACATCCAGAAGTAATTAGCACAAAGCAGGGTCAACTGTTCAATAGGGATCCAGGCCAGGGAGCTGCGGTGACCTTCCAGCAGGGACCATTTGTTCTGGATCCTGAAGAATAAATAGGAACAGGGCACACATGGAAGGGCATAAGAGGAAGGAAAGGGTTTAGAGAATTCTGCCTGGGAGAGAGTTTTATTGTCCTGTCAAAGAACATGAACTTGTCCTGTGGGCAGTGGGAGCTGTCACTAGTGGTAAAGCAGGGAAACATCTGATTTATCATTTAGACTGCATGAAGGGTGAGCAAAGGCAGACAGGTAATTGACCCTGAAGTCAAGTTCTGCAGGTGAGAAACTAACAGCCAGAACTCAGACAGGAGCAGACAGTGAAGGAGGCAATGGGACAGAACAGGGAAAACGGGCAACAAGGAAATCAGAAAGGATGGGGGCGGATGGAATGAGAAGTTTGCAGGATGGCCCTGGGGAGCTGCAGAAGGGCAGGAGAGTCTTCATGTGATGGAGACAGTTTCAGATGGAGGTGGGCGGTAGTTGTGGTGGTTTGAATAGGTTTTGCTCCCATAGATTCTTGTGTTTGAATGCTTGGCCCGTGAGGAGTGGCACTATTAGGAGGTGCAGCCTTGTTGGAGGAAGTGTGTCACTGTGGAGGCGGGCTTTGAAGTCACACACACACACACACACACACACACACACACACACACACACACACTCAAGCTCACCCAGTGTGATAGGACAGTCTCCTCCTGGCTGCCTGCAGATCAAGATGTAGAGCTCTCATCTCCTCCAGCACCATGTCTGCCTGCAGGCTGCCATGCTTCCCACCATGATGATAATGGACTGAACCTCTGAACCTGTAAGCCAGCCCCAATTCAATGTTACCCTCGTCATGGCGTCTCTTCACCGCAATGGAAATGCTAACTCAGCGTGATAGCTACACAACAGTGTGAAAATAGTGAATGCCTCAGAATAACATCTCAAAATGACGAAAGGCTGGAGAACTTGCTCAATGGTTAGGTTAAGAGCATATATTGCTCTTCCAGAGGACCTGAGTTCGGTTCCCAGCACCCACAATGGGCAGCTTATAACCCTTTGTAACTCCAACTGCAAGGGAAGCCAAGACCCTGTTCTGGCCTCTGTGGGCACCCTTACTCGCATTACACACATTCATACAGACAAACTACATGCACATAAATAAAAATAAATCTTTTTTAAAGTTTAAAGAAAACAGTAAAAAAAAATATTAATATTATATATGTTTTATCACAGGAAAAATAATGGTCCTGGGTCTGGACAGATAAATCAGCAGTCAAGAGTACTTATTGCTGTTACAGAGGACCATCGTTCTGTTCCCAGCAGTTCATGGTGGCTCACAATCATCTGTAACTCCAGTTCCTGGGGGTCTGACACCTGATTCTGACCTCCAAGGGTACTTTATGTACATGGTGCATATACGCACTGCAGGCAAACAGTTATACATATGAAATGAAAATAAATATTAAAAATAGTAATGAGCCCTGGGGTAGTTTCAAACTAGACAAGCCGTGCAGAGCAGAGGAGTATGGAAAATGTCACCCTCGTATGAAATATGCATGCATGTATTAGCGACACGTGTCCAAACTTTCTCTGGACACAACAAAAGAAACAGCCAAAGGTACCCTCCAGGAGAGGAATATGCAGCTGTGTCTGTCTATTTGCTGGGGCTATGGTGACAACGTATCCAGTGAACCGCTGGAATGAATGCTCATCATCACAGTGATGAAAGCTGCAGTCCAAGACCGAGCTGTCAGAGTACACGAGCTGACAAAGTCTCCAAGAGAGGATCCTCCTTGTCCTTATGCCCCAGCCTCTGCTGGCTCCAGGCATCCCATGGTTTGGGACAGTGTCACTCTAGTCTCTGCCTCTGTTTTCACCAGGCCACCATCTTGCATCTCCATCCCCATCTCCATCACAGCCATGTTGGATTAGGCCCCACCACCAGTGAGCACATATCTTCCTGGTGACGCAAGTCTACACATAGAACTATGGGGAGCAGAGCTTGGCTGTTGGATTTTATAGCACATGGGGTGTTGTCTATTCTGCTCACCACATTTTGGGGTTAAAACTGACTCTGGAGTTTCCAGGGTGTGTGTGTGTGTGTGTGTGTGTGTGTGTGTGTGTGTGTGTGTGTGTAACTGACGTGGTTTACTCAAAAATGACATATGGCAGTGTGGGAGAGGCGGTCCTGGATTTGTTGTGGAAAGGGTTGTTTATCTATCCAAATGAGCGGGTTCTTACAGGTCTGTCCATTACAGTGTGGTTGCCAGGGACAGAGAGTCCTTGCCCAGCCTCTCCTTAGAGAAAGCAGAGAAGAACGAGTTGGAATTTGGACCTTGCAACTGCATTGCCAGGGTTCAAAGCCTAGACAGGCCACTTTCTCTCTGTGTGGGCTTAGGCTAACTGCGCAGCAGCTCTGGGCCTTAGTTTCTATATCTATGAATATCGATCTTAGTATCAATAAAGCTGTTGACAATAATAAACACAGTATGTGTGGTGTCATACCATTTGGGGAACTTACTGGTGGCTTGGAATGAGATCTGGTGTGTTTTGAACCTCTTAGGACTAATAGTGAGCCTGTCAGGATGTAGGAAGAAAATCAGCCAGGCATGACTAGGTTGAGAGCCACCGTGCCTACCCCCAGGACTACCAGGCTCCTCAGCGTGACTGGGGTGCTGTGTTTCCCCTGAAGTCTGAGCCTGTGAAAGCCATCACTGGTTGGAGTCTGGTTCCACATCCACAGCAGTCAGGCCTTCACAGATGGGTTCACTGAGAAGAGAGAGCAGGAGGGGACAAGATATGTAGGTAGAAAACGTGGTTTCTGTTTGCCTGCATTTTGTTCAAAGAGAACAGAAGCTCAAGGAACACCTAAGAGGCAGGGAGTATTCTGGAAGAAAGTGTTAGTTTTCCCATGAACTTTCAGCTCAGAGGTTTTCTTCTCTTTTTAGGGCTAAGATAGAAATACATTTTCTTGGTCGTAGGTCTGCATGTAGTGATCGTCCAGTGAATGTTTGTTGAATGAATGAAGGATGCAAAGAGTTGTGGGGAAATATGTTGATAATACTACACGTTAACAGACTAGACTTCCCAAACCAATTCAAATGCAAAAGCCTGCAACATCTGTATGCAGGTAAGAAGTCAGGTGAAGGACTGGGGTGTGGCAGGGTACATTGCTTTGCATGCACAATGTCCCTGGCACTTCATAAGTGGTACACACCTATGATCCGTGTATCAGGAGGTGAAGACAGCAGAATCAGGTGTTTGGATCATATTCTGCTACATGTTGAGTTTGAGGCCACTCTGTGCTGCATGAGACTAGAGAAGAAGGAGGAGAAGGAAGGGTGGGGAGAAAGGAGCGGAAGAAAGAGAAGGAAGACCACAGTCAGCTGAGAGCTCTCAATGAAAAATGTCTTTGGGGAGACCCTAACAAGATGTACGC
>BDUI01000008.1:1992139-2011364 GCA_002335545.1 Apodemus speciosus
TATATATAATTTTATAATCACCTCAAAGCCCCACCTCCACAGTGACACGCTCCCTCTAACAAGGCCACACCTTCTCCAATAAGGCCACACCTCCTAATAGTGCCACTCCCCATGGGCCAAACATTCAAACTTGAGTCTATGGGGGCTGTTCCTTTACAAGCCACCCCATTCCTCAAAGATTTTTAAAGTAGAATTACCATAGAGTCCAGCAGTCTTATTACTGGACACATGAAGGAAGTTAATAGTCAGATAGGTCATCTCACCTTGTTGTTAAAGCATCAGTTGTAACAATGAAGAAATTGAGTCAAAAAGAAAAAAAGAAAAAATAGAGTGGGGGAGGGGACCGGAGAGATGGCTCCACAGTTGAGAGGACTGGCTGCTCTTCCAGAGGACCGAGGTTCCACTCCCAGCACCCACACAGACGCTCACAACTGTCTGCAATTTCAAGATCCAACACTTACACAGACAAGCATACAGGCAAAACACCAATGCACATAAAGTAAAAAATAAAGTGTTTTTAGAAAAAGAAAGGACTGGGAAGAGAGAGAGGGCACTACGATTAGAATATAAAGTGAAATTAAAAATAAATTATCGAGAAAAAGAAAGAAGCAAAGAGAGGGAAATGGAGTCGATCTAATTGCCCATCATTGGATGAATGGGTAAAAAAATGTGGAATGTGTGTGTGTGTGTGTGTGTGTGTGTGTGTGTGTGTGTGTGTGTTGTTTGTGTAAAACAGAATACTAGCTAGTTAGCCTTCCAAAAGGAAATTGGGTCTTCACGAAATAAATGGAGCTGGAAGGCATTGTATTAATTGAGATGAGACAGGCATAAGAAGACAAATGGGCGATGCATGATCTCACTTATGCAATCTGAAATGTCTTCCTCAGACAAGCAGAGAGGAGCGTGGTGAGCAGACACTGAGCATGTGAAGGGTCGGGAGATATGTGTAACTCCAAGGATACGAGTTTTCAAGGAGACAGCAGGAAATACATTCAGAAGATTGTTACAAAGCATTAGAAATATAGTTTATAACCAGGCGTTACACACTTGACAATTGCTAAGCAAGTAGACTGGGGCCTGCAGTCATAGCTCGGTTGGTAGACGGCTTGTCTAGAATGCATGAGGAAGAAAAAAATAGGAGATCTGAACTGCTCTCACCACAAGGCAAAGCAGGTAAGATAACACGTTTGTTTGTTGTCTCAATCTGCCTAGTCTACTGTGCATGCATATTCCCAAGTATCATGTTATACATCAAAATATATATATATATGCATAATTTTTGTCGTCAGTTCAGATTGAGTATTAACTTCTAAAGGGGGAGTATACGGAGCTCACACACTTCTCCCCTATCAGATTTGCTATTTGCATCCAACTCTGCTTTGCCCATGAGCAGAGAACAAAATGGGTGTGGTCCTGTCCCTGAACTTAGTGGTGCTGGTAGGGAAAACAGATAAAACAGATAAAACGAACATTAAACTAGGGACTGGCAACGTGACTCAGCAAGTGAGGCACTTGCTGCGAAGGTTGCAACCTAGATTGGATCCGGGCCCGTGAGAGGAAGGAGAGAGCTCATTCCTACGGTTACTCTCTGACCTTGAGACGTGCAATTTGTCTGTTTACACGTACACATGTGCAGACACACACACACATACACACACACACACACAGAGAGAGGGGGGGGTAATAATCAATTAAATGATTTTTTAAGATAGCTAATCACTAACTGTGAAGGCGCTACTATGAGGATTGAGAGAGAAATGACCAGGAGATGGTGTGTAGACAGGAGAACTACATATTTTCACATAGGTGGTGTGCTCACAGGACTAGGAGGAACCGGCCCTGCAAAGAAACCCAAGGGAAAGGAACCTCAGAGACACGGGTCCTTGGGGCAGGAAAGACCTTGGTGTGTGGAAAGGGCAGAAGGGAAACAAAGTTCTTGATGTAGAAGGGGGAAAGAAATGTGGGCAGCGGGCCTGGCTAGGCCCTGCAGGCAGCTCTGTGCCAAGAGCCTAAATTTATCCTCAGCATACTGGAAGAATTGAGAAGACTTTAAGTAGGGACTTGCTGGGACCTGCCAGGACTTGTCGATGCTGACATTCTTGACTCTGTGTCTGAGAGATGACAAGGGGCAGGGAGAATGGCATCAAGATTATTAGGCTCCTCCAGCATTCTACCCAGAGATCTGTGCTAGGACCCAGTACCACAGAGGGTTGGGTCTAGAAAGGGGATTCAGGTGCAAAATAGCAGCTACTGGGATGGATGTGAGTATGAGATCAGATTCAGGTTTCAGTACCTGCGTGAGCAGCGATGTCAGTGGCTGACGTGAGGCAACCAGAGCAGGTTTAGAGGGTGGGGACAGAGGTCTTCACAGAGTTCCAGTCTGGAATGCTGCATTTCAGGGTCTAAGATGTAGCCAGTGGTCCAGCTCCAGCAGAAGCTACCCGTGCAGACAGAACATGATGGTGTGTTCCAGTACCCTCTGACCCCCGGCAGGCGGAGGTTAGGTCACTCCTGACACATGCCAGCTTTCCCCTTAGCACCTGTATCTCTGGTAATCCCTCTGCCTCAGTTTCCTCATTGTGGGAATAGGCTTGCACACAGCACTCAGCTCCTGGGCTCACTGCGATGAGGGTACAAGTTAACACACAGAAAGAGCTTAGAACGCCACGGTAAGTATTCTGTGAACGTCAGCTTCCTGTAATAACAATTATCATCATTTTAGCTGCAGTAATTTTCTTGCCATTTGTCTCTTTCTAATTAAAATCAAGGACCTCAGGAGCCGGTAAACACTTGTGATGTTCTTAGAATTATCTGTTTACAAGCTCGTGAGTTCCGTGAACCCAGCATCTCTACCTCCAGCCCCTCGAGCTCTTTCTCATGGGGTCCAAGTCAACGGGCACTGGCAATGTTTGCCCAAGAACCTGGAGTGCAACTCAATTGAAAGGAAGGGGGCACCCCGTTTATCCGATCGAGACCCTTAGAGACAGACAAGCGAGAGGGAATGAGTCAGTGGGTTTTTCTGTGACTGTGATCACTTACATCTCTGTCCCCCAGATGGGAACTCCTTTTTTCAAATGTTGTTATGGATGCATATCAATGATACATACTGGGCTTCATCGTGACATTTTTCCATACATGTAAATTATGTATTTGACCATGTCCCCAACTCTGTCACTCTTTCTGCACCCCCACCACCACTGAGCCCCCTCCCTCTTTCCAAAAAATCTCTCCTCTATTTCCATGGTTTTTGTTTTGTTTTTAAAGACCCAGTGAGTCTTGTTAGAGTTGTTTACAGGAGCGTGGGCACATTACCAATGGCTACACCACTGAAGAAAATCTCTCCCCAGCTCCCACCTAGAAACCATTAATTACATATATGTCCTCAGGGAGTAGTGGGGTCTCCTGAAACCCCCCATCCCCAACCCCATGTGAAACGTTGAGAGGCCCAAGGTTGTACAGATCTTGAACCAATAATCACAGCTATTGTGCGTGCAGGGAGTCTAAGAGCCCTGTCCTGTCATAACAATCAGTCTCCCACACTCCCCGACCCTCCTCCAGCGCTCACAGCCTTTCCCCAGCATGGGAACTAAGCAATTTCACAAAGCAGCCTATTCCAGCATTGCTAGCTAGCATCTAGCAGAAGAAAGGTTGTCCATGCAAAGAATCAAGTCTGAGGACTCCCAGAGATTCACACATGTGCACACACACACATACGCACACACGATCAATCCTATACTTTAGAATAACATGCATAGAGTCACACTTACTCCCCCTGGAGGCCTCTGGGATCTGTGTTCTGGGATCTTGCCCTATTACCCTGTTGTCACAAAGCTTCCTTCCTTGGGCAGTTTTGGGGACCATTAGCCCTTTGGATGAAGCTGGCCACCACACTAAGGGGGAGGGATCCTGAGTTTCTCTGCGTGTTTAGCTATGTCCTTCTCCAAAAGAGAAAAGAGGAAACTCAGTTAAATTTCCATCTTCGATAAACGATGGATAAAGCTTTGATATAAAGATGCCCCACGCCCTTTTGGCTTAGCATTTATGTTTGTCTAATCTGGCAATGCTGGACAAGTTCAGAGCCCACATGTACTGGATCAAGAAGCTACAGGGCACGGCTCCATTCGGTGCCGAGGATGCCAATGACATGTTCAAAGCCAGGCTCTGGGGGTCCTACTGTCCTCTCCCACCGCCCAGGTAGCTGTGTAACTGCAGGGTCTCTGGGGTCTTGCCCCTCCTCCCTCAGCTCCTGGCACACGTTGCCCAGGGGTGAATGCCCTAGAAACACTGGCCTCTGCGGATAGCCTCACACAGCTTGCTGTGTCTCACCCGGACCCTTGCTCCTGCTGGCTCTGCAGGGGCTTTTGTCAGGTGCCTTTCCTCTCCCCACACCTACAACCACAGCTCAGGGACCACCTTCCTAGGAAGCCTAGGCTGGGTGCGGTGCAGAGGGGCTTACAGCTTCATAACATTTTGCACTCAGAGATAGAGTCTCTGAACCCTCAGTACTTGTATAAGATACATGGAATTATGGCTCCCGCCTGTCTTCTCCCTTACCAGAACTGTGGACTTCCAGTGCAGGGATGCCGACATGACCCTCACAGGCAGTCAATCAACACACTGTGGCTTGATGATTGATTAATGATTATTGATCAGTTCACAGGGACTGGGAGGAAGTACTAACATCCTTCCAACATGAAGTCTGTATCACTCTCTCCCAATGGTTTCCTCCCCCTTTCCTGGCCTCACCTCTTTCTCCCTCAACTGGCTTGCTGAAGCACCTTGCCATCTCTCATTTCATCTAGCAAGTTCTCCAGCTTGTTCTATTTGGAAAGTAGAAACTCCATCCTGTGCTCAGTCCACTCCCACTTCTCAATGCCTCGTGTCTCCTCTGTCACTGGAATGGACACAGGCAAATGCCTGCTCAGAGCTCCACAGCCGACTGTGAGGGGTCAGTCACGTGAACAAGCAAGCAGTAGATTGGTTCTGCGCTTGGGAGGTAGGGTGGCACAGTAGATCCCACAGACTGGCTCTCCATACTCGCTGCTCTGGTTTAAATCTGAGCTGTCACTTGTAGATGGGGTGGCCTCAAAAAGGTTCCTCACTCCTTTTTTTTCTTTTTTGACAGTCTCTTATAGGAATTAGGCCTTCTATTGTGTGGGAGCCAACTCAAAACATTTAGCAGAGGACCTCACCTATATCAACAGTGCCTAAATATTTACATAACAAACCGATTCTTAGCTGAGGATGCTGCTGACACACTCTGCGGAACCACACCCACGCGCAGTAAAGACGGGATTAGAGCCACCAGGAAAACGGGGTTGGGGGTTGTTGTTTGGTTAGGTTTTTTTGAGACAGGGTTTTTCTGTGTAGTCCTAGCTGTCCTGGAACTCACATTGTAGACCAGGCTGGCCTCGAACTTGGAGATCCATCATCAGCTTCTCTGCCCCTCGTCCTGGGATTAAAAAGCGGTCCACCCCTGCCAGGCTGAGGCAGTTGTTTTAAATGGGAACCCAGAAAAGGCGACCGGTAAGAAAAGCAAAGGAAGAACTCAGTGAGGCTTGCTAGGACGTTTGATCTCAGGAACCAGATCCCTGGGGGGAAAAAAGCGGCTGCACCCACGTGACCATCTCTCCCTCCCCGCCCCCCTCAGGGCAGACGACTGCTTTTGTGCTTCTCGGAAGCTGGACGCAGTGGCCATCGAAGCCAAGTTCAAGCAGGACTTGGGCTTCCGGATGCTGAACTGTGGACGGACCGACCTGGTGAAGCAGGCAGTGTCTTTGCTGGGTCCCGATGGAATCAACACCATGAGCGAACAGGTACCAATCTGCTTGGACCTCATCTCCCGTGCTGGGTGTGAGCAGCGACGGGACACAGGCTCCCTCTGCTGATCGATTTAAAAAAAATGCCCCTACCCCGGTTTTTGTCTTTTTCGGGGTTTTGTTTGTTTGTTTGTTTGTTTGTTTGTTTTTGTTTGTTTGTTTCTCTTTTTTAGTTTTTGATGTTTTCGTTTTGTTTTGTTTTAATTTTATAAAAATACACTTGCCCATCTTTATGGAAATCTTACATGATTGTTGCAGTTGAAATTTAAAAAGGAATGAAAAAACCAGACCTGTTCCAGAAAGGAAATAATGCCACCAGGTTGTCTATCATTTGTGCTTAGGACTCTGCAACCTTCAAGTCTCTTTACTGGCACGTTAAAGTCTTTTCTCTGCCAGCCGGCTGTTGGTTCCAGGCAGATCTAGGCCATGCGCACGGTGCTCTTAGGGTGGGTGTGTTTAAAGACACCAAAGCCACTCTGGGTGCCTAGGGCATCATCCTTCGGACATGGCAGACCCACCAGATCCTGAAACTGGTGCATACGAGGCGACCACAGTCACAGAGGGGAATTTGGGGATGTGGTGGTGTCACAGACTGTCTCCAGTGTGAATCCTGAGTGTGGTTACAGGGGACAGATGGGGCTGGTTTTGCCACAGGCAGCTCTTGCAAGGAGTTCCCGTGAAGGGGATAGAAGGGACTATTTAATGACAACTAGTCACTTTCTTGGACAACATCAGGGAGCCTCAGTATGCAATCATGTGTATCTTTTATGTTTAAAACCAGGGACTTATTTATCTGTTTTATTTTTTCAGTATTTTATATTCCAGATACCTTTTACAATGTTACTGAATATTCTTTTGTAAGTCACTTTTAGTATCTATATAAAATGGTTACTGTTTATGTATTAACCATCCTTCCCATGTCAGATATTTAAAGTATTTGTGAATACCGCTGAGCTAGAGATACTTACACAAATCTTTGTTCCAATCTCTATTTCCTTGGGGGAATTTTTTCTTTTAAATAGAAGTGTCTCAAATGCACCAGCCTTTCCTGAATTCTCAGACTGTGGTCCTCCCCTGACCCCAACCCGACCCCTAGGAGTCTGACTAGTCTTTGCACACCTCTGGTTATATATGTATCCCCTGCTAATCCGCTTTCCTTTTGTCTGCTTTTTATCAGCATTGTTACTGCTTTCTTGTTTACTTAGAGGAAGTCTTCTTATATGAGGGCACGAAGTCCTTTACCATGACAAATGCATCTCAGTTTGTCGTTGACTTTGGAACTGTGCCAATGTTTTCTGTTACGCAGGCAGCACCCGTGCTAGGCCACCTTCCCTGTTCGATGTGCTTTATCACGTTTCTGCCTACAGTCGGATGCAGAAGCCAACTTGGCTTCGCTTACGATTTTAATCCTTTCTGGCTATCACTAGTAAAACTTAGACGTTCTGTTGGTGTTTAGCGTGAGACAAGGCTGCAGTGTGAGCGTCTTCCCACATAGCTGCCTTCACAACCCTTTGGATGGAGAGCTCCACCCCTTCTGCCCGCTGGTTATGATGTTCAAGCAGGGTCAGAGCAAGGAAGGTTCTCCCAAAGACCATCCTGCCTTGGTTACCTTGTGCTTGTACAGAGCACTATCAAAGCAGATGTCAGTGAAAGTGGCCACAGGGATAGCCAGTGACCTTTGACTCTGACCCAAGGCTCTCATAGAGCAGCAAGGACACCTTGTCATACTGCGAAGGATACAAACAAATGTCAGAGACACTGTATGCATGGTGATTAAACACTTTAGGGTTGATATTACAGAATCCAGAAACTTCCTGTGAGCCCCACCCCCACCCGGTTCTAATCAGCCACTTGTAAAAACACACATAGATAGGTCTGCTATACCGTTGAAAACCTTCCAACTTAAGCCTCGATCCGTGCTAAAAGGTGACGTCGCCTCCCCTCACTCCTCCACTGTAGTTTCCAGAAGGTGGAAGGTTGTGGCCCTGTGTGTGACAGGGCTCCACACTGACTCTTCTGTCCCGCCGGAGTCTGAGTCCAATAAGACGTCCCATGTGTTTGTTGACTGACCACGGCCACCTTGTAAACGTCTCCGTCTCTGGTTTCTGACCACCGCAGGGCATGACCCCCCTGATGTACGCCTGCGTCCGTGGGGACGAGGCGATGGTGCAGATGCTGCTGGATGCCGGAGCTGACCTGAATGTGGAGGTGAGGGTGTGGAGGACTGCAGACCCTGCCAGCCCATAGTTCCCTTCCCAGTCCCCTCTTCACATCTCACCCTTCCAGTGGCCGTGGCCCTGGTGAAACCACCTGGCAGAGTGTGACCTTTCTGAGGCCCCAGCCAAAATCCCAAGGAGCTACACAAAGTCCCCGTGTGTGTGCTTTGCTTAAAGAAATAGCTATAGCTCTAGGGGCCTCTGGCTGGTGTCGACTGAGCAGCTCCTAGCTCCGGACTCATCCTTCCTAGGATGGGACAGAAAACCCCCACATTCTAGCACTTTCCTGATGCCTGACACTTGCTGGGCTAACCACCCTCTCCCCTCCACACACACACACACACACACACACATACACACACACACACACACACTGCCAGGCTGAGGTTTCCCTCCTGACATCTTCCATCCCTCCCACTGCGTCACTTTGTTGAGAGAGCTATCTCAAGGCTACCCCCCCCCCGCCCCCGTAGTGCACTAGGCTGGAAATTGAACGCCCCCCAAGCTTTAGAATCAAGACAGGCCTAGGTTCAGGTTCTAAAGCTACCACATGCTCTGAAGTTTGAGAAGTGGGGTGACTCCTGAGATGGAGGAGGATCCCCCAACGCACACGTGATTGGGAGGAATCGATTCTGAGCAGAGGCGCATCGCCGTGGTTAGGGGTGCCATTTGTAATAGCTGCTCCAGACCCCTCCAAGGCTCAAACTAAGTAGAATCTCACTTTTTTCTTCTTTGCTGCCTGAAGGCCAAGGAGATGGGCCTGCTGCAGTCACCAATCCGCAGCTGCCAGAAACCTTTTAGCTTCAAAATTAGATGCCCTGGCAGTGTTACCCCGTGCTTTTTCTTAAATTATTATTGAGTTTTATATTCATCTGAGGAACGCAGACAGTAAACACAGCTCTGAATCCAAACCCATTTTGGACCTTACCAGTTTCGAGTTATATAGGGACTGGCTACCCCGGTATGGGGCACTATGTGTCACAGACCCTTCAAGGTCCTCAGCTACAGAGATGTCCTCTGATCCTCCTCTCCAGCACCCCCCATACGTTTTACTCGGTGCCTTTGTGCACTGGAAGGACACTCTCGCCAAGGTTCCCACGCCCCAGGAATGCTGGGGAGAATACTGTGCTGGTGTTAGTATCCCAAGTCCCCAGTTGTTTCCCTATTCCATCCCAGCATAGTATATGTTCTAAGGCCTCCCTCCATGCTGAAACCCCGTCTCTCATTATTTCTCATGGTATGTTCAGGCCAAGCTCTGTGCCTGTGTTTCCAGATACGTGAGGGCTCTTGTCGACTATGAAGCCAGAGGCGATCCGTGAGCAGTGTGGCAGGGACATCCACGCTCAGATGAATGGCTGGCTTCTCTACTGTGAAAGCGTGAAGCAGTCCCACTCCTCACCTGGGATTAGCTGCCCTCTTTGAGTGAAATGTGGACAGAGCGTTAGGGACAATCACTAACATCACTACATCAGTTCCTGTAGCTCTCAGAACCACCACCTTCCTTAAGCAGAAAGAGGGAAAGAGACAGATAGAGAAGCTGCCTCACTGGACCACGTTTCCAAAGCGTCTGTATGAATGAATAGTCTTTCAGGAGGGAAAGAAAAGGCGTAGAACACAGTCTCAAAAACCTTCCCCTGCCCCCATGGATAGTGTCCCCCAACCACAGTCGTCCGATGGCCTGCTTTCAGAAAGCTGCTTTAACATCACTTCTATCAGACACAAACAAGACCAGCTCTCAGTTCTGGCAAGAGGTTGCCTGGGGCCTCCAGGGGAACAGGGGAAATGGCTACCTCCAGTCACCACCATCTCCCAAGGCACCCGCCAGGATGTCTTTTTGGTACCTGCCTAGCCTGTGTGCCTGGCTACAGATAGGCTAGATTCTGCAAGCCTAACTATTGTGAAGGTCACATTTTGAAAATAACTTCAATTTGTTTATAGGTTGTCAGTACTCCTCATAAATATCCATCCGTCCACCCCGAGACCCGCCATTGGACGGCTCTGACTTTTGCTGTGTTGCATGGACATATTCCTGTAGTTCAGGTATTAACGTATTTCCCTATCCACATCTGACCGTGAACTGTAACCTCCTCCATGACGCAAATCTAATTCTCTCCCAGCATGCATATCTCCCTGAGTGACTCATATTGGTTAATTGCAATTCACTGTAACATATTACTATTTTATAATAAAACTGTTATACTTAAGTATCTATTTGGCCAAGCATTAACCAATATGAAAACATCACGTACCTACATGCAGCCTCACGTACAGAGTGGCTGAGCTGTGGAGTTCTTCCTTGTTGCTCTGCGGTGGGACTTCAGCTGTTATTCTGTGGATCGGCCCCTTTCACTTGTCTTAACATGACTGTGAGACTTAGCCAGGGTCAATACCTGGAGGGACTCTTCCCTCGGGCGTGGCCCTGGTGTTGCGTAGACTCCAGTGGTTTCCAACCAGTGGGAAGAAGCATCCAGATCAACAAGGGGATATCTGAAAAGACGCACTGGTGTGAGTCCCGACTCTTGAGAATCGGCTCCTGGAGATCTACAGGAGTCCCCTGTGTCTTCTGAAACAGCTCCAAAGGTGGTGACATGCCTGTAACTGTGATCCTTTGAAAGTATCATTGTCACGTTTTCAGACTGTGGTAGTCTTGATGGTCAGGGGATGGCCCTGGTCTTAACTTGGTCTTTACCTGATCAGAAGAGGGAGATTGGCATCTAAGTCCAGGACCACACCCAGCCCCACAGCGAGTGTAGAGCTTTTGAGACAGCAAGAACACGACTCTTTGATGTGGCCCGAGCTTCTGAATTCTGTGCCTCAGAGCAGGGTGGCAGGGATAGTCCAGCAGTGTTGGCATTTCACCGGAACCTTTGTTGTTTCCCGGCTATGGGGAATCCTCATGACAGACCCGTAGTGGCGTTTCAGGAGGCTGAGTGTGTGACATGGCACCCTTGGGGCTGGGTTCTGCTTGTAGAATATCGACCTCAGCCCCCTCCTCGCAGAGGGGATCTATGAAAGAGGGGAATTGGTGGCTTCTGGAGACCACAGACAGCACCTCTCGGTGGGCAGTTGCATCCTCAGCCATTCATTGAGGAAAGGGGCCAGCGGAAAGCCAGGCAGAACTTCCTGGCAGTCAGGCTGAGTCCCTGCAGCAGACTCAGTCAYGGGGCTGTGCCCTCAGTAGGTAGGTAGTGAAGATGGGGGATTCTCCCCCATGTTACATGTGCCGTGCAGACAGCACCCTCACCGAGAGTGGTGAACTGGCATGGACAGAGCCTCTTTCTCCTTTACTAAGCTTGCATGTCTCAGCAAATGCTCTGAATGAAGGCAGAAGCAAAACTTCGGCAGCTTTTGCTACATTACCGGATCTTGCTGGCCAGAGAACTAACTAATCACCTCACCTGTCCTCAGAACCATCCAGGGGGTTCTGGGAGGGATTCTCACCTTGGTTGGCCAAGTGTGTTCCTAGAGTCATTCATAATCCCTGAACTTTGGTGGGCAAAAGCGACTACTTCAGTTGCCCTCAGAGGCTTGTGACACAGATCGGACAGTGGAGAATTGCAGCATTTGGATGCTTCTATCTCAGTGCTTCCAGAAACCTTAATATACCTAAGGATGCCCTGGATGGCCTGTTAAAATACAGACTAGTTCAGAGTGTCCAGGCTGGGGCCCAGAGACGCAGCCCTTCTAACAAACTGTCTAACCCGTTCTTGTGCATGGATCACTCTGGGAAGTCTGGGGTTCTGGAAGATGGGAGAGGCTCCTTTTCTGAGGTAAAGTTGCCTCAGTGCACACGGTAACTGACCCGGGGTAGGGGACACTAGTGTCTGACTGATTTCTACCGGTGCACTGGTGTCTCCTCATCATGCATGCTGTCCAAGTGTCTCAGTGGCCACTCTTCCTCTGCAGCTCCTCCTGGATGCCGGGGCCAAGGTGGAAGGCTCTGTGGAACATGGCGAGGAGAACTATTCAGAAACTCCTCTCCAGCTTGCAGCGGCTGTTGGTAAGTTACCAGTTCCAACTCAGCCCTGGTGTCTCCCCTGTGACCTTTGATGTACCTGTGACTAGTTTTTGTTTGTTTGTTTGGTTGGTTGGTTGGTTGGTTGGTTTTATACTCTTATGAAATCCCCTTCTCTGGGCTTGCAGGAAATTTTGAGCTGGTTAGTTTGCTGTTGGAGCGTGGTGCGGATCCCCTGATAGGAACCATGTACAGGAACGGAATTTCTACAACCCCCCAGGGTGATATGAACTCTTTCAGCCAGGCCGCAGCCCATGGACACAGGTAGGCTAGGATGGGCCAAGGCCGCCAGGTCCCAAGTGGTGCTTGTTAAAAATGCAGATTCCCAGGCCTGCCCCAGACCCATTCTCTCTCTGGATGTGGGGCCCAGGAAGTGGGGTGACCCCATCTCCAGGCCTAACCAGACTACCCTCACTCACAGATTCCTGACAAGAGCTAATTCCCTACACTGCACATGTGTGCAGACCGACATGTTCTGTTCACTCACAGCCAACTTTAAGGACAAGGATTCATCACTCTCCTCCAGTATGGGTCATGATGTGAGAACTCACGTAACGACGGAATTCTCCATGTTGGCCCGTGTCCTGCCTAGGTTTCTTTCAGAAACCTTATCAGATTTTATTGCACATTACCTCAAGGCAAACAAATTTACCAGACTAACACCCAAAAGACCAGAGTTCCAGAACCTTCTGGGGATCATTTCTCCTCAACTTGTCCTCCAGAAAACATGGCCAGCCGTACCCTACCATCTCCCTCATCCCCAAAGCCTGTCATCCCCAAAGCCGCCATGTCTCATTCCGATCCCGAGTGAAGCAGCTTCCTAACCCCTGATGTGCCCCTGCTCCAGCACAGCTGCTTCCGTCTCTGAGTGTCTTCCTCTCTGGGTTTATGATTGACAGGAATGTGTTCCGCAAACTGCTCGCTCAGCCAGAGAAGGAGAAGAGCGATATCCTGTCCCTGGAGGAGATTCTGGCCGAGGGGACTGACCTGGCAGAAACAGCCCCGCCCCCCTTGTGTGCCAGCCGCAACAGCAAAGCCAAACTGAGGGCCCTGAGGGAGGCCATGTATCACAGCGCTGAGCACGGCTACGTGGATGTCACAATTGATATCAGGAGTATAGGTCAGTCTGAGCACCATTCACCACTAGACATAGCATGCAAACACAGATACATACACATACATGCATGTACACACACACACACACACACACACACACACGTCACAGGGTCTCAAGGAGCTTCACTGGCTAGAACATTTCCAACACTGACCCCGCAGACAGTAGCACCCTGCCTGCCCTGAGAGTCCACACTGAGATCATGTTGTCCTGGTTCCCAAACTCTGTACCTTGAGACAGGTACTTAAGTCACCTGGGGAGCTTGTCTGAATACAGATTGCCAGGCCCTGCACCCAGAGGCTCTGCTGTTGAGGGTCTGGATGGATAAAGGCTGGAAATCTTTATATTTAACAATCACTCCAGGTGGTATCCAGTGGTGGAGAACTTCCTGTGTAGAACACTCAACACCACTGACACAGAGTGACCATCAGGGCAAGGACAAATGCCTCCTCATTAAGACTTGTCCTCTGGGCCAACAGGAGCCATTCTGACAAGCAGAAGCTTCTTCTGGTGTGAGCTAGCCTAGAGCTGTCTCATTGATGTGTCCAGGGCTCAAGGCTAGGCTAGCAACAGTCTAGTAGCTCTGACCTGGCAAGGAATGGAACAGAAAATAGGTCCCTAACATGGTAGGCTGGAAACCAAATAGAATTGGTGTTCTGGACAGAGCCTCTTGACAGGTTGACTGTTCGATATATGGGAAATTTACACTTTTGCCCTGAGAGTCTGCCTTGTGCGATTATGACTCTCGGACTCGGAATGATCTACCTCTTCATTTTGAAAGAGGTGAGGGGGTGTCCTCCATCCTCACCGCCTTGCTGCACATCACAGCAATCATTTGCTGAGGAGACTTTGTTAAAGGAAAAAGGCCCGATGAGGTGCCGCAGATGGAGATGTTTCTCACAGGGGAGCAGTGGAGGTCTCCTTCCGTTTATTAAGTTGTGACTGGAGATGGTCAAGTCCTATTGATTGGTTTCACCAGTTCTTAGCTTCCATCTGAGTGTGGCTGTGTCATCTCATCCTGGACAAAACTCGCTCTTCCTTGTGTCCTTTTCTCCCCCACTGAGTGGAAGGACTCAGAGGCATAGATACATGCGAATGAGTAACTAAAAGATTCGACTCAGTGATTGGTATTGTAAGATGCAGCCCCTAATAATACAAGTAGCATACGTAAGCAGAAGACGATGAGTTAGGACCTTCAAGTCCAACTTCTGCAAGTCTTGCCTGTGCTCTCCGAACTCTGGTCCCTTGGTCTTATAGCTTGGGAATGTCCTAGACAAAGGCCAACTTCAGGATAACAATATTCCTGTTCCTTGGTTGTGTTCTGCCTTCCCCCTCGCCTGCCCTCCCCTCCCGCATGGCCCGATGCCTCCCCCCCCCCCCCCCCGTCCAGGTGTCCCTTGGACTCTGCACACGTGGCTGGAGTCACTTCGGATTGCCTTCCAACAGCACCGCAGGCCTCTCATCCAGTGTTTGCTCAAGGAATTCAAGACCATTCAGGAGGAGGAGTACACAGAGGAGCTGGTCACCCAAGGCCTGCCCCTGATGTTCGAGATCTTAAAAGCCAGCAAGGTACAAGGGGTGGGGGGAGGGGTGCAAAGCCGCGATGGTTGCATCAGAGAGTGAGTGTGGAGGCTCACAGATCTGGATGGTCCCTTGCTGGGAACCAACGGTCCCTAACATCCCTGCATCACAGCCACAGGTGGCGAGCATGTCCCAGCTGCCCGCAGCTACTTGCTCAGTGGGCTCAGAGGCATAGGTCCATACAAATGAGTACTTAAAAGCGGTGGGAGCAGCTTTTTGACTGAGCCATGTGCTGTGTACCGAGGTGCTTGGGCACAAGGGCAGGTTAGGGGCCTTTGACTCGGGGAATTTGCATTCAAGCCAGGGCATAACACCAACATGTTGCTCTCGAAGCGTAGAAAGCTAGTTTCCCTGGACCAGGCCAAGGGAAGTAAAAGATTCCAAAGGGGAGGAAAGGAGCTTCCCCAAGGTGCTGGCGCTGGCCAGGCCTGAAGGGACAGTGGGAATCAAGTAGGAGGAGGGGCCTGGGAGAAGCCTTTTCATGTAGATTGGCAGTATATCCACCTTGCAGCCCCCAGGATACAAGCATCCCAGGATAACTATGAATGAAGCCCAGCATATTCGTAGATGATGTCACATCACAGTATCAAAGTGTTGCACACCTCTGACAGGAGAGCCAGTCAGAGGAGCTTCATTCTGACTCCTCGGGGTTCACATCTACCAAGGCTTCCATTCCCAGCAAAGGAATCCCACATCCCCACTGCCTTTCCAAACATCAGTCTTGTCCTCTGGGTATCATGAGAGTCATTCCATTAAAAAAAAAAAATCCCTGTGGAGTTATCCATTTGGGAATATCATAAAGGCACTCTAGGCTGTCCAGGGGTGTATGACCCACACCTGTATGTGGGTAGGAAGTACTGACTTCGGGTAACCTTGACTTCCCTGCTACCCATTGGGGTCAACAGCCGAAGACAAGAGAAGACTGTAGAAAACACCCCAGCACTGTGACCGTGATAAGCACTAGGGAGGACTAGTCTCTCCAAGAGGTTCTCGAGAGATCATACCCTAAGCCATCATGTCCCACAAGGACTTGGGCTCATATAGCACAATGGTTGAGCATATGTTCCCTGGAGCCAAATTACAAGGGTTCAAATCCTGGTTCCCTCACTTACTAGCCCTTTAGTCCTAGTCAAGTTTCCTAAATTCTCTGCCTCAATTTCCCTGTCTGTAAGGGAGTCAATAGTCATGTGGCAGGCCTCTCTAGGTGGCCTTGAGTACAAAGTGGTTAAAAACTGCAGTTCCTTCCACTTGGCTATGACACCAAGTAAAAGCTTTATCTTAGAGACTTCGAAAAGCTAGTTAGATGATGGAGGCCTTCTGTGCCTCCTCGGGGCTCCTCTGTAAACACCAGCCCATGGCAGCTGCACACAGCATTGAGCTGTGAATACCTGGG
Organism: Apodemus speciosus; assembly: GCA_002335545.1. Classification (NCBI taxonomy): domain Eukaryota; kingdom Metazoa; phylum Chordata; class Mammalia; order Rodentia; family Muridae; genus Apodemus; species Apodemus speciosus. The sequence continues at coordinate 2,008,278 of BDUI01000008.1, forward strand.
TCACGTGTCACCTCCTGCCCTCAGAGTGACAGTGCATGTAAACATTTCTCTCTTTGGTGCCCTGAATACCCTAATTCACAAAAGGAATTAGGATGTTTCCCAAACTCATTTGTCTGTGGAACCCTTTCACAATGAACTCTCTCAAGACATAAATGAAGTTTTTTCAAAGCTTATACATACAAATACATATATGTGTATGTGTGTATACATATGTGTGTGTACAATTATTAAGAATATATACTTAATTTAATTACAAGATAGCCACTCACTTAAGGATATTTAAGGTTAAACTCTTAAAGTACTTCCAGATGAAACCCTAAATTTATCTCTATTTAATAAACAGGAGAAATGGAGGTGGGACGATGGGTAACTAACGCAGAGACAGCCTGTCAGCAGCACCGCCCATCTGCTTTCAGAGCATGGGGAGCCTTGGGGCCAGAGCAAGTCCCATAGGTGTGCCAGCCGGTGCCAGCCCTCAAGCCAGCCTCTGCAGGCCCCTGCTGGCCGTGTTGAGTGGCCCCGTGCCACTGAACCTCAGGATAGCGGGCCTCAGTGAGTCCAAGGAGAGCGGAACCTGCTGGGAACACTTCAAAAGCAGACTCTCCCTCTGCCCCCTCCAACTCAAAGTAAATGAATAAATGCTTTCACCTGAAATTGCCCAAGAATGACCTCGGCGGAAAGGCATGACTGGACGCGGTCCCAGCGTCCATATTCCAGCGTATTCTGGCATGTCTGGTTTTAACTTTTTTTTTCCAGGCTACAGAGGAATTCCAGAATTTATTGAAGTACCTCGGATTTATGTCTTTTGGGTATTTGTTTGGTTTGGTTTGGTTTTTGTGTGTAAATGTCACTTTGAAGTATGACAAACCCTTAGGAAATTTCCCAGGTCCTGACTGCAAAGCTGAACACCAAATAATCAGCTAGACCCCAAAGCCCAGCACACCTAGCACCCCGAGGCCCTCTGTCTCCCAGGCCACCCGAAACGCCATCCCTCTGGGACTGCTAATACCCTGTAACTAGCTCACTTCACTAGCAGAGCTCAGGGTATGACGAGCCTCCCACAAGCACTCCAGTGTCTGACAGCAGGAGTAGGGTGGGTCATTGAGTCACCAGCAGCCCTAACAGGAGCATGTGAAGGAAAGGCCTTCACCACACGTAAACTGGAACCTGCCCCCCACCCCGGCCGCCATGGTGCCCATGCAGGGTAGGTGATCCAGAGACAACACAGGCAGCTCCATTCTCTGAAGGCGCAGGCCTAAAACGAATGGTACAGCCAGGAGGAAGGAAGGAAAGAGGGTTGACTTGCTTACACAGGAAGCCCCAGGGAAACCCTTACCTGAACGGCATGATACCACATAGACTGACCCATAGGGAAACATAGTTTAACATAACTACAGTGTGCAATCAAATGTGCCCTGAGCATGCACTGGTCCGCCATCTCCAAGCATGCACTGCTCTACCGTCCATATTGTCTCTCCATCGAAGTTTTTTTTTTTTTTTAACATGGTAGTTGAATTGTTTGTTCTTTTGTTCTGTTTGAATGGTTGAGTCCTAAGAGGGTTTTGGGGTGTGTGTGTGTGTGTGTGTGTGCGTGTGTGTGCGTGTGTGCGCGCGCACACTAAATACTAGTCCTTTGTCAGCCATAAGGTTTGCAAATATTTTTCATCCCCTCTGTAGCTTGTCCTTCGTCTTGTTGTCTTAGTGCTAGTATTTATTGACTGTCCTCAGCATCATCAAACCGGGGACCAAATTTTAACACATTTTACAGGGAGGTGAAGCATATTACCATAGCATCTTATCATGAGGAATCTCTCCACCAACAGGGGACAAAATATGATTGTTTGAACTTTTTTTTAAAAAAAAAAAATATTGGTCTGCTACTTGTCATAGACTTTCTGGAGGCCTCTGCATGATACTTTGGAAATAAATCACTCTCTTACAATTGTTTTTTTAAAAAGCATTCTTGCTGGTATATACCAGTATTATTCTATGGAAAGCATTTTGGATCTCAGCCAGCCTCAAAGAAGCAGGTGTGTGTCTAAACTCCCTCATTGGACGATAGCTAGCAGCAATGCCAAAAGTGTAAAACATAAAAATAAAATGTCAATCGAAGCAGGAAAAAACAGCTAATCAACTGGACTAGGGAACCTCTGTGCGACCTTCCCAGCTCAGCTTCCACCCGCCCGTCAAAGGGCTGCCAGAGAAAGACAGCGCTAAGTGAATTCCCGTTCAAATCCTGGAAGCATCAAAAAGTCACCACAAGTCACCAGAGACAGCCCACCATCTTCTCAGCAGAGTTCCCAAACCATCTCGGAAAAACCTTGAAAATGGGATTCAGTGTAAACACAGTCTGTGAAAACTGCTTAATTTATCAACTTCAGAGAGAACACTGGAGTGAGACGAGTGTGTGCTCAGCGATCTTCCCCCTCTGCTTACACCCATCCATCAAAGCCTTGTTAGGCCTCTCCTTCCCTGCTGCCTTCCTTTCCTACGTCCCTCATACAGCCCGCAGTCTGTCCTCACAGCCTCTCTCTTCCTTGTATGCCCCCTAGGCACAGCCTGTGCCAGGGGAAGTGACGTGCCATGCTGTGGACACTTAAGCCAGGACCTGGGTTTAAAGATGATAATCACCCGTGCTGCAAAGCACTTCTGTGTGCCCAGGGCCCTTCTAGCCATTCCAAGCCCCCCATAAGGACCCCTGGAGGGAGAGGCTCCTATATCCCCATCTCCATTTGAAATGGTGGACCTGAAGCCTATGTGCACAGAGATGCAGAGGAGCCAGGACTGTAATCCAGGCAGCCTGGCTGTTGCAAACCTCATGCTCTCAACTGTAAAGTAAACCTGTCCCTCAGTGCCCGCTTGGGTTTGCCTGCAGTACATGTTTCACTGTGAAGTGACAGTTTTGTCTTCGTGGATAAGAAAGCAGAGATCGGAATGCAACCATTGAGCCTTCTGCCAATGGGAAGGTCACCCCACATCTGCTGATGTCACGGCCAGTGGTGGCTGCCTTGAAAGGAACCTTGGCTGTCACCTTCCCAGTGATTTCCTCTACTCATGTGCACCTTGGATTTTCCCAGCTCAAAAAAA
>BDUI01000008.1:2012359-2048234 GCA_002335545.1 Apodemus speciosus
GCCTGCCTCTGCCTCCCAAGTGCTGGGATTACAGGCGTGCGCCACCACCGCCCAAGGTTTATTATTTTGATCACAAAAGCAATACTCACTCATTGGAAATATAAAGATAAAATTAATGATCACACTCTGAAACCTCTTCAGTCTTTATTTTCAAAGTGTGTGTTAACCTACTTAAAAAAAAAACATTATTGTGTTAGCTTGGTGTTGCTGAAATAGGTTACCTGAGATAATCAACTTAAAAGAAGAAAGGTTCGTTTTGCTCACGGTCTCGGAGCTGTGTGGTCAGTTGGTCCATTGCTTCTAGGGTAGAGGGAGACAGGGCATCAGGGCAGGAAGCAAAGAGATAAAGAGCTGAGTAGATCAGTGACCCGTCATCCTTTAGGGACACACACTCAAGGACCTGTGATTTCCTGCAAGATCACATGAAGGTCTAACCATCTCTCCGCAGGACCGTGAACAAGAGACCACACCCCTAACACATGGGCACGCAGGGCGCTTGATTAAACCACAGCAGTAGTAACTGTTCGTCCTGCCCTACCTTAGCCAGTTGCCCACTGAAAGCAGCACAGTGATGTGAGTCACATCCCTCCTGGCCTGCGCACCTGTTCTTGGAGGAAGGTGAACAGAAAGGACCAAAACACCAGGATGGAGGTCACCCGGGCCAGTCTCCTCCCTCCCTGAGCCTCGGGCAGCCAGAGCTCGGAAGCACAGAACTCTCTCCCTCCGTCCTGATTTTTATTTTTATTGAGAAGTGATTCAACCGATGACTCCCAGATCCAGAATGTCTGAGCCCTAGAATCCGACGTATTACAGAGCTGAATCAGAGGCTTTCATCCTGCCCTTGTGGGGGACAGTCACGGGATCACAAGGGCTTTCCGCTGCTTGGTCAGGACCGAGGACTGCTTCCAGAATTTGAGAATATAGATGAAGGTGGATTGAGGGTAAAAAGCTTTCTGTTCACAAGCTACAAAAAGCTTAGCTAGTGAATGATCAGGGTGGGATGAAAAAAATGGTATTTTTTAAATATATTTCATGAGCACCCAGCAGTGAACTCATAAGAAATAGACAGTGGGTTTGTAGAGCAAGCAGGTCAGCCCAGGGGTGGTAAGTGAAAACTCAGTGGCTATGCTCCAGGAGGACAGTAACTGCTCTGGCTCCTCTCGCCCATGGGAACAGGTTTCTATAGTGACAACCTGACTGGTGCGACCCAAGCACTCCCATAATGCCGCTCCTCTTCCTTCACAGAACGAAGTGATCAGCCAGCAGCTGTGCGTCATCTTCACACACTGTTATGGCCCCTACCCCATTCCCAAGCTCACGGAGATCAAGAGGAAGCAGACCTCGCGCCTGGGTGAGCGGTGGCCCCGGTATATACAGGCTATGGCCGTGCTGTGTAGGGATGGGAAGGAAGCAGGCATGGGGAATAAATAATGGGTGGGAGCTTTGGAGGGCAAACAAGAGACAGAGACGGGGGGCGGGGAGAGCCAGGCCCAAGAAATGAGCTCCCCTTCAAAAGGTGGTAAATCTCTTTGGAGAAAACAGCAGAGGAGATGGATAAGGGGGCCCTAGCACCTCACCTCTGGGACCTCTTTCCTCATTCATTCACATGGGACAGCTGGGGCATAAGTCCCATACACCAGAGATTATGAGAGATGGCCCAGTGTCCATGTCAGCTCTGAGGCTTTTGATCGCCATCTTGATACATACAGTCTGTATTAGAATCATCTAGGAAGAGACCCTCTAAGGACGGATTCTCTAAGTTAGGCTAGTCTGTGGAGATTGCCTTCCCTGGATTGTCGTTGTGCGGAAACCCAGCCTAAAAGTGGGTGTGCTCTCTAGTCCTGCAGTGACTTGATGTGCCAGGGTGGGTTGGTATGGGGGGGCTCCCCCTTATCAAAGAAGAATGGGAGAGGGGTAAGGGGCTTTGAGATGGGGGCTGCAATCAGGATGTAAAGGGAATTAATTAATTAATTAATGGGCGGGGGAGTGAGTATGCACCATTGCCTGGATTTGTACAAAAAGTTAAAAGTGAGAAGAGCACATTGGTGCGCACGTGCATTTTCTCTCTCTCTCTGACTGTGGATGTGACCAGCCACTTCAAGCACCTGCCGCCTTGACTCTCTGCCATGACGGACTATAACCTGGAATTGTGGACTAAACCCTTTCTCCCCTAAGTTGCCTTTGTCAGGGTATGTTATCAAAGCAGCAGGGAAAGAAACTAAGACAGCGAGTCTCCCATCTATGAAGTCCCTCATCCAGGATTGTCCCTGATGGAAGTCCTGCTTGAGGAAATGATGAGAAAGAGAGAGAGAGAGAGAGAGAGAGAGAGAGAGAGAGAGAGAGAGAGAGAGAGAGCAATCCCCTTCCTCCCCCCACACACACACAATTACAAAAACAAGGGCGAGATGCCCCAGAGGTTAAGAATGAGCACTGCTCTTCCAGAGGACCTGAGTTTAGTTCCCAGCAGTCATATGCAGTGACTTATAACTGTAGATCAGGTGACATTCAACACCTCTGGCCTCTTAGGGCACCCACACAGGGACATACACATATATAGGTAATTAAAGATAAAATAATTTTTTTAATTAAAAAGGCAGGACATACCTGAGCAGTGGAGGCTGGATGCTCTGAAATCCAGTGAAGGTAACTGATCCCTTTACATGCTCTGGAGATGCCTGCCCTGAGCCTGGTTCCCACCTCTCTGTAGCTCTCAGATATCCCAGGAGGGAGGCTAGCCCACACTCTGACTACAGTCTGGAAACAGGGTAGAGCTGGGACTTAAAGACCAACACTGCCAATGCCCTAGTTCCTCTCTGTGTAGACCCAGCGCCTGAGATCCCCTGGGCAAGCACTGGCTTCATCCAGATCTGGGACTACTACAGGCAGGGCAGAATGGAAAAGACAGAGAAAGTCCTGGCTGTCTTGAGGCTGGGAACCTGAGCCTGCTGCTGCAGACGCCCATCCCCTGGTGCCCAGAGAATAATAAAGAATTAACGATGAAGGGTTGTTTTTCCTGTAAGGGTTGGGGTCGTCCTGCTTCCTGTACCCTCCCCTTTTAAATATGAAACATTGGCGAAATGGGAGCATCTGAAGTTTCTATTCTGTGGCAAACACTCCTTTGTTTGATCAGTCGAGAGACTCGGTGCAGGGAGCCAGCTCGAAGGCTCTTCGTTACTGTTATGAGTAACTTGTACGTCTAAATGTAACACAGCTTTCTGATAAAATGGAAATGTTGGTGGCAGAGTCAAAGGTTAGATGTTACCTTTGTGACAATGCCTGTGACAAACCTGAGTTGTACCTAAGTCACGAGTGTGTCCGCCCTGCAGAAAACATTGATCATCGGGGTGACAGGTTGGAAAGGCCAACCAAGTGAGAAGGTGATAGATGTGGAGGGCCACCTTCCCAGAGCATGACAGCGGGAACATGACAGAACATGATCGCCTTCTGGGGCACCTTAGTGTGAACATCTTTGAGGGCTGGGTCAAGAATACCATGGGAAGAATCAGAGCTGCTTCCCATGGCCACTGAGGGAAGAGAATCCTTCAAGTCAGTGCAATTTCTCTCATTTGCAAATGAAAGGTACTGGGTCTTCAGGACACAGGTCAGAATTCCAAGGTTAGCCCCCTGAGAAGACAGAGATGGGACTGGAGAAGTGGCTGCATGGTGAAGAACACTTTCTGCTCTTGCAGAGGGCCCAGGTTTTGTTCCCAGTGACTCCTGGCTGTCTGTAACTCCAGTCCCAGAGCAGCAGGCGCCTCTTCTGCCTTCCCCGGGCCCCTGCATATACATGGCACACGTCTATCACTCAGGCCCCTGGCATAAAACAAAATGAGGTTTGTTTGTTTTTTAAAGAAAGCATGGGTCTTGAGTAGACAGAGGCAGAAAAGGAACTCAGTCACAGCTGTCTCGTCGGGAAGTATGGACTCAGGCTAGAGAGATGGCTCAGCAGTGAAGAGCGTGGACTGATGCTGCCCTTCCTGAGAACTTGAGTTCTGTTCCCAGGACCTGCATCAGACAGCTCACAACCTCCTGTAAGTCCAGACCAGGGAAGTTAGAATCCACAGGCTGCACTGGCCTGCACATATCCGTACGAGCACGTGCCATTAGAGGTAATACAAATAAATCTTTTTTTTTTTAAAGGAAAGGAGTGTGGCTTCTCCTGGGAACACTAGGGAGCTATTGAAAAGTTTGTAGGAGGAGAGAGGTGCATCGTAATCAGAACCCACCCTGCCTGTCCCCACAAATACCAGTCATTGGAGACAAGAACTGAATCATTAAGCCGTGCTATAATTCAGAGAACCCAGGATCTGAGACGGCAGTGGGTTCACACAGGAAAGTCTCTTTCTCTCCTCTCCAGCCAGCAGCCTTCTAGGGACGGTGGACACAGAAACAGTGAGCCAGTCTGGAGCTCAGTCTTGCCTTCTGTCAGGTGGTCGATCACAGCTCTGAGTCTCCTCCTATTACACCTCGTGGGCCACTCCTTGTTCTCTGGGTATCTGGGTTCAGATTCTTCTTATATCCACCTGGGCTAGAGATTTAACTGAGGACCAGCAAGCCTTACTGGTTGCCCCGCCCAGCAGTTCAGAGAGTGTATGTGCAGATTCCTTTCTGCACTGTGAAGTGCAAGTGCCCACCCCCAATCGGGATGGGATCTGCCTTTAGAAAGACGGCTCTCGTAGTGAGTGAAGGCAAGGAGAAACTCTACACTTCTAGAAGTGTCTAGAAAGATGATGTAACCCGAGAAGGGTGGGGCAGCACGAAGGGCAAGGAGAGGAAATGGTCAGGACTCTGGGGATGACCTAGCTTTGGTCCTCGTTTGGAGCACTTCTCATAGGGATGAAGCCGGGAGAATCATTTAGGTGAGTAGAGATGTCGTGGCTCCTCAGCCCTGTGGAAAGCCCTGACTACCGCAGTTCTGGTCAGCTGGCGTGCGGGTGACCTTCCGCAAGACCCTGGCAGTTAAAGCTACCTTGTTTGTGCTGGGTAAGGACTGAGCAGGATGGAGGGGGCAGAGAGTTGAAGATACTCCTAGCAAGGCAGAAGTGCTGGGCTGGCTCCAAGGACCAGCCAGAAGGGCACTGAGTCTGCATGACTAAACTAAAGGTAATACGTAGGAGCCTTGTATTTGGTGAGTCGAGCCAGAGAGTTCAAATCCTGGCTCGCACAGCCACTGTAATGTCTGCATGCCTCTGTTTCCTCCACTGTGCGGTGGGGGAGGTGACCCCTGCACAAGGCCTACTGTGTCATAAGATAGACTCAGTATGTCCGTATTAGCTACATTGCCTTTGATCTGAGAGGTAGGAACAGGGGGCGGGGCTGGCTCCTTTGTCGCTGATGCTGGGAGAGAAAGACCTGCTGCCCTTCCACACTGAGCCTGAGAAGAAGCCCGAGCGTGGGTAGATTCCCTCCACAGACGTGCCTCTCACACCCTGAGGTCTCCGAGCTCTCCCTGGAGGTGTGTCTGCTGTGGAAAAGGATGGCTTTTTTTTTTTTTTTAAATAATCTTTGTTGAGTGTGACAGTGTGGATATGCGGAAGGTCACAGGATAATCGCAGCTGTCGGGCCTCATTTCCCCCTTGTCTGAGGCAGGGTCTCTTCTTTGCTGCTGTGTACACCAGTCCGGCTGGCTGCCAAGGACTCTCAGACTCCACCCCCCATCTCTCCGTACAAGATGTTAGTGCTACCATGTCCAACTGTTGGTTAGTTAAGTTAATTAGTAACGTTGTCTGTTTTTGGAGACAGAGTTTCTCCGTGTAGCCCTGGCTGTCCTGGAACTCACTCTGTGTAGACCAGGCTGAACTTGAACTCAGAAATCCACCTGCCTCTGCCTCCTGAGTGCTGGGGTTACAAGCGTGTGTCACCAAGCCCCAGAGACACATCAAATTTTAAAGATGGATTCTGGGGATCAGAACTCAGGTCAGCCCACGTACTCTGACGACCTGTTGCCCCGCTGAGCCATTCATTTCATCAACCCAAGGGTTGCTGCTTCTGATCGCAGGTCAGCTCTGAGCATCTCCCCTGTGACGAGCTGTAGTGGTGCATCCGTCCCCCACGGGTGCCGTCCGCCATTTTGACTCTTGGGTCATCCATGAGGGATGTGTGTAGCACTCCGCTTCCCTGTCCTCTTCCCCGGGTTCACCCTTCCTCCTTTAACATGCCCACTCCCTCTTTCTGTTCTAGACCCTCATTTTCTTAACAATAAAGAAATGTCTGACGTGACCTTTCTGGTAGAGGGAAGACCCTTCTACGCTCACAAAGTACTGTTGTTCACCGCCTCTCCCAGGTATGTACCCTTCCTGGCTTTGCCTGTGGCTGGAGTGTGTCTGTGACTCTTTCTGTTACTGTTCTTTTTCTTTTCGGAGATAAAAATTCGTGTAACTTGGGAAGTCATGGAACTCACTGAGTTGCAAGGTTGACCTTGAATTTCCGATCCTTCTGCCTCCACATTCCTAGTATACTGGGATTACAGATACGCACCAGTACGCATGGTTTATTTGGTACTGAGGGCTGTCCCCAATGGGGACGTGGCCTCATGAATGCCAGGCCCACTGTACCAACTGAGCCACATCCCTAACCGCTTCACTGCTTTATGAAGTTCAGTGTTTGTGGTATCATCACTGGGCTACTAGGACATTTTCTCAACATCAAAGATCCCGGAGTACGGGGTGCCTCTTTATGCACCCTAGAGACCCTCTTGTCTTGGCAGAGCTCTACACCAGGGGTAAAAGTGTGTGAGCAGATGCCCTTGGCAGGTGACAACTCCTTCCGGGGCAGCCTCGAGAGGCCCACTCTCCAAATGTTAAAGAATAGATCTGCTACAAGCCTCCAAAATGGAAGGGCACAGAACTTGCTTTTTCCCATATTGTGCGGACTATTGTGTTAGTCCGTGAGAATTCCATGTAGAAGAAGCAAGCCGGAATACGGCCCAGCGGTATAGTGTCTAATGAAGCCCCGAGTTCCGTCCCCAGGGGGAGGGAGGAAGGGAAGGTTGCATCGTCTCCCCTAGCCCTATGGTCTCTTATGACTGGGTCTCAGTGCATCTGGAATATGTACAGGGAGCAGAGGGCGTGGTCTGTGCTGGGGTGATGGAGAGACGGGCTGACACACCTGACAGAGACAGGAAGGGAGCAGAAGTGCCCGCATAGGGCGAGGATTCTGGCAGTGCATCTAGAGAAGCCCCTCTTGGAGTTTGCTCAGGGAATGATCACTCATAAACATCTGTCTCCTGTGTACCCACAAGACAAACAAACCCCAGGCATCTGCTTTGCAGCCACAAGAAAAATGAGCCCTCTGCATGGGTTTTTGATTGCCACCAGACAAGCAGTCCCACGGTGTGCCAGTGTCCAGTGCTTGGTAACTGTGGCCCTGGAGGTTTTGCTCCTGGGGAAAGCTGGGGGGGGGGAGCGGAAGGGGGAAACACAGCTGCCCTGTTTTATCTGCTGCTTTTCAAACCTGTTCTCATCCTGAAGAGGAAAAAAATTAAAGAAAATAAAAGAGACAGCTTGGCCTATTCTCTTTAAAACCTCATTCTTTGCCTGAATCTCTGAATCAGTGTGTCCGGCTAATAGGGTCCCTATAGGCCAGGATGCATCGGAACACCAAGACCTATGGTCACCCACGGGAGCCCCTTCCCAGGTCAGCAAGCATACCTACCGGCTGGTTGTGTGTGTTGATTTGACAAAAACTAGAGTCATCAGAGAGGAAGTTAAGGAAATACCTCCATGAGGTCCAGTTTAAGGCTTTTTCTCAGTTAGTGATTAATGAAGGAAGACCCAGCCCCATTGTGGGTGGTATATCCCTGGGCTGGTGGTCACCGGTTCTATAAGAAAGTAGGCTGAGGAAGTCAGGGGAAGCAAGCCAGTAAGCTGCACCCTCCATGGCCTCTGCATCAGCTCCTGCCTCCAGGTTCCTGCTGTGTTTGAGTTCCTGTCCTGACTTCCTTCTGTGATGAACAGCAATGTGGACGTGTAAGCTGAATAAACCCTTTTCTCCCCAATTTGCTTTTTGGTCATGGTGTTTTCATCACAGCAATTGAGACCCACAACTAAGATAGCAAGTATGGGTTTAATGCTCTTGGGGGCTTCGCGTCTCACCAAAGCCTAAGTTCCTACTCCTCTGGAGCAAAGCTTGAACAATGGAAAGGCCTGGAAATGACAACACCTGGGCACCAGACAAGAGAGAAGCCACGGCAGGTGCGCAGAATAGACTGACACCTGCGGAGGCGACCCCGGGGAAGTGCTGGGAAGCGATGGGGCTTTATAAAGCATCCATTCCTTCCCAGAGCCAGTTTGGGGAAGAATATGAGCTTCAGGCGGTGATCTATAGCTTTGAAGGAAGACACTAACAGCTATAATCCATCTGCGTTTTAGAAGAGGATCCAGAGATTTCTGACATAAGGAGAGTCGGCTGGGGTAAGCCGCAGGGGCGTGGACGAGTCTTTTGATTTCTCTCTATGTTATTCAGGTTCAAGGCCCTCCTCTCCAGCAAGCCAACAAACGACAACACCTGCATAGAGATCGGCTACGTGAAGTACCCCATTTTCCAGGTAAGCCCTGGGTAGCCTTCAGCCCGTGGGGGCTCCTAACACCTGGGACACCCCTGGCTGAGCAGCTGGCACCTGCCCTTCGGGCTCCGCTACTCAACCCCTCCCATGCCATCTCTGTAGCAATCATTGAAGCCCAGTGCTTGCTGCCGATCTTGGCCTGGGGGAAGGGAGCCCAATGGTAAAGGGCTCCCTCTCTCAAAGACTAGGAAGTCTAGAGGGAGTATCTTCAAGCACTAGTCAGCCACGGTACACCGTGGCTAGTGTACAAAAGAGAACATGCCCTTTTCAGAGGAATGTCCTGTAACAGCTCAGACCCAGGATGCTGGGGCAGGGTTAGGGATGGAGAGTCAAAGGCTGAGCCAAAGCTGGGAGACTCAGAACGAGGCTCTGGGCTCGAGAAGGAGGCTAGACCATTCCAGACAGAGAGAAGAATGCACGTGAAGGACTTAAATGATGTATGTGTCCAGCCACATTAGAAAAAGCAGGACCTGTGCCCGGCCTGTCTGGTGGCTCAGCTCAGGGCCTCCATTCTGAGATGGTCTTTCTCTAGCAAAAAGACAGAAACCCTGTTCCCTCTGCCCCAGAATACACTGGCATTTGCTTCCAGAGCTTTGAAAATGGCCCCTGGATGTCCAGTCTGTACACATAAAATCAGGATCTCAGAGCAGGACCCAACCTTGGGCACACTGAGGCCGTGCCCCCTCCTTCTGGTCATCAGGAAGCCAGATGCCCTACCAAACCGTATCTTCTCAATGTTGGCAGGTACCCAAATGCCCCGGAGATTCTTGGGATGGCCGTTAAAACAGGAAACACGTTAAATGAGAACTCTTAGGCCCACCCTTACCGCCTGGCTTTCAGGCAGGAGACTTCACATTTCTGGCAAGGGCCTCTATTGCTGATGGGCCCAGGGTTCCAAAGAAGACTAATGCTGTCCTTGTGCCCTTTGACCCTTCCAACTGCCCCTGCCAAGAGCTCTTGGAAGGGCGTGGCCCAGGTTCCCACAGCTGTCCCCCTAGGAGAACAAAGATTCAAACTGAACCCTGTTCCATTGTTTTCTTATCCTTGGGAACATGAGTCAGCTCTGGAGTCACCTAACCATGCAGAAAGAATCTTATGGCCTGTTAAAAGAGGATCATGAGCTGAAGGCAGGAAAAAGAGCACACGTGAACACGTGTGTGTGTGTGTGTGTGTGTGTGTGTGTGTGTGTGTGTGTGTGTTCACATGCACAGGCACACACCAAGAAGTATTCTGGGACTGGTCAGGCTGGCCCTCACTGGGATGGCTCCAGTAATAAGAGCCTTGCTCAAGAAGCCACTCACTAAATGTTTGCCCAGTGGACTTGTCTTCAGAGTCCTGCATGGGGAAGGCTGGCCTCAGATGGATCCCGGGCCTGTAATTGCTTCCGATGGGGAAAGTTTGCTGGCCACATTAGCTTCCAATTCCTGTTATGGAAAAGGAGATTTATCAGGCCCTGGGGATTGTCTGTGTCCCTGTCTATTCCCCATAAAAGAAAGTAACATTCATATGTGGCTTGAAATAGGCCAAAGAAGGCTGAATCCAACCCAGAAGGAGACTCCCAGAAGCCTGTGAGCTTTACACACTTCTGGCATGTAAATATTGGCAGAGGAGTTTTTAATCATTGGTGCTGCACTGTGTTTTCCCTCTCAAGACTATTTAACATCACGTGTGTACAAAAGCCAGCCCCACTGAGGTCACACCTGGAGCTAGGCCTCTACCAGGCTGCAAAGGTCCCTGCCTCATATAGGTTGATGGCCGCCAAGAAAAGCAGTTCCGTGTGCTGGCCCGGTGGCCCAGTAAGGGCTTGTTGCACCCACTTAGAGAAAATGCTTACACTGGCAGAGTCTTACACTGGCAGGGGCTGGGATGGTCCGATGTAAGTTCCATTAGCCCAGAGTCTTCCTCTGCCTTGGCAGCAATTGCAGCCCGTGGCTCAACCGTGAACAAATGAGGCAACACGTGTGACGGATAGGGAAGTACTTTATAAATGGAGAGCCTGTGTTGGGGGGGGGGTGGACATTACGGTGGTGCCTCTTGTTATCATTGGTTTGGCCTTTATAAGGAAGGTGCTAGAAGAATCAATTGGTTTTAATAAAACCAGTAGCCCGGTGCTGACTGACAGTATTAATAAAACCAGTAGCCCGGTGCTGACTGACAGTATTCCCACACTTATAAGCTCCTCTCCCCAAGGTGAGAGGGGGAGGGGACCAGGGCAGCATTATTTCCCAAGGCCTAGACAATGTCACTGCCTCTCTACCAGGCAGCTGGACACAGAAACCCCAAGTCAGAATAAGGGAGACTCAGACACGGGAGACTTGTTACGTCTAACAGGTTCACATAAGAAGGGCATGGTAAGGTGTGGCTGCAGTCCCAGCACTTGGAAGACTAGGCAGGAGGATTGCCATGAGTTCTAGGCCAACCTGAGAATACCAAGTGAGACCCTTTATCCAAATGATGATGATGGTGGTGGTGGTAGTGATGATGATGGTGTATCTGTGTGCCAGGCACTATGCTAGGCACAGAAATACAGTGAGAGACCTCTGAACTCTCAGATGACTGTAAAGTCACTTCAGTTGCAGACAAGCCTGAAACAAAACGATGGGAAGGAGACCCAAGTTTCCTAGCCCAGTAACCACTGAGCTGGGTGCAAAGAAGGGCCAGCTTCCACTGGCAAAGAAGAGAGCGCATCTAGGCGGAGGGAGCTGGAAGACGTGACCAGGTTCTGGTAGAGGCAAGAGAAGAGGACAGTGCACATAGAAGACACACACCAGGGTGAATGTGGTGGCACCCATTTGTAATCCCAGCACTCAGGAGTTGGAGGTACGGGGAATGCCAGTGAGAGGCTAGCCTGGGCTACACAACAAGTTGTTTGTTACATAGTGAGATCTGTCCCAAAACAAGCCAGCAAGCAAACAAACCAACCGAATTCTGTTAAAGATCTGCTAACTGAAACATGCAAACTGGGTAATTCCACAGGCTGTCCCGGCCAGCTGTGGGGGAAACAGAAACAGAACTATCTGCTAATTGGTAGTTTAAGAGTGTTAAACATTTCCCAAAATTGGTGTTTTAGTGTGTGTGTGTGTGTGTGTGTGTGTGTGTGTGGACATGCATCACACACAATCGAATATTCTATGGCACATTTGAAAAACAATTTTACTATGGTGGTGGTTGTACCACAGTGTGATCCCAACACAGGTCGTGACCAATCTGCAGAGTTTGCCAACCCTGTTGCCGAGGCTCTGGGCAGGTGAAGCCAGTCATGTGGAAGGAAGGGCAATTGAAAATGGAGATCCTGGGGCAAATTGGACTGTGTGTGCACCTTGTGCAAAAGAACCCTTGGTTGTCAAGTGAAGCATACACAAAATTCAGATACATCCATGGTATCAGTCACTCAGGGGGCACCCATTTGCAAAACTCTGTAATTTGGGACACTCTTTAGACCCTGGAAGTCACATGACAAGGGACAGCCTTGCTTGGAAAGCACCACTGGCGACTTTCCAAACCCTGGACCCCTTACGGATTCCTCTGGAGTCTTGTCAGCTTGTCATAAGGGACTTGGCTCCGGAGTGGCCGTCGGGACTTCAGGAGGCTCTCTAAGTTGTGTCACCTGCACAGCCTGACTGGGTGAGAGGCAGGCTGGCACCTACGGGTTATCATCCTCAGGTGACGCAGCTGTCATGAGCTGCCAAGCTCAGGTGGTTTCATTTGACACTGTGGATAGACATGGAGGCAGGACCTGGAACCTGGGGTCACGATTTCAGGGTGTCGTCCAGGATCCTGTCCAAATGTCCCCCATCGGGTAGAGTGATGTTTGGGGTGGTGTGACGGCTTCCGGCGGAACTGTGTCCTACTGAGGTCTTGTTCACTGTGTCTTATTCCTTCCAGCTGGTCATGCAGTATCTCTACTATGGTGGCCCAGAGTCACTTCTCATTAAAAACAATGAGATCATGGAGGTAAGGAGACCTTTGTGGTTTTTAGCTACCCCAGTCCCTTCTCTCTGACTTCAGACTGTTGGCCCATGATACTCCCTGACTATGTGGTCCCCCCCAAACAAGGCAGCTTCTCCGGGAAGGCCTCCCCTTGGATATTGGCTGTACCAGGGTCCCTGGGTGGAAACCAGTCTTAGCTGGTTTGTGAGGTGCATGTTCGAGAGGAGAGTTGGGGGACCACTCTTGGACCTCTACAGCACCACCAGGAAGTATCCTGGAGATCGTCCTCCCCCTTGTGGTTGCTAAGAGAATTACAGCCATGAGAGGCGTGCCCGCTGTTCCTCCATGCCTCCACCCCTACCTTATCCCACCCCAGCTGCTGCTCCATCTGCACCTGACTCCCCATTGTATCCCCCTCTCCAGAGCCAGATCTCAAATCCATTTTCCTAAATCAAAGACTAGTTGGGCATGGTGGCACACCCTTGAATCCCAGTACTCTCAGGGTAGAGACAAGTGGATCTCTGAGTTGAAGGCCAGCCCTGTCTAAATAGGGAGTTCCTGGCCAACCAGGGCTAAGTAATGAGATCCTTTTAAAAAATTAGTTAAGTAACTTTTTTAAAAGCTGGAAGTTTAGTGCCAAAGCTTTTCAGTCCAAACTCTGGGTTACATAAGGGCTCTGCCACGTCTAATCTGTGGGTCCTTGGTTGGTGTATTTGATCTAGCTAGCTTCTGTTTTCTCTCCTGGAAATGGCCATGGTCTAGGAGGATTTTACAAACATCTGTTTTAGAAAATTCTTAGCCACCTTTGGCCAAGGAGAGAGCTGTTAGGGCTCAGCAGCCATAAGTGCCCAGTTTGTCCTATCTCTGCCACACTCTGCTTACCCTCCCCCACCCCACCTCACCCCCACCCCCATCCCCACCCCAGGAAGCTTGTCTCTCTGGACCCCTCTTCTCATCTTGTCCTCCACAGGACCAGGTAGGCTTTATAAACATTTAAAATCTTTCTTTCTACGTTTACTAGTTTGTTAAAGAGACTGTGATAAAGAGGCTGGATAAACAGGCAGGGGAGGGTTCACACAGCCAGCTCAGAACCCAAGTTCTGTGGAGTTGAAATGTGCTGCCTGCCCAGCATCCCTCAGAGCCGGTTCACTGAGAGGCTTTATGTAGGTAAATGAATTCACATTTGAGTCACAGTCAGCCATGATGTCTCATGTTGTAATTCCAGAACCTGGGAGGAATTTGAGGCCTACCAAGAACAGACAGCAAGCTCCTGGCCAGCCAGGACTACATAGAGAGGCTGTGTCTCAAAAGAAGAAGAAAAAACAAATACGAGAAAGCTTATGATAAACCCGACTTTGCTCTCCGACACACTTGGGGGACTATAGCTCCTCCTCTCTAGAGCCTGTCACTTTCAGTGCACTTCTGGGAGCCTCCCATGGCCCAGAGCTGACCTTGGTGGGGCTGGGGGTGGCAGTGGTCCAAAGGGGTGAAGAACCTGACCTCCTGGACTCTGTCAAAGGGAGGCAGGACTGAAATAACTTCTAGATAGGAAGTTCCATAAGGAAGAAGGGGGGTGAGGGGAAGGTCCCTGATGTAGGGAGGCAAAGAAAGACCCTCTGAAGTGTGACATCAGAGTGGGGACCCAGAGAACACAGTCAGTGGGGGAGTCACAGTGATACCCTCCTTGCTCATAGGTATCAATCAATCATATTCCCTCCTCCTTGCTAGATGTGATTTGGGGCATTTGGGGTTCACCTGCTATAACAAGTATGTCAATGATTCACTTCACCACACATTACTCTTACCCACGGTTGACTGGCCTAACTAGGGCTGTCCCACTGGTGTCCCCTAATGCCTGCAGTTATGCTCCAGTCATCTCTACTTCCTGACCCTCAGCAGGACACCCTGTGGACTGCGGCTATAGGCGTTGCTTTTCTATCGCTGTGTCAAAACACTCTTGACTAAGGCGACTTGGAGAAGAGAAGCTTGATTTGGGCTTGCAGTCCCAGAGGGATAAGAATTCATGTTACTGAGGTGGAGACGGCAGGGGGCAGCTGTGGTGGCTGGAGCAGCAGCTGAGAGTTTGCATTTCGAACCACAGACAGGAAGGAGAGAGCCAACTGGGAGCCGGGAGAGGCCTTCATCTCTCAAAGCCTACTTCCTGTGGTGTCCAACAAAGCCTCGCCTCCTAAACGGGCCCCCGACAGTGTCATCAACTGGGGACTATGTGTTCGAATGCCTGGGATTATGGGGGACATTTCTCATCCACACCGTCACAGTGGCTCACTCCGAGAGTCTTGCCGGTCTTTCTTCTGCCCCTTCTCTACCTCTAACAGGCTCTTTTTATGGATTCTAGCTTCTGTCGGCTGCTAAATTTTTCCAGCTGGAGGCTCTGCAGCGACACTGTGAGATTATCTGTGCAAAAAGCATCAATACTGACAACTGTGTGGATATCTACAGCCATGCCAAGGTGGGTCTCCCCTTGATGCCAAAGCTAGGCGTGTGCACCCGAGACCGTCCTGTGTTGTGTTGCTTGGGACGCACACAAGCAACACAACACAGGCCTTAGCACATATTAGCCAGTTGTTTCTGCTGCTCAGTTATGTCCCCAGCCCGTGGGGCTTTCTTTCCCGCTTCAGATATGCCATCTTCTCCACCTCCTTTCTTCCTAGGACACTAGAAGGTAAGCCAGGGGACAACGGTCTCTAAGAGTGTCATTCACTCTGCAGTGACAAGAATCACATCACAGACTCTACTGGACTGGGCTCTCAACTCTGTCTCCTAATCAGGTTCTAGCTGATGTCTCTTCTATCAAATGATCTAGAAGAGAAGATTTTGGAAAAGCGGGCCTCAAAATGTGGTCTCCAACACAGCAGCAGGCACAAGGGATTTATTAGGGAATCCCGCCCCAGGTCTATCAAACCAGAAACACGGGAGGCAGGAGGTTATTCCTAGGAAATCACATCTGTCAAGCCGAAAACCTGGGGGCGAGGGGTGTTCCTGATTCCAATGACATCAGTTCAAGTGTGTGGTAATTATGTTTCTGTTGCTGATAAGACACCATCACCAAGGCAGTCTACAGAAGGAAGAGCTCATTTGGGCTTTCGGTCCCCGTCGGGTAAGAGTCTGGCATGGTAGGGAAGCATAGCAGCAGCACACAGGCATGATGGCAGGAGCGGGAAGCGGAAAGCTCACATCTTCAGGGAGCAAAGAAAATGGGTTCGAATTGGCGTGAGGCTTTTAATCTCCTCCATCAAGGCTACACCCTCCAAACCTTTCCAAACAGTGTGCCACCAGCTGGGAGCCAAGTGTTCCAGTGCCCCAAACTGTGGGGGACACGACTCATGCAAACTATGCAAACTGCCACTTTCCTTCCTGTCTCTGGGAGACACACACACACTCCGCACACATACGTACACACACACTCACACATACACACACACATAAACACACATACATACACATACACACTCAAACATATACACATACACACTCAAACATATACACATATACACACGCATAAACACACACACTCACACATACACACACAAATACACACACACTCACACATATACACACATACACACACATACACACATAAACACACACACTCACACATACACACACAAATACACACACATACACACACATACACATATACACACATACACATACACACATAAACACACACATATACACACAAATACACACACATATACACACAAATACACACACATATACACACAAATACACACACATACACACACATACTCACACATATACACACATACATACACATACACACACACATAAACACACACACTCTCACATACACACACACACACACTCATATTCGCATGATATTCTAGCTAGTGTGGATTATACCCAAACCTGGTTCCTAAGGATCTAAGCACTTTTTTTACTTTTTGAGAGAGTCACTATCTAGCTGGCTTTGAACTCTCCATCCTTCTGATTTGGCCCTGAAGACTGAAATTTTTACTTGTACCCCCAACTAAGCAGTATTCATCTTCATCTTAAATGGGTTATTTTGCATAATAGCACTACCCAGAGACCGTCTATGCTCAGGAAGAGAACCAGTGCCTTCCTCCTCTCCTCCCTTAACTGTGGTCTTTTGAATCACCCCGGAAAGCTGCCTCCGTGGGTAACTTTCTGTGACTTTTCACCTTGGCTGAATCCTGTTCATATCCGATCGAGTCCTCAGCACGTGTAGGCAGCAGCACATGCCCTGAGGCAATAATGAAAGCTGATACCATGCAAGTCCCAGCAGGGAATTCAGCCAAGAACACCTGGGGTGGGGGCGCGGGAGCAGCCTCCCACGGTGCCCCCTTGTAGCCAAGGCCTCTGCTTCCACTTCCAAGATCCCGTCCTGGAGTGGCTCCAGTATGGACATTTAGGATATTTGCATGTGGGAAAGGTCGGGGTCAGCTGCCCCTGCCCTGTGTATCCATGGTTTCCCTCAGCTGTGGACAGTGCAGCCTCAACAGATGACCCCAGCCACTGGGATTCTTGTACTGACAGACTGTGCAGTAAGAAGCAGAGAGGTACCAGTTGCTTAGAGCCACGGGAAATGCGTATACTTAGAGTAAACAGCCAAGCTCCAAATGTTCACAAGGAGCCCCGCAGTATCTCCTCCGTGCTTCAGGGAACCCCTTGGGACAGCCGTGGCATTTAGACAGAGGAGGACCCTGGCCTACCGATGCGTGGGCTAGCATCTCTTCTTCCCAGAAGCTGTCTCAGCTGTTCACACTGGTGAGCCTCTGGTGGCCCTTTCAGGTTGTCTGTGTATGAAAAGGAGGACAAGCGGGCTGGAGAGATGGCTCAGCGGTTAAGAGCACTGACTAGAGGTCCTGAGTTCAATTCCCAGCATCCACATGGTGGCTCACAGCCATCTGTAATGGGATCCGATGCCTGTTCCTAGTATTTCTGAAAACAGCTACAGTGTGTGTGTGTGTGTGTGTGTGTGTGTACATACATGCATGCATACATACAATAAATCTTTAAAAAAGAAGGCTGGAGAGATGGAGAGTTAAGAGCACTGAATGCTATTCTAGAGGTTCTGAGTTCAATTCCCAGCAACCGCATAATGGCTCACAACCATTCCTAATGGGATCTTATGCCTTCTTCTGGTATGTCTGAAGACAGTCACTCATATAAATGAAATAAACAAATGTTTAAATAAAATAAATCTTTTTTTAAAAAAAGGAAAGAAAGAAAAAGAGGATAGGCTGGTTCATCAAATACAGGAAAGATCAGCCACAGCACCGGTACTGTGATGGCGTGAAGGAAAGAGCAGCCTCTGGGAAGCCCAGGAGAGCCCTTTTCTAGGGTTCACTGACCTATCTTTTCATTACTAGGCCTGTACTCATCAGAATGTAATAAAGAAATCTGGAAGACATCCTAGGCCTGGGGACTCCCTCCTATATGCCAACCACACTGCGGACGGGGGCAGAGGGAGGAGGGTCAGAAGGTCGAGACAATCCTGGGCCACATTGAGAGTCTGAATTCAGCCAAGTATGCGAGACACCCGCCTCCCCCATCTTAGAAAAGAAATTAGTAAGGTGTCATCTCTGCACTTGAAAATGTAGCAGGACAAGAATAAGAAACATGCTCTGTTAAGGGGCAGATAATTAGTTGCAACTCTGCAGGCAATATTGCAGGCTTAGGAGAGATTGAACATTGTTTCAATGTTTCGTTTCATTTATCCCTACTTGCTCCTACCTCTAGTGCAGAAACAATCATATGTAAGTAGAAAAACGACAGTGTGGCTGTATTCTAATAATACTTTATTTATAAAACAAATTGTGAGCTAAACTGTGGTGGGGGAGGGGGGGACACTGCAGTCTATAAACCTCCGTCTGGGAGATGAGGGAGAGCGTGTCCATCCTGTGTGGATCTGGGATCGGTTGTGTGGAGATGAGATCAGCTGCTGATACATAGCCACCATCCATCTAATGTTGGCAGATAGAACAAATATAAGTAGTTGCATTGCTTGTCATTCATCCTAACTTGTGTGGCGTGACACTCGTCTACAAAGCAAGCTCCAAGGGCGTCTCTGAGCCTCAGTTTCCCTATCTGTAGAAGGAGGTATTGCAGTAAATATTATTTGGGGGTTTCTACCACACCTTACATTGTTTAGCTCCCAAATAAAAGACACAAAACATTTATATTTAGAATAATTTAAAACACTACGGCTGAGCAGATATCAACCCGCTGTGCTAGTTTCTCCACTTCCCTGTCAGTAACCCCGAGGTATCACTTGCCGTGTCCCTACTCCGACAGGCTGGCCCTCATGATCCACCTACCCCATGATGCCTTCCTCTCTCCTCCTCTCCCTCTCCTGTGATCTCTCCTCAGACCCCAAGCCCCAGATCTGAAGCCCCGCCTACCTCTCTTCTGCCCAGCTACAGGCTGGAGGCATTTTTATTAGCCAATAGTTTTCCACTAAGGAGCAAGATTTTCACAACAAAAGCTGGCATTTGTGAGAGTTCACTGAGGCAGCCAGACCTTGGGTACAGAATTTGGCATTATTACACATAGCAGCAGACCAAAGCTCAACAATGAGACCCTGGTACTCTGACGCCCAAGAGCAGGACACACAATGAAGGGGTGGGCGCAGTGCTAACATCTCTCCCAGCTAAGAATTCTGTGCCTGGATGTGAAGGTATCCGACAGGACGCCAATTCCCTGCTGGTGCTTCAACTGCTCAGTGTCCTTGAAGATTACAGAGTCCCTATTTATAGCCCTGTCCTAAACAGTGCTCCTAGGCCACCTCGCCCATTCTAAAGCTCAGAAAGGTGATTGGATCTGCACAAGGCCAGAGGTAAAAGAAGGGACTTCAGCCCTTGAAATGGGAGCCACAAAGTCACAGCCTGGGGCTAGGAGGATGGGACAGACTGACAAAGCATCAGGCTGCTGTAGCCGAGTGAATGTTCGCCATCTTTCTCTCGGTAACCGCCTGCTCCCTTTCCTCTCCCCACAGTTCCTTGGGGTGACAGAGCTCTCGGCGTACTGCGAAGGCTACTTTCTTAAAAATATGATGGTCCTCATTGAAAACGAAGCCTTCAAGCAGCTCCTGTACGACAAAAATGGCGAAGGGGCAGGCCAGGATGTGCTTCTGGACTTACAGAGGACGTTGGCCATTAGGATTCAGTCCATCCACCTGTCATCTTCCAAGGGTTCTGTGGTATGAGATGCCCCCACGTGACGACGCTTCCCAGGAGCAAGGTTTCTGGCTCCTCCCACACCGGCACCACAAAAACACACAAATGGTTCCTGGTGTCTGTCTGCACTGGGCCAAGGAGCTGCCCTCCACTGCCTCAGCTACTCTTAGGTCAGTGAACTTGGCTTCCGTGTGGTCCCGAGTGAAGACCCTCCCACGTATCCGCAGGCTAGACTGTAGCAGAGACCAGAACCTGCGCGCCAACTCAGAGCAGCCAAGACACCTCCAGTGGCCAGGAGCCATGGACACCTGCTGCCAAGGACCATGATCTAACGGACGGACCAAGGCTTAAAGATCCCTCTGCTTCCTGGTTGACTGATGAAAAACTCAGTAGTATGACCTTGGAAAGCATCCCGTCACCCGCTGGTGACCTTGGAGGCTGGACTTGCTCAGGCATCAGCCATGGTGGCTAGTTGTTAATGCTGTTGTCCGGCATGAGGAGATCGCATGGCCGATTTTTAGGGGTGGGAACTTTTTAAAAAATGTTCATGTATAGCAAACGCAGAGCGGTCTGGTAGTTTCGAATATATTTCTAAAAGCTTAACAGTTCATTTTCAACTGAATCTGTGTTTAGGGAATCTGTGTTTGGGGTTCTTTTCATTTTTTTTTTTTTTAAAGACAGTGAGTTGCAGGTCCATGCCGTGTAAACTTGCATCTGACAAATTCCTGCTGATACTATCCAAGGTCACATATTCCTGCCTTAGTGATTCGATCATGGCTCCACAAAAGAGGTGCACTGCCGATTGTCTCTAACTATCTCGAATTCAGTAGTCGACAATAACCTGCATGCTGATTGTGATTTGGGGGTGAGACTAGGGAACCCCCACATAACAAAACATGCATTTGCATGGACCAAACCTGTACAACATCCTGTTTGTGCTTTGTTTTCTTTTGCCAAAGTAAGATACGTTCTCTCGCTTCTTGCTAAAAGCCCATTTGGGGAAACAAACCTGTTTCTTTTCCTGATCATGAATGGCTCTGGGGATACTTTTGCAGAAACATGTTCATTTCTGATCCTGAAGGGGGGGTGGGGGAGCACGTCGGAGAATCTACTATTAATCTCAGAGCTTTTATCTGTATTCTCAGAAGATGTTCATAGTTTGTAACTAGCCAGAGAGTATGACTAATGTTAGATTATTTTTAAAGATGAAAAGTGTAAGATAGGCTTGACGCGTTCTGGATTCTGAGAGTGCGCAGTCTACAATTATCTATGATGAAAGTTTATAATGACAGGGTTATGTTTACTCTGCCATATAATATATATACATAGATGTATATATATATGAAAGAGATTGGTAAAGTGCCACAATACTCCAAATAATTCTTGAGTTGCAGCCTTTTTTTTCCTTATTCTTTATTTTTAATCCTAGATGCATTGAGGTTAAAGCTAGGAGAATGGCTTTTGTCTTTTGGGATGGCCAAGTTTTGTTGATAACTGCATTTCCTAGCATGATTTTGGGAAGTTGTGCCAAACCCTAGAGTCCAAAGGAATCTTCACCTGTTGTCCTACTCCCTCGGCACCTGTCAGGGACCCACGTCGAGTCTCGTTTCATGGGTGTGGTGTGCAGGGTACCCAGTTTGGGTCTGTCTACAGCATCAACTCCTTTGTGATGCAGATCCCCAAGGCCTCTCTCTTTCATATAGTCATCCATGAGCTTACCCAGCCCTACCATTAAATGAGGATGGAAGCAACTGCTTGAGGTGACAACCAGGTCACAGACACGCAAGGGTGACACACTGTCGCTTGCCTTCAGGGATGCTGCTTTCCAGCCTAGCTGGTTCTCTGTGGATGTCTAATGCTCTCTGGACCTCCGGGTGTGGATCTGTACATTGGTAACACCCATCTAGACTTCTGTTCAGTTTGTGTGCTTTCCCTGCCATTAAAAGGAATTATTTCCCACAGTTTGCAGCCTCTTTGTGGTACATAGGAGTGCTTCCTCCCTCAACTCCTGCCTGGGCTCCCTCAGCTAAGAGATTGGAATGCAGCTCTGCAGAAGATGTGGAGGATAGGAATGGCACCACAGAGAGGACAGAGGGGACAGGATGCCTGCTGAGTGGGTGGAAGGGTCTGTATACATCTCTGAGTGATTCTCCAGGTTTCCTTTCCATAGGCATGTCTACCTTGGCCACCGCAGTGGTGCCTCTTGTCTACAGTGGAGATCTTGCCTGTGGGAGCCAAGTTCTAGCTGTTCTCAGTGTACCGTGGTGACACTCTGAGGAACAGAGGATAAGGAAATTACAAGTCTCAGGCCATCAAGTTGGCTCAGTGGCTAGCCCACAGTGGTGGTACATGCCTTTAATTCCAGCACTTGGGAAACAGAGGCAGGTGGATCTCTGAATTTGAAGCCAAGTCTTCATAGTTCTAGGATAGCTGAAATTACATACAGAGACCTATCATTTTTTTTAAAAAGGCCTCAGTGGTTACATGTACTTACTGTGCAAGGTTAGAGACCTAAGTTTGATATCTGGATCTGGTGGAAAGGTGGAAGGAGAGAACGGACTCCACAGAGTTGTTCTCTGACCTCCACATAAGTGCAGAGGCACTACATCTCACACTGCACACAGGCACACACACACACACACACTAAACCTTAGTTCTTTTTAAATTTGTCTTTAAAGGCAAGGCTCTGAGTGTGGTGCATACCTATAATCCCAGCACACAGGCAGCAGGGGCAGAGGATTGATACAAGTTCAAAGCCAGCCTGATCTATGTAGTAAATTCTACATCAGTCGGGGATACATGTCATTAGGGTTGCTATTGCTTTAATGAAACACCGTGACCAAAACAAGTTGTGGAGGAAAGGGTTTATTTGTCTTACACTTCTTCCTTGAAGGAAGTCAGGACAGGAACTAGAGGAACACTAGTCAAGGACCTGGAGGCAGGAGCTGATGCAGAGGCCATGGAGGGGTGCTGCTTACTGGCTTGCTCCTCTTGGTTGGCTCAAAGCTGCTTTCTTAACCTCTGAACTATCTCTCCAGTCCCTCAGTCTGCTTTCTTATAGAACCCAGGACCACCAACCAAGGGATAGCACCACCCACAATGGGCTGGGCCCTCCCCATAAGCAGTAATTAAGAAGTTACCCTACGGACTTGCAAACAGCTTGATCCTATGGAGGCGTTCTCTTAATCGATGTTCCCTCCTTTCAGACGACTCTAGATTGTGACAAGTGGACATAAAACTAAGCAGGACATATGGCCGTCTTGAAAACGAGAAGAAGCAAGAGGAAAGGGAGGTTAGGAATATGCCCGCTTCCCAAGACTGGCATGGGTAGATGCCACTTCACAGGGAGCGGGGAGATAAAGGACAAACAATTCTCTTCTTGGATGTCATTCCTGAAGTCAAACCAAGTCCCCAGTTGGTGGGTTCTGCTGCCTAGCCTGGTCCAGCCCAGGGCCCCGTGGATCTGGTTTCCCTTGGCGATCCACAGAGATGCACCATAGATGATCTTTTCTTGTGGCTGTGACAAATCACCTGTCAGGAAGGACTTTAATGGAGGAAAGGTTTATCCTGGCTCACAGTTTGAAGGGCTCATTCCATCATGGAAGGGGAAACATGGCCGTAGGAGGCCAGCTGGTCACGCTGGTCACATTGCATCTATAGTCTGGAAGCAGATAGCCAACCGGAAGTGGGACCAGGCTGTAAAATGCCAAGGCCCACCTCAAATCCCCCACCCACATCTCACACATTCGACCTTCCCTAACACTGCAAGCAGCTGGAGACCAACGGTTCAAACACGAGCGTGGAGGACATTTCACTCAAGCCACAACATTCTCCACAGCAGGAAGAGGCCAGCCTGCTTTGGCAAGTCCTTGGAGCGGTCTGGGAAAGAGCTGGTCTCACCTCCCTGCTCAGTGATCTCAGGAAGGGAGAGGGAAGACAGCTGTGCACGTCAGACCAGGACAGAAGGTCCATCATGTCTCACGTGCTTCTCTTTCTTCAGAGCCTGGGGAGAGTGAGCTCAAGTTGTGTCTTTTAGCAAAATAAAGCGAGTTTTGTAGCAACCACCATTCTTTGGTGTAACGGGTGACTTTGTCACTAGTTGAGGCCTATACAGGGCTCTCAGCATCTGAGGGACAGGAGAGGTGGCTCCTCTCCTTCAGCAAAATTAAAACAAAGGCCCCAGTTTTGGCTTCTGGGTCCAAGGTAACTGAGCTTAGACATGCTATGCCTGAATAACATTCATCCTCCTTGAAGAAGCCAAACCCCTTCTGGAAACCAGGCGTGGGTGGGCACCACTGGCTAAAATGGGAGACACACAAGACAGAGTTGGCTGGAGGGCCCTGGAATTCCACGACACAGTTCATTCTGCATTCTGACTCGTCGTGGGTCTCACAGTGACTTTTCATGTAAAGTCCAGGACAAAAACGTCACTCCTGCTATGGTATGTGTGTGTGTGTGGGGGGGGGGGTGTTCTCATGAAGGAAGACCTTGTATTGCATACAAGATTTAGTTAGGATTTCTATTGCTGCGACAAAATACTATGACCAAAAAGCAAGTTTAGAAGGAAAAGGTTTGTCGGTTTACACTTCCACTTTGCTGTTTATCTCTAAAAGAAGTCAAGACAGAAATTCAAGCAAGACAGGAACCTGGAGGCAGGCGCTGATGCAGAGGCTGTGGAGGGGTGCTGCTTACTGGCTTGCTCCCCGTGGCTTTGCTCAGTCTGCTTTCTTATAGAACTCAGGATCACCAGCCCAGGGATGGCACCCCCCTCCCCATGAGCTGGGCCCTCCCCAACTGATCACTAATTGAGAAAATGTTTTACAGCTGGATCTCATGGAGGTATTTTCTCAGCTGAGGCTCCTTTCCTGTCTGATGACTCTAGATTGTGTCAAGTTGACATAAAATCAGCCAGTACAAGGACTTACCTTGATACGTGTGGACAAAGGGTTCTAAGGATAGCACTCCTAACGATCTAGGGTCTGCTGTCAGAACGCAGCACTTGCCTCTCTCTGTCCACCTTGAGTCACAGATGAAGGTCGCAGGAATGTTGCCTCCTTCCATGTCTCATTTCCTTTCTGACCAGCACCCCATCTACCAGAGACCCTCAAAGGCTGACAATCCTTCTCCTCGGTCCCTCTCAGGAATACACGTTTCTCTCCATCCTGGTTCTGCCCCCTGATTAATTCTGAAACCCTGGGAAGATGGTCAATGTGTCCAGTTTACATTTCCCTCTTTGGAACATGTAGGCTTAAAGGTTGTAGCTCAGTTGCCAGAATGCTCGCCTAACGTGCACAGAGCCCTGAAGAGACATCGTGACCATGGCAACTCTTAAAAAGCTAACGATTTAGTCCATTCTCATCATGGTGGGAAGCACGGTGGCACACAGGCAGACATGGCGCAGGAGAAGGAGCAGAGAGTTCTACATCCGGATCCACAGGCAGAGACAGTGACGCTGGGCCTCGCTTAAGCTTCTGAGACCTCAAAGCTCACCTCCAGGGACACACTCCCTCCAACAAGGCCACACCTCCTAATAATGCCACTCCATATGGGCCTACAGGGACCATTTTCATTCAAACGACCACACCCATAACCAGTAGTACTTGGGAATGTAGAAGCAGAAGGATCAGGACTCCAATATCATCCTTGACTACTAGTAAGTGAGGCCAAGCTGGGCTGCTTGAGACATGGTCTTGGAAAGAAGAAAGAAAGATAAAAGAGAGAAAATGGAAAAGAGAGAGAAAATACAGGTTTCGCTATAATGAGCTGCCAGGGTTAGGATGAAGGTGTATGCCCACTGATAATGGCAGGAAGATGGCTTTCCTAAGCCTCTAAAACCAAGCAGAGGGAAGAAGGGGTTGACAATTTGTACAGAAAATGGAACTTTTAATACTTTTGCCCCTTGTTTCTAGAACTTCCTACAAAGCCGATTCCCATGATGCCTCGCAGTTTTCCAGGATTTACTGCTTATTTTAATGGATGTTGGGAACCTCTCCCAAAACCGAGTGTCTCATTTATAACTCTTCTTCCCAGGACATGGCTTCATACAGTCAGTCATCAATAATTGGTTAGGCCAACGTAAGCAAGTCTGTTAAGCTTCCTTCCCTGTAAATATGATGTTTTCTGAAAATGTTTCAGGGATTCATTCATTCTTCCAAGATTAGTCAAGAAGGTGAGGATTATATTTGTCACTTCCCACTGTGTTTGCCTAAAATTCCAGGCTCCACAAAAGACTAAAACAGGACTTAACCCACCAGAGCCATCTGTCAGGCCAGCATTGGGAACCATAGCTCTGTGGGCAAGGAGACTGGTAAGTCACAGCTCCTCAAACGATTCAGCGCCAACCCCATATGTCTTTGCTGGCTTTTGTATGGCCTCTCAGCCCCTCCCCCTCCACTGAGAAACGGCCCAGATGCAACTCTAAAAAGCTTCTCTCCAACGAAATAAGCCAATTAAAGCTGAGGTATGAAGGCAAGTTCACCGACCTCGCAGGAGGAGGCCAGTGAAGTCACCATGCAGACAGGGAGATGGGAGAGCAGAGGAGAGAGCGAGCGCCTGCACAGGGACAGGAGGGGGGCCATGGGGGAGGGAGGGGGAGGGGAAGGGGGGAGAGGGAGAGGGAGGGAGAACAAGAGGGGGGAGAAAACCAAAATCCAAAAAGACTAGATTATATAGGGAAGACCCTCTGGGGGAGAAGAAGCCCAGACCCCTGGGCCAAAACATTCTGAGCAGCAGGAGCCATGCCTTGTAACAGGTAGGGACTGAGGGATGCTGGGAGAACCTAGAGGTCGGTCTACTGTGGTATCACCTCAGCCAACTGTGCCAGGTCTGAAAACGAACTATCAGCTCCTGCCCTTCCCACTCAGCTAAGGCCCGGAGGCACGTGTCTCCGGACAGGGCCTTCTCAGAAGCTGTTATGATCTCTGCTTCTTTCCCCCCCCCCCCCCCCCTTTAAAAATAACCCAGTAGATTCTGTACTTCCTGCTTAGGAAGAAAAAAATAGAACCTATACTCAGCAATCAAATTGCACGTTAGTTCCCTTTCCTGATGAGGCAGCCAGATAACAAGTGCCCGCAGAAGGACATATCTCCAAGTTTAGATCGGAATAAGAAAAGACAATCTGTCTGCGTGAATAGGCAATTAAAAGAGATGCCCTGATGTTGATCATCTCCTCTGGCTGTTGCTTCTCAGACATAACCTTCGGATGAGTTCTGAATTTTAATGTCTTAAACCTCCAGGGTGAAAGGAGAACTGACGAGAGGAGGATACTGGGTGTCACCCTTGGTCCTGCTTCTGCAGTCAGCTGCTTGGGTGACCTTGGCCAGGCCTCCTCCACGTCCTTCCTCAGCTCTGAAACTAGGGTCCACTGTGCTGGGGACCCGTGGGTCTAGACTAAGACATCGTACTCTCCCCTTCACACATCCGTGCGTTTCAAAACCTGGCGACTCTGTTTAGAGTGATAGAACATTCTGGAATGCATCGGCAACATGATGCATTCGTCAAACGGGCTCCCAGCAGAAAACCGAACACGAACTTCAGAACCAGGTCCCAGCTGTTTAATTCTGAAGATCGTTCCTGCTAGGTCACAGTCACTCTGTGACAATCTTCTTTTCTCTTGCTGGCTTACCTTACATTTTATTTATAGATTTACAAGAAGTGGCAAAAAGATCCCCATGTCCACTTTCCCACAGCTCCCTCCAGTGAAGTCAGGCAAGTCTAATCCGTGAAAACCAGGAAATCAGCATTGATACGGAGTATGTTTCATTCTGCGACATCGTAGGGAGATTCATGTAAAGACTACCACAGTCACCGTGCCCCCACCGCAAAAATCTAGTGCCTCTGCCACGCTTTCTAATGTTAGAACACATGTTCTCAGTGTCACATAAAGAAGCAAAGTTGTTTAGCCAAGCCGTGTCCTCCCGAGGAGAGTGTGCTTCTCGAGCCGGACAGTGCTGGCAGCACACTGGGACAAGGCGATCACTTGGTTGGTATTCTAAAGAAGGGGATGATTTTGTCTTTTCTCCGATAGTCATTCAAGACTTGTCATTTTTAAAAGAACTGGCACAGAAGAAATGAAGAAAAGCAGACAGAAGCCAGCTGCTCCAGGCCATCAAGTCCTGGGGGGACGCTTCAGGGTCTTTGCATCAAGTTTTCCCAGATGGGAGAAGATTAATAGAACACTGGCTCTTGGCAGGCCTTGCTAACTTTGATAGAAGAAACTTATTTTCCTCTCATTAGGCAGCCTCACAAACCTCCCAAGCCCTGCCAGGCCCCCTCTCTTCAGCATCTCTATATACCCGTTATTTCAAGAATATTACATAGAGTCAGACGGTAATACCAGATATGTCTGTCTTCTCGTCCTCCTTTTCCTCATCCCTCTCCTCTTTTCTTTTCTGTGGAATTCAGAATTGAACTGAGGCCCTCATATTGGGCCTCCGCCCTGCTATACTGTTAGCCCTATTTTCTTTATTAAACGCTCTTATTTTGAGGCAAGGTGTCTCTAAGTAGCCCAGGCTGGCTTTGAACTTGTGATCACCTTACCTCAGCCTCTTGTGTAGCTGAGACGATAGGCCTAAGCCATCAAGCATAGCAAACTTTTGTTCCTTTTTATTGTTAAATAATTCTCTCTTGGTCCCTTGCTCATTCAACTCACGTGTGCTCGCTGGAGACCAAACCCGGGACTTCCCTGTGCCAGGCAAGCACCGTGAAACTGCATACTTCTAACGACACTCTCAGGTCAGGAGGCGTGGTAGGAAAAATGGCTCACCTCTGTCACCCGACTGGTCCTCGCTCCCAGAAAACAATTCTGTCTCCTGAGCGCGCTGACTGCGGTTCTTTGTCCTGCAGCGTGTGTCACAAGAAAGTACCAACAATTCTGGGTTTGTGATGAATCAGTCCCTGGGGTCCAGGTGCCTTCAGCTCTGCTAACCAAGCTTTTGTCTGATCCGTAAGTCTTGGTGGCATCGGGTAGGGCTTCACAGACTCCCTCTGTAGACAAGCCCAGAGAGTTCAGGGACAATGCAAACCCTGACGCAGCCCCACTGATGCTCTGGACCAAAAGCCACACTTTCGTACTTTGAGTAGCAAAGGCCTAGGGTATAAAAGTCAGAGGTCACCTCTACTGCCAGACCAACCTTTGGCTTCTGTCCTGTCACCTGGCCCTTCTGGGGACTCCATAGGAGGGGTATCAGGAGCTTGCTTTCTGACATAGGCAGTGAGTCAGCTATCCATCTGAGAAAGTCCTTTAACACTCTCTCAGTCAGGTTAAGCCTAAGGAACACGTCATCTACCACTGCCTCTGCCTTCCCGTTCCCTGCCCAGACATTGGTTCTAAATCAGATTCGCTGTTTCACAGGTGCTCTCCTTTCTACACAGGGCACCCACCTCTCCCCCTGACCTGAGCACCCGACCTCTGCGGCCTTGCTTCTCTCTTTTCTCTCAGGAATGGAGTGCACAGAAGGGAATTCCTGCTGTGTTTTGTCTGTGGTAGGAGACAGCTTCTGTGATCACAGGGGTTCGGAAGTCCTGAAGTGGGAGGGACGCTTAAGAGGGTCAAGGTGAGAAGAGGCAAAGATCCTGACTGACCCTTCTCCATTAGTCTCAAAGTGCCTTGAATAATGGGAAGGGATGAAGGAAAGACCTGGTTGACCTGGTTCAAAATGGCTGCTGGGTGACCTCGAAACTCATCAACCAGGTATTGGGGGAACAAGTGGGCAGAAAGAAGGTTCTTCCCCATTTTCAATCATTATTTTTCATCCTTGTCAAGGGCTGTAGTTTCAACACTTGAAAGAAATCTCCACCAAAGACCAAGTCTGAGGACAGTGAAAGTACTATTCTCCATTAATACATCAGGAATACATACACACACACACACACACACACACACACACACACACACACACACATAATCCACTTTTCCTGAAGCTCCTTCAGTTAGGCATTAAATATCTGTCCCTAAAAAAAATGTTTTCACTTGGCCAGTGAGTTTAAAATAAACCAACTATGATACGGTTGTATTAAAGAGCTAACTGGGATACACTAATAGAGGGGTGACTTCTAAAATAAAGGAGGTGATGGTTCTCTGTGGACTAGAGCAGTCGCTTCAGAACTTACATCAGTTCAGAACCCACAAGAATCAAGAACTCCAACAGCAAGCAACTCTGGCCAATTTAAGGGGGAAAAAAGACATGAGTGGAGTCATTGGATAGACCATTAAAAGCAGAGCCTTTAGGAACAACTTACAAGCTATGACATGGAAGTAGTCTGCTGAGGTCACTGCAGTCACTGCTGCCACCAAATATACAGGGGCAGAAATAAACACAGACCATTCCGAATTTAGCAGGACCTGTCTTCAGTGACTACCCCCGCCTGCGGGAAGCCCAAAGCCTCCACTTCCTCTGCATCAAGCAGGGCCCCATTTCCTTCTGCTGTCCCCCTCTAAGTGCACCCCCAGGCAGGAGGGCATCTTAGCTGCTGGGGGGTGGGGGGTAGTGGCATTAGGGACTCAGGACACAGGCTGTGATGGTTCCTACTGGTTATCAACTAGACGTGATCTAGAGTCACCTAGCAGACAAACTTTGGAATGTCTGTTAGACAGTCTCTAGATGAGGTTACCCAGGGTAAGAAGACCTACTCTATGAGCGGCACCATCACATGAGCTGGGACGACTGACAAAGGAGACCGTGAGGGACCGAGGAGATCACTCGATGGCTAAATGCCTGCTTGGCTGGCATTAGAGCTTGAATTCAGGCCCTGAGCACTCGAGTGAAAGCAGAGTGTCTGCATTCCCGTCACGGAGGAGGCTGGGACAGAAGGACCCCTAAAGCTCACAGGGCCAGCCGTCCTAGCTAACGCTGCCTAGGTTCAGTAAGAGACCCTGTCACTCACACGAAATGACGTGGAGCCGGGCGTGATGGCATGTGTCTTTAATCCCAGCATCCAGGAGGCAGAGGCGGGAGGGTCTCTGTGAGTTGGAAGTCAGCCTGGTCTATATAACAAGCACCGGGACAGCCAGGACTACATAGAGAGACCCTGTCTCAAAAAACAAATGGCATGAAGAGAGATGGAGGTGGACACAGGACACCAAACTCTGGCCTTCACACGCACGCAACTACATGTACACATATGCACACAGCCATGCAAACACATATATATGCCACTCACATATGTGTGTACTGACTGAGGGAGAGATTGAGGGAAGGAGGGAGGGAGGGAGGGCCTCAAGCTGTGGGCCAACCTAAACTGTCTTTTCCTGAAACTGTTTTTTGCCACGTGTTTTGGCACAGCAACAAGAAAATGCCCTGAGGGTTTTTTCCACGCAGAAATGAAGGCAGGGCACGAGCACAGACAGTGTGACAAAGTCACAGGGCAGGGAGAGAGAAGGAAGCAGAGGCAGAAGGACAGGCTGAGAGGGGTCATCGACGTGCCAGGGATCAGGGCTGCCTGATCGGTGGACTCTGCCAGGATCAGCATTCAGTTTATGAGTAAAGACTTGGAACAGGGCAAAGCCTTCCCAGGATGTTAGGAGCCAGGCATGCTGGCACAGGCTGGCAACTCCGGTACTGAGCAATAGACACAGGAGAATCAAGGGTTCGAGGCCAACCTGAGTTCCACGCGAACTGGTCTGAAAAAAAATTAAAAATATTCAAAGCAAAACAAAATGCAGCAATGGGGAGTATGTCTCCCATCCCAGGAAATAGTCGAGAAGATACTTGCTAACTCCTTGATAGGGCTTCAAGAAACACAAGCCTTGAGGGCCCTCCGTCCCCAGGCACCGTTCTTTCTTTCCTTCTGATGGGAATCATTTATATGGCCTCGGAAGACCGATGCCCGCCATGATAGATCTCATGTAGCACGTATAATGACCTCGCGGCATTCATTTATTCTTCGGCCAGGACTGCATTTTATTAAAACCTGCCACCCTATCTATCCTCATCAAGTTAGTGAGGCAGCAGGCTGATTCATTACTCTTAACTTATCTAGTACAGGAGGAAGAGAAATGGGCCACAAAACCCCACCAGCCAGAAGAGAGGAGAGTGACAAGCAGCTCTGTCGCTGAAATATGGGACTTCTTTTTATAAAGGAAAAAAATGGATTCCAGTCATCCATCAAGCTAGGGAAGAGCCTCTTTGTTCTTTCCTCTTTATAATTAGAGTACTCTATCATTCCATTTTTCATATGTTATCTTAATTAGCATACAGAGTAACTGTTTCATTATGGCGTTTTCATACTTATTTTTAGCCAATCCACTCTCTCCTCTCTGCACCGCCCCACCCCTTTCCAGGCTCATGCCCCTTGTATTTGGTCACCTTCTCCCAAGTCTCTTTCTTGCTCCTGTAGCCCCTTTCTAGTCCTGTGACCTGTACCCTACCTCTCTCCCACGTAAACAAGCATGTCCTATCTTTATATCTCTCATGAATCAATCTCGTACCAGAGAGAGAGTCTAAACCAGTGGTTTGCAACCTTCCTAACCCTACGACACCTTAATAGAGTGCCTCATGTTGTGGTGAGGCCCCAGCCATAAAATCATTTTCGTTGCTACTTCATAACTGAAATGTTGCTGCCGTTAGGAATTGTAATGTAAATATCTGTGTTTTCAGGTAGTTTGCATCTACCCGAGGGGTTGCAGCTCACAGGGTGAGAGCTTCGGTCATGTAGCTCAGGATGTCCTCAAACTCAATATATAGCTGAGGAGAAACTTGAACTCCCATCCCCCTGCCTCTGCCTCTGCCTCTCAGATGGTAGGGTTATAGCCATGTGCCAAGCGTGGAGAAGGCTATTTTTTTTTTTTTGAGACAGGGTTTCTCTGTGTAGCCCTGGCTGTCTGGAACTCACTCTGTAGACCAGGCTGGCCTCAAACTCAGAAATCCGCCTGCCTCTGCCTCCCAGAGTGCTGGGATTAAAGGCGCGCCCCACCACACCCGGCTTTTTTTTTTTTAAAGCTTAGATTGCAATGCAGGTGTATGACTAATACACAGACATGCAGTTACGCATTTCTTTTAATTTTTTTTTTAATACTGGCTCTCGTGGATCTCAGGATAGTCTGGAAATGACCATGTAGCTGAAGACACCTTTGAACTTTACATCCTCCTGCCTCCATTTCCCAAGATCTGGAATTGCAATTGTGCACCACTACCTCGGGTTTACATGATGTGAGGCATCAAACCCAAGGCCCCCGTGCATATTAAATCACTCTGTCATCTGATCAACACCCCCAGCCCCTTTTATATGGTTCTTGAACTAAGCTCAACAGAAACAAACAAACAAACAAACAAAATACACACAAGTTTGGCACAAGTGTCTGGTGAATGAGTTCTCTCGCCAGCATCAGTCTTCCTGCCTGCAGAGTGGAGGGTGTCATTGCATTAAGACAGTGAGGAGCACAGGCCTTCTTGAAGCACCAGTGTGTGTGTGTGTGTGTGTGTGTGTGTGTGTGTGTGTGTGTGTGTGTGTGTATGTATNGTGTGTGTGTGTGTGTGTGTGTGTGTGTGTGTGTGTGTGTGTGTGTATGTATGTGTATGTGTGTGTGTGTGTATGGGGGTTCTCTCTCAATTCAGAATGCCATGTTTACAGAAGCTATGCAAGAGGAACACTGTGCCTGGCTCAGGCCCTGGATCTGGCTCCAATTACTAATTACTTAAACTCACTTCTCCAACAGGTTGTTGGCTCCCCAAAGAGCAACACTGCCTCTATCAGACCTCTAGTGGGGGGCAGCCAAGAACACAGACACACACAGACACACACACACACACACACACACACACACACACACGCTACACTGTAGAGTCTGAGAAAGCATCTGCTCAGTTTCAGATTGATCCGTGGCACTCTCGACAGCCTCAATCCCTGGAGCTCAGGCGTATCTTCTGCTTGGAGCTATCACTGGGGAAGGAATTTCACCGTATGATTGACGGCAAATTGTCACACGTCATCTGAGAGGCCACGGGAGCGCAGCCTGCACCCCGCGTCTCTTGTCGTTCAGAGATGCTTCTGTCACTGAAATCTCCTGGACTATACTTTCCCACTGTGTGGGGGCAGTACGTTTTCTGCCCCTCACTTCTCAAGCTGCTGTTTATACGCAGCGTCGCAGTTCTCGTGGTACAGTCCGCATAAGACTTTTCATTTTCACTTTGGATACGGAAACTGAGGTAAAGCCAAAGGTAAGTGGCAGGCCTGGACTGCAGCTGGGACTTGATCTCACTCATCACTCACACCTTCTCAATTCTGGCCCTCCGTTTAGAATTATATTGTCCTTTTTGCTGTTCTTTTTTTCAAATGTATTATTTGAGAACATCATACATGTATACAACAAAATATGGTAATGTCTGCCTCTGCCTCACCTCTAGCTCCTCCCAAGTCTCAGCACTTGGACTAATCCCGAATCTGCACTGACTGCTGCCCACTGACTGCTGCCCGCTGACTGCTGCCCACTGACTGCTGCCCGCTGACTGCTGCCCACTGACTGCTGCCCACTGACTGCTGCCCGCTGACTGCTGCCCACTGACTGCTGCCCGCTGACTGCTGCCCACTGTAGACACGCCTATGACAAGGCTGAGTAAAGGCAGGGTCTCCAGGTTTAAACATAAATAGCGAGAGGGCAGTTTGACAACATGACTGACCTTTTAGAAAAATCATGGTAATAGGTTCTTTTCGCCAGGGCCACACCATTTTATAAACTCTTCCATTTCTACTGAGTTATGACAATTCCAGTAACTATAGTTTAGTTTTCTATTTTCTTTTTCTCTCTTCTCCTTTCCTTCTCCCCCTCCTCCTCTCTCGTTGAAACAGTGCTTCATCATAGGCCAGCCTGGCCTTCCTTGAACTCATAGAGATCTGCATGCCTCTGCATGCCAAGTGCTAGGATTAAAAGGTAAACTATCATACCTGGCTTCTCTAGAAAGAAGTTTCTTGACTCCCCTGCCCTGTGAACCCCAGGTAATGTCTAACCGGGAAAGATGTTTGTCGGCCATCTTGCATTCTTGAACTGATCTTCGGTGGTCATAATTTTATAGAGAGAACAGCACGAAAGAACTTCTCATGGCATTCTGGCTGTTTCTTGCCACTTCCTCAGACTTGTGCCAATTCTGTGGAACCTTGCAGTTTCTTCTGGATAGAGCTGCTGTTCCTCATTCATGTTTGGTGTTTGCCAGTTGGACTGGACGTCCGCTATTGATTCGTGTTTGATGTTTTAGACTGGCCTGCTGATATCCGGACAATGAAGACTGGAATCACCCCCAAAGAACTACTTCTAAACAGGTCCACATATCCCTGATCCTATTAATGATCTTTCTCATCTACCTTTGGACAGTGAACTAGAAAGGAGGTCGAAGCTTTCATGAACCATTAATAAAGTAGGTTTTGACTAATCTAAGCCTACACTCATGGACCTTTGACCAGGTTTGTATAGAGCAGACTCAAATCTAATCAGAGAGTGGTTGGTTTCCCCAAGACAGTCATGCCGCTATTGCGCTGTGGGTACCTCTTGCCTGGTAGGCCAGTATTGCAGCATGCGGAGTTCAGGCCCAGAGAGCAACCCAGATTTTGGAAGTGTAGCTTTTAGTCTTTCATTACAACAAAGGAAGCCATCAAATACTGACCTACATCCAGAGCTTTTAGAATTACACAGGTCCATAAAGAGAGGTGGCCTTTCTTCCATTGCTCTGTGAATGGGAATGTGATGACTATTGGTTGTCAATTAGATGACATCGGGAGTTAACTACAATCCAAGCAGCTGGGTACACCTGTGATGGATTTTTTTCTTAATTAAATCATTTGTGGGAAGACCCACTTCTAATCTGGATAGTTGAGGTGGGAAGTTACGCCTTTAATCTGAGCCACACCTTTGGCTGGCAGCCGATGTAAAGGACTCAGAAGAAGGAAGCGCTCACTCTCTGCCTGCTTGCTCTTGCTCTCACTGGCAAACCCATTACTTCACCGCACTAGAACCTACCTCGCGAGGATTTCTGCAAATACTGAAGACCAGCTGGGGCATCCAACCTCACAGACTGAACAAGTACGGGATTCGCGGACCTCCTGTTGGTAAACAGCTATTGTTATACTAGCTGGATCACAGCCTTTAAGCTATTCTAATAAATCCCATAGGTAGGTAGGTAGGTAGGTAGGTAGATAATAGATAGACAGACAGATAGATAGATAGATAGATAGATAGATAGATAGATAGATAGATAGATAGATAGATAGATAG
>BDUI01000008.1:2051909-2063977 GCA_002335545.1 Apodemus speciosus
CCCCACTCCCACCCCCAGCAGAGGATTAACTGACCCTGAATATCAGCAGCACTCTCAAAGTTTCAGTTTGGGAGATGGCTACAAACTCCAACCATGGCAATGCAGGCTCAGTTGAAGGGACTGAAGAGACGGGCCCAGCCCTTTCTCTCCTGTGGGAAAGTGTGTGTGGTGTGTGTGCGCATGCACGCGTGCGCGTGCCATGAGTGTACATGCTCAAGTTTCAGGTAGTGAGCTAGGTGTCTGTACACTCCAGAACTAAGACCAGGCATGCTCAGCGGGCACTATGGGACTTCCCTTGGCGGCGGCCTGCCTACTTGCTTACATTTCACACCTGTCTTAGGCTTGCCTTTACCCACCCCATCTCACCCCCCACCCCCGAGACAGAGTCTTACTACATAGCTCTGGCTATCCTGGAACTCACTACCAAGACCAGGCTGTCCTCAAATTCAGAGCTCCACCTGCCTCTGACTCCTGGGTGCTGGGACTAAAGCCACCCTGCCCAGCTTAGTTACGCTTCTATTGATGTGGCAAATACCAGGACCAAACGCAATTTTGGAGGCAGGATGTGATGGGATGGCACTCTCTAATGCTAGCACTGGGGAGGCAGAGACAGGAACATCTCTGTGAGTTTGAAGCTAGCCTTTGTGAGGGTTTGTATGTGCTTGACCCAGGGAGGGGCAATGTCTAGAGGGGTGGCCTTATTGGAGTCGGTGTGGCCTTGTAGGAGGAAGTGTGACACTGTGGGCGCGGGCTTTAAGACCCCCATCCTAGCTGCCTGGAAGCCTGTCTTCTCCCAGCTGCCTTTATAACAAGAGGTGAAACTCTCAGCTCTTCCAGCTCCACATCTGCCTAGATGCTCCTGCCTTGATGATAATAGACTGAACCTTTGAACCTGTAAGCCAGCCCTAATTAATTCTGACCTTTACAAAATTTGCCTTGGTCGTGGTGTCTGTTCACAGCAGTAAAACCCTAAGACAGCCTTCTTTAAGATGTATTCATTTCACATATGAGTGTTCTATCTTTGCACACCTGTGTGCCAGAAGAGAGCATCAGATTTCATTATAGATGGTATGAGCCACCATGTGGTTGCTGGGGACTGAACTCAGGACTGCTGGAAGAGCAGTCAGTGCTCTTAAGCACTGAGCCAT
Source organism: Apodemus speciosus (assembly GCA_002335545.1). Classification (NCBI taxonomy): domain Eukaryota; kingdom Metazoa; phylum Chordata; class Mammalia; order Rodentia; family Muridae; genus Apodemus; species Apodemus speciosus. Next base: position 2,053,058 of record BDUI01000008.1, read on the forward strand.
CTCAAAGACCCCATCAAACAAACAAACGAACAAAACTGAGGAGGAAAGGGTTTATTTCACCACACAGCTTGCCGACTTTCATGAAAGGAAGTCAGGATATGAACTCAAGGCAGGAACCTGAAGGCAAGAGCTAGAACAGAGACCCCAAGGCACTGCTCCTGGTGGCTTGTCCCAGTTTGCTTTTTTATACAGCACAGGAATACCTGCCCAGGGTGGCGCCACCCACGGTGGCCTGCCGCATCAGTCACCAATCAAGAAATGCCTCACAGGCTTGCCTACAGGTCAATCCGATGGGATCAATTTTCTCAATTGACTTTCTCTCAGATGACTCTGACTTGCATCAAGTTCGAAGAAAAAGAGAGGAGGGGAAGAGGGATGGAAGAGGGAGAGAGAAGGAAGGACCATCTCAAGAGGGAACTCTGGGATTTGGTCCTTGGAAGTAGATCAGGGATCCTAGGAGGTTAAGAGGAACCCACATATGTACATATGAAGCCTTGAATGTCTAGATAACATTCTAAGCGGTAGGATGTGTGTGAACAGAAAACTTTATACAGCACTTTGCTACCCCAGTTTGCAGACAAGAAAATTAAAATTCAATGAGATTAAATGACTTGCCCAAGATCACACATTGCTGGGCGTGTCCATAGGTAGCACTGTGATCCATTCAGGGAGATCAAAGCTCCAGGGGACACATTTCGATGGAGTCTTTTAAAAGTTGCACAGTGTGGGCTGGAGAGATGGCTCAGCGGTTAAGAGCACTGTCTACTCTGCACTTCCAGAGGTCCTGAGTTCAAATCCCCAGCAACCACATGATGGCTTTACACCCATCTATAATGGGATCTGATGCCCTCTTCTGGCAGGCAGGTGTACATGCAGATAGTAAGCTAATAAATAAATATGCAAAATAAATTTTAAAAAAAGCTGCACAGTGTGATGCCAACATCAAAGTCAGGAGGATCAGAACTCTGGCCTTGAAGCCTTGGGCTCCTTACTTGATATAAAACCAGTATCCTCATGGAACACTGGTGGTCTCCACAGACACACGACACGGTCCCTCATCATCTGTGTATCTGATTTCAGACTCAGTTTCCCCATCTAAGACAGGGGATGCCACACAGCTAGGCATGCATTTCAGGACAATAGCTGCAGTGTCCTGTATTCACCAGCAGCTCTAAAGCAATTCATCCCAGCTATTCTACTCTGTTCTCTAAGAGCATCACTTGCTCTTTTCCAAATCACCTGCAAGGACGTGCCACCATCTTCAGTGTGTGTGAAGCAGGAGCATGCTGATGGAGATACCACGAAATTTAAAAAAAAAAAAAAAAAAAAAAAAAAAAAAAAAAAGAGAAAAACCCAAAATAAAAAAAAAAAAAAAAAAAAAAAAAAAAAGCGTTGGGAGCAAGGGAATGTTCAAGGTGCATAATTCTGAAGTGCCCACTTGGTGGCGCCATACCCCTACATTCAGTGTGAAGAGCATAATTCTGCCTCATAAAACAGAACTTGAAAGGGTTGTTTTTTTGTTTTGTTTTGTTTTGTTTTGTTTTGTTTTAATCTATCTACCCAGTCATTCACCACATCTTTGCTAAGTGTGAAATACACGTGGCAGGCCTGGGAGCTACAACTGTATAGACCATATTTAAAACCATTTAAATCTTTATCAGTATCTGGCAGCTTTCTGGTAAACCAGCCTGCCTCTGTCTTAGGCTTCGAAGCCATCTTATCTTATAGCAAAGACAAGCTAGTTCATTCCTACTTATGATTAAATCTGTTTCTCAGGGGTCTGGGCTATGCCCCTCCTGTCACCTTAACTACAAACGATTCTGTACTGCCTGCTCCAGGAAACAGCAACCACGTCTTTGTTTCAAAGATTATTAAGTCCATACTGTTCTCGACCACGTTGTTATGCTATGTTTTGCTTCTGGAGCTCCGGCTGTTTGCCTGCCAAATCCTCCATTTGGAAAGCCCCTTCTCCTGGTCTATAAACATCTCCATCTTGCCCGCGTCCAGTGCTGATCTCTTGAACTCCACCTTTAAAGAAAAGCTTGTTTTAATTACTTTGGCTGTGATGATTTGGGTCTGGTCTTTCTCCCCAAATCTGTGGGAGTAACACTTCCCAGTTCCCATATGATATTCTCAGCCGTGGGAGAACTATATTGTTCCACTCGCTCATCCATTAACAAGCACTCAGCTATGTTATCCTTCCCTTTCGTCTTCAGGTAAGTATTTGGCCTCCGTCTCTGCCAGTCCCTGGGAATGCTAGAATGGGAAAGACACTTGTGGAGATAAGAAACGCACAATTGATATCAATTTGGCCAGAGCTATTTGGTGACTGGTGTTTGCGAATGCCAGAAACCCTGCTTCGAATCTTCTGAAATAGTCAGGGCCTTTCTCCTGTGGCCTCATTAAAGGGAGAGCAAACCTTTGCCTAGCGATTCTCCCTGTGCTTCTGGTAAGTGTATGGTCCATGCTCTTGTTCCTCCACAGGTTTCTGTAACTGCCCTTCAGGTTGGTGGCAAGGACGTGACTGAGTCTGTTATATCTGTGACTTCAGGGAAAGCCCTTGCTTTCTCTGTGCACACATTCCCGTCTTCCCTCCCAAAAGCTGTTATTCAGGCGTGGCGGAAAACATCCAGGAGTGGAGCTAGAAACCTGGGCGCCATCCCCACATCTTGGTCTCTTCCTGGGCGTCTCTCTTTGCATCTGTGATAGATTAAGTGCCACCTAACTCTAGGCATTCTGATTCACAAACCAGCAGCCCAGAAAGAAATGAGATAAGATAAAGACACGTGCTTATCTGCTAGGGCTGCTAGTGCGGAGGACACTGTAAGCCTGAAGCTGAGGTAGCTTGAATGATGTCATTTATGTGGTTACATGGGGAGTTATCAGGTTACAGTCACTTATATCAGAAAGGATGAATGAATCCGTGGTCAGCTCTGCCAGAAAGGTGTGTGGCAAAAGCCAAGGAGTTGGGTGGTATCTTGCTATTACTAACTCTATCAGTGCTTCTCAATCTGTGGGTCACGACCCTTTTGGGGGCCAAACAACCCTTCCACAGGTGTCACCTAAGACCATCAGAAAACACAGATATTTACATTGTGATTCATAACAGAAGCAAAAGTACAGTTATGAAGTAGCAACGAGAATAATTTTATGGTCGGAGGTCACCACAACTGTATTAAAGGGTCACAGCATCAGGCAAACTTCCCAATGTCTTTGAACATCAACGTAGGACATTTGTGTCATTCCTTTCTCGTTTAAACACTTATTCCCACTTGCTCTGTCAGGTACTGTGCCAGGTCCTGGCAATCCTGTGCTAACTAGACCCATGAGAAGATTTTCCCTCATGAAAATGGACAGTTCCGTTCCGTTCTGGGTATGTAAACTGAGGATTTGGGCACCAAATATATAAACCGAGAACATGGCTGCTCCAAGGTATGGTTGAGAAGAGTTTTTATTGTAGATGTGAGGGTGAGTGTCGCCAGAGGCGTTGTCTTAGTTAGGGTTTCACTGCTGTGTACAGACACCATGACCAAGGTAACTCTTATAAAGACAGCATCTAATTGGGGCTGGCTTACAGGTTCAGAGGTTCAGTCTATTATCATCAAGGCAGAAACATGGCAGTTTCCAGCAGGCAYGGGGCTGGAGGAGCTGAGACTGGAGGGAAACAGAAGCCTGGCTTGCAGGCAGCTAGCTAGGACAAGGGTCTTGAAGCCCACAGCCACAGTGACACACCTATTTTAACAAGACCACACCTCTTAATACTGTCATTCCCTGGGCCAAGCATATGCAAGCCATCACAGGCATCTATCTGGAAGAAGTCAGAGCAGAGAAAATAGTAAACTGACTAGGGCCAGCAGGCTGGACTGGGCCATGGTGGGGCAGGGCAGGAGGAGAGAGAAAACGAAAGAGAGATCAGAGCTGAAGTGGCAGGATCTGGAGGAGGGAAGCCCACGAGTCAGAGACATGTGGGGAGGGGGAGAGGAGGAGAACTGAGAAGAGCCACGGATGTCTGCCGCCTCCCCTCCACCCCCATCCTGAGGAAGCCAGGAGGCCAGCATGTGCCCTGGTACACTAACAGGCAGGCACACAGCCATTTGTCCCAAGTTGCTTTTGGACTTGAAACTAAGAAAATAAATTTTCTTTTTTCTTTATTTTCCTCTTTCTTTCTTTCTCTTTCTTTCTTTCTTTCTTTCTTTCTTTCTTCCTTCCTTCCTTCCTTTCTTTCTTTCTTCCTCTTTCTTCCCAAACCCCTTCAAGGAAGGGTCTTACTATGTGGCATAAGCTAAAAGACCCACAGTCTTCCTGCCTCAAATGCTGAAATTACAGGCATGAGCCTGTGACCACCAGGTGGGGATTTTATTTTTGTGTTATCTGGTTTGCTCTCTGCTCATAATTTCTAGCACTTGGTAACTGGTAGCCATTATTATTCCTTCAACTTGATCCGCGAATGTTGCAGGGACACCAGAGGGATTAAAACAGCCCAGTAGACTAGGAAGAAGGGTAATGTAGACTTGCTTCCCATCCCCCCCCCAGCTGTCTTAATTAGGGTTTCTATTGCCATGAAGAGACACTATAACAACTCTTAGAGAGTAATGCAATCAATTAGGTCTAGATGACAGTTCAGAGGTTTAGTCCATCGCTGTAGAAATAGCTGAGAGTTCTACATCCAGATCCAAAGGCAGCAGGGAGACAGAGTGACTGGGCCTAGCTTGAGGCTGATATCTCAAAGCCCCTCCTCTCGCCTCCCCAGTGACACACTTCCTCCAATAAGGGTACACCTGTGGCACCATGAGAGGCAGCCTAGTTCCCGTTTGAGCTAAGGCTAGAAACCCTGGAGACCCTGAAGGGATGGTATGAGTTTCACCTGTTCCGGGCACCAGGCCCCTGTCACTAGCCACAGCACCTGCCCCATAGATGTGTGGCTATCAGTCACACAAGGGCAACAGCCCAAGCCCCTCCACATGTAGAGGGCATGATGCAGGCTCAAGACAGATCTACATTTTAATGAGGTACTAAAGGCCTGGAGGGCTTAGCCAATGAACTTTCCTCCCCAGGCACTCCTCCCTGCAAAAGGTATTTGACCTCAGGGCCACCCTGAGAAAGGGGGTATGGTTTTACTCATCCACTCTCCGCCATGACAATATATGACTTAAAACCATGGACTGCCTCTTTTCATCAGGATCTGCTCTGGGGAGCCAGGGAGAAGGCCTTTGCCCATAGAACCACCATCTAATCTCCTGTAGAAGGCTTCTCTGTCATCCCAGCCACGGCCACCACCAAGCCCAAACCTGCAGCCTTCTGCCATCAAGCTAAAGACTCTCCCGCTTGGGACCAGTCGGAGCTCCCCGTTTCCTGCTCCCCACCAGCCCCAGGTAGATCCAGTCTGTGGGGGAGTGGGGGAGCAATCTGTTCTCGGCTCTTTGAGGGTTCAGTGGTGCCTGGATGTCCAAGAGCCTGAGAACCAAATGGCCATGGCCTTATCGCAGACCTGGGGACCCCCCAAGCCAGCTCCAGCTGTCCCGCACCTCAGACTGTGCTTTCCCACTCCTGGAGTGGTGTCCCAGGGCTTCCCTACAGCCCAACACCACCTGCCTGGCAAGAGAATGGGGTGGGTGAAGTCGAAACTCCCTCGTCCTCTCTCCCTGAACAGCCAACCCCTGTGGCAGAAGAGTGGACGTGGGACACATAACCCTACATACACCTATGCCAATAGGGCCATACCTCTTAACAGTGCCACTCCCTAAGAGTCTGTGGGGACCATTTCCCTACAAAACTCCACACCAGCATTCAAGACCAGCTATTAATGTTTGTCAGACTAATTATACAGGCACTGAACTGGAGGGCACAAGAGCCTGGATATTGGTCTGAATTCAATCCTTAGGGACCCTTAGCTCTAAGTATAACCAATGTGCTTCCAACATGCCTCTGGCAAAGAGAGTTTTCTCAGTTAAATAAACTCATCGGTTTTCAAGAACAAACTTAGAAACTGAGCTGCTTACGCTCAATCTGTCAGTTCTTGTTACAAAACACCAATAATGTCGGCTGTTCACAACTTGGGCTGAAATGGCACACTCTTGGACACAAGGCCATGTAGTGGATGGGCCTGGTGCTGTTCTTGTGAACCAAACTCCTAATGAATAAAGGAGCCAATCACTGGGAGAGTAGGCGGGACTTCCGGGTTGGACAGAGGAAGAGAGGAAGCAGGAGACAGTTAGGTCCTTTTGGAACTGGGACAGCAGTAGTTTGAGATGGTAAGCTTTTACGTTATGTATATTTTTCTATAATAAAAATGAGGAAGTTAGGGGTGTGGCTTCAAGGTAGAACATTTGCCTGGCATATGCAAATTTCCATGGTTAGATGGGACATTTTCATGAGGGACACTTAAAATTGTGTCTTCAACACATTATATTTGTTACAATTAGTAAGGGTGGTAATTCATAGCTGCTAACTGTTTTTATAAAGAATAGGGTGTGCTGGGTAGTTTTATGTCAACTTGACACAAGCTACAGTCATCTGAGAGGAGGGAACCCAACTGAGAAAATGCCTCCGTAACTCCAGGCTGCAGACAAGCCTGTGGGGCACTTTTCTTAATTAGTGATTGATGAGGGAGGGCCCAGCCCACTGTGAGTGGTGTTGCCACTGGGTTGGTGGTCCTGAGTTCTATAGGGAAGCCACCCGAGCAACCCATCAGGTGCAAGCAAGCCATGAGGAGCAAGCCAGTAAGCAGCACTCCTCCATGGCCTCTGATTCAGCTCCCGCCTCCAGGTTCCTGCCATTTGAGTTCTTGCCCTGATGTCTTCTATGATGAGCAGTGATATGAAGTGTAAAGTACGGTAAACCCTTCCCTCCCCAGGTGGCTGTCAGTCAGGATGTTTCATCGCAGCAATAAAAACCCTAAGACGGAGAGAGGGCTTGGGCATTTTTAGCCAAGTCTTTCTATGAAGTGCTGACTGGCCTCCAACTGGTGGCTGTTAGGTCTCAAACCTGGGGCAAACAGCTTATTGACATATCAATGGAGACTCTGGGCTCTAGACTCCCTCAATCCCTACCTGCTACAGGGTCCTCCAGGGTGACATACTCCATCCCTTACCCTGGACTCTCCAGCCCAGGAGCTGGGCTGCCCTTCCCCTAGTGGCTTTTCCTGTATAATCCAGTGATTCTGGCTAGGCATCTCCTGCCGTTTACTTCTTGGTCGACCCCTGGGCTTAGGTGGCCCTCTCCACCACTAGCTCCTCCTGCTCTCCCTCCCCCTCTCTCAAAGGACCTCGCTTGGTCTGACCATTTTCATTCTGGACTCTCCAAGATATGTGTTTCTGTCTCTGCCTCCATTTTTCCTTATACTTGTAATAAAAAAAACCCCAAGCCCTAAGGAGCAGTCATATCCTCCTTTTATTTCTTTTTTCATTCAGCAGTAACCATGTCTCAGACTCCCCAGTGCTGGAATTAAAGATACACACCACCATGCCGGCTAACATGCTAAATGTTCTACTATGAGAAAGCAGCATTAGGTAACTCAACTGCTAGGCGAGTTGACTCAGACCTGTTACTCTAACATCCAGAAGGCTAAGGCAGGAAGATTCAGAGTTCCAGGTCGCCTGGACTACATGGAGAGAAACCTTCTCCAAAAACTGCAGGCAGTGAGGAGAGGAAGAGGATGTAGTTTATGATAGAGCATGCGTGGAGCCCTGGGTTTGATTCCATCTGTAGATGGTTTAAAAATAAAGAAATAGGCCAGGCAGTGGTGGCACACACCTTTAATCCCAGCACTTGGGAGGCTGAGGCAGGCAGATTTCTGAGTTCAAGGCCAGCCTGGTCTACAGAGTGAGTTCCAGGGGTACACAGAGAAACCCTGTCTCAAAATACAAAAAACAAAACAAAAAAGTAAATAGTCCTGCTGACTGAAGAAGATAACAAAAGATGGAAGGATCACCCATGCTCATGTATTGGTAGGATTAACACAGTGAAAATGGCCATTTTACCGAAAGCAATCTACAGATTCAATGCAATCCCACCAAAATTCCAACACCATTTTTTATAGATCTTGAAAGGTCATCTCAACATAAAATTGGATACACTGAGAAGTCTCATAGAAGAGAATGGGAAATACCCTTGAACACATTGGTACAGGAGACAATTTCCTGAACAGAACACCAATGGCTCAGTCTCTAAGAACAAGAATCGATAAATGGGACCTCATGAAACTGCAAAGCTTCTGTAAGGCAAAGGACATTGTCAATAGGACAAACTGGCAACCTACAGATTGGGAAAGGATCTTCACCAACCATACATCTGACAGAGAGCTAGTATCCAAAGTTTGCAAAGAACTCAAGAAAGCAGACACCAACAATCCAAATAACCCAATTTAAAAATGGAGTACAGAGCTAAACAGAGAATTCTCAGAGGAGTCTCAAATGATGGTGAAGCACTTAAAAAAATGTTCAAAGTCCTTTGTCCTCAGGGAAATGCAAATCAAAACAACTCTGGGGTTCCATCTTACATCCATCAAAATGGCTAAGATCAAAAACTCATGAGATAGCATATGCTGTCGAGGATGTGGAGAAAGGAGAACTGTCTTCATTGCTGGTGGGACTGCAAACTTATACAACCACTTTGGAAATCAATTTGGCAGTTTCTCAAAAAACAGAATAGTTCTACCTCAAGATCCAGCTATACAACTCCTGGGCGTATTCCCAAAAGATGCTCCACCATCCCACAAAGACACTTGTTCATCTATGTTCATAGCAGTTTTATTTGTAATGGCCAGAAACAGGAAACAACCTAGATGACCCTCAACTGAAGAATGGATAAAGATGTGGTTCATCTACACAATGGAATACTATTCAGCTACTAAAAACCCAGACATCATGAATTTTGCAGGCAAATGGATGGAACTTGAGAATATTATCCTGAGTGAGGTAAACCAGTCCCAAAAGGGCATTCAGGGTATGTGTTCACCTATAAATGGATACTAGCTATAAAATACAGGTACCATGTTACACCCCACAGAAACAAAGAAGCTAAACAAGAAGGAAGGCACAGCCAAGGAAGTTTGAATCTTATTTAGAAGAGGGAATAAAAGAGTCATAAGAGGCAGGTGGAGGGAGGGAACTGGGAGAGAGGGGAATGGGAGATTCAGGATCGGGAGTGGGGAAGAACAGGAGAGATCGCTACATGGCCACTGCAACAGACAGAGTGAGGAGGGGTGGGGTGCATCTCCAGGAGACAAAGGCCTGGGATAAGGGAGGTGCCCAAGAATCAATGGGAGTGACCTTAGCTGTGACTCACTACATTGGGGAATATGGAACCTGAAGAGACCATCTCCTGTATCCAGAATGGAACCCTAGTGGAGTGATAGAGACACTAACCCACCCACAAAACTTTCAACCCAAAATCTATCCTGTCTACAAGAAATGCAGGCATGGGGGAGGGAGCAGAGACTGAGGGAATGGCCCACCAATAACAACTCCAACTTGAGATCCATCCTGCGGGCTTAATATAAAAACATCCCACAGATGTCTCCACTTGTCATCTTTTAGTCCATGGAACTACACGGAAAATGGAGTGGGTGGTGGTATGAGATTTTAACTCAGGCCCTTAGAGTTACAAGCACCTTTGTCTCCAAGAAGCCACCGATAGCGTCAAGGAACAGGGACCACCCAGGAAGCCGTCATTATTTGCATACGGCCACGCCCACCTCAAGCAAGTTCCCCGCCCTTTTCCCTTGGCGCTTGCGAGTGACGCCAACTGGGCGCCCGCGCCTGCGCGCTGTTCCCATTCGCGGCTAGTCTCTCCCAGCGACTATAGGATTCCAACCAGCACCGGGCTCACGCCGAGGATCATGAACCGCAGCCGCCAAGTGACCTGCGTGGCCTGGGTCCGCCGCGGCGTGGCCAAAGAGACGCCAGACAAGGTGAGGCCTGTGTGTGGGGAGGTGCCTCGGGATGCCCGCGGGCTCGGCCCCGTCTGGGGACGCACGCGCCCGGCAGGAGCCACGCGCTGGGACCTGCCTGGGTTGGCTGGACTGTAGCCACGTGAGGTGTGGCTCCGTCGCCCCGGGCAAGCAGAGACCGCGCTCCCCTTCCTTGCTAGGGGCCGGAACCCGGGTCCCACGCCCGAGATGTGCGAGCATGTGGACTCTGTGCACTGGGAAGGGGCGGGGGTGTTTGTTTGTTGCGAGGTTCTGACGATGATCCAGATAAAACGTTATGGGGCAGAAAGAACGAGGTTGATCAGTGTGACACAGTATGAGGGAAGTCGTACAAAAGCTGGACACCGTGGCAACGGAGGCGGTTGTGTTCATTACATTAAGTGTTTTCTGCAAGCCAAGCGGAGCCTGGAGTTCCGGGATATGTTGGAGCAATTCAGGACAAAGCCCTGGTTTTTTTGCACTTGACTTTCGGGATGTCATGGGGTGTAAGTGTCCTAAAAGAAGTGAAGGGGTTACTGTGGGTGTAATTGTCTGGGTAGTGACAACTCGGTCTGTGATAGACTTGGGAGTGGCCTCGACATGAATTTACCTGTGATCAGGGATGGAAATACTCCTTATAGGTGTAAATCCCACCCGAGTACAGATAGTGTTTAGTCACTGTTTTCTTTGGCGTTTTGCCAACAGCAAGCAATCAATGTATACTTATAGGATAGGGACAATAATTACCTCATTAAAATTTCTCCGAAAGAAAATTGTTTTCATTTTAAAAGGGACATACAAAGCTTTCGAAATATGAGTCTTAAAAACTCCTAGTTGTCGCCGGGCGGTGGTGGTGCACGCCTTTAACCCCAGTACTTGGGAGGCAGAGGCAGAAGGATTTCTGAATTCGAGGCCAGCCTGGTCTTCAGAGTGAGCTCCAGGACAGCCAGGATGATATGGAGAAACCCTGTCTCGAAAAACAAAAACAAGCCGGGCGGTGGTGGCGCACGCCT
>BDUI01000008.1:2065590-2094329 GCA_002335545.1 Apodemus speciosus
TTCCTCCCCAACTTGCTTCTTGGTCATGATGTTTGTGCAGGAATAGAAACCTTGACTAAGACACCAACCTATTTGAATATTGAGGAAGGAGGAGGAGCAGAGTGAGCAGGACTTCTGAACAGTGTTAGGTAGGAGGGGTCTTAATCACAAGGATTTGTACAAGCTCCGCCTCCTGTTTAGATAGAGATCAGTGTATGAGATGTCCTGATGGCTCTTGAGGTTGTAGTTAACATTTGCTTGAAGACCCAGTTCAAAGGCTTCTAATGATGTTCATAAATACGCTCTAATGAAGCATTTGCTCCCTTGTAGGTAGAGCTAAGTAAAGAGGAAGTGAAACGTCTCATTGCTGAAGCAAAAGGAAAGTTACAGTAAGTAATTTCAAAAAATTTCAAAGTGTTGCTGATTGTGGTCAAGTCCAGGAGAAGCGTGTCGTGTGCCTGTTGGTAGGAGGTGCCATCAGGGTGACATCCTTTCCCTTTCTGTCTTCACTCAGAGAAGAAGGTGGGAGTGAGGAGGAGGAGGAGGCAGGCAGTCCTTCAGAAGATGGCATGCAGAGTGCCCCAACCCAGGCACGGCACAGGGAGGAGCCCCTGGAGGACGGGGACCCACAAGATGACCGGACGCTTGGGGACGACGAGCTGGCTGAGTACGACTTAGATAACTATGATGAAGAGGACAACCCAGGTGAGGAGCAGCTCACCTCCGCTGCATCTGCCCACAGCACTCTACAGTCTGCTGTGTGGTCCCAAAGCTTTTGTCTGCTTTTGGTCAGATAATTTGGCTCACGATTTGGACTTGTTTCCTTAAACTAGTTTAGAAAGAAGCTCTGATCTGCTGGTCTAAGGTATAAATCTGAGATCTAAAGAGGGCATCTACTTTACTGCATGTGTCAGTAGCTGGCTTGTGAGTTCTCTGCAGCTACAGCATGCTGTAGGAGAGGGGGCCTGGGTGGCAGGAGGGGAAGGCGGTGCAGTAAGGGCAGTCAGACCCAGTATGCAGCCCAGGGAAGGACAGTGCTGAGAACACTGGCCAAGCTGCTCAGCTCGCACAGGAAGTGTTAGGCCTTCTGGTGTGGTCTCCAGAAACTTTTGCTTGAAATCTTTTTTTGTTGTTGTTTTTTTCGAAACGGTTTCTCTTATGTAGCTCTGGCTGTCCTGGAACTCACTCTGTAGACCAGGCTGGCCTCGAACTCAGAAATCCGCCTGCTTCTGCCTCCCAAGTGCTGAGATTAAAGGTGCGCGCCACCACCGCCTGGCCTGCTTGAAATCTTAAGGGTGAGAAAAAAGCGGCACCGTTGTCCCTGAGTGGGTTAATTCACTCTATGACGTGGAAATCCCAGCTACTCTGGAACCTTTTGGAATTCTCAGAATCAGCAACGCCCAACTTACAGCATCTGAAAAACAGATGAGCTGGCACATCAACCATCAGCTCAGTATGGTTTTTGCTGTTGTCGGCAACAAGCTGAAGTCGCCACCAGCATTCTGTACTCCGGATGTCCGAGGGCGAGTGGTGGTCTGCAGAAAGCATGTTGTCCCCATGTAAAGGAGAGCACACAGGCACCAGCGAAGGCGCTTCTCTTACTTACTGTGTTCTCAGTGTTGATACTTTTGTGCCCTTTGGTTGCTGCTGCTGCTCTCTGATCCTCTCTCCTCATCGGGTCTTCCCATCCTCAGCTTTACTGACCCACCAGTAGTGGAGGGGAGTACAGCACTGTTGGGCTTGGTGGCACTGTGGGGTCGGGTGCTGTTTATTTGGTTTGCCTTCCATTTTGGCCCTACCACCAGCGGGAAATAATGCCATCGTATTATAAATCCGTTGTTTAGGTCAGAACTGAGAAGATTTAATCCCTTCCTAGCAAATTGTTATCTAGCAATCCATTCCCTAACACAAGAGCCTTCAAAGGATATGTCAGATCCAAACCATGGCGGTTACCCTAGGTCCGCTCAATGCTGCCCTTGCAAAGGTCGTATAAAGAGTCCCTTTTGAGATTTGTGAAGGACCTGATTGTAAATATGAGAGCACTGCCTGTGGAGCAGCCTGGCCAGCCGTGAAGCCTGCCCTCTTAGTTTTTTCCTAACAACCTAGTTTATTGAGGACAGTGTTTGGGGGAACGCTTTCTTCATAATACTCAAAGCCGCCTCCCCAGCACCATGACTGCTAATTGTATAGGACAAGGTAGAAAATCTGAACAGAGCTGTAATGCTTTCTAAAAGGGTTAAATTCTTGATTTAATTCTTTCATTCAAAGATGATGACTTCCAAGACTTAGGAATTCATTCCAGATGTCAAATAGAAATGACTTGAAAGTTTGTACAGTTTCCTTTACCAAATCTGAGCACTATGGTTAGTGATAAAGTAGACCCAAGCCAAAAACTAGAAGTCCTGGGGAAAAGGTTTTGTCAAGATGATTTTTAACTTTTCTGTTTTGACGGGTGGATTCTGATTCCAGATGCTGAGACCATTGGCGAATCTCTGTTGGGTCTGACAGTCTATGGCAGCAATGACCAGGATCCGTATGTCACCTTAAAAGACACGGTAAATGTTTAGTCACATCAGTTTTCAGATTGGTTCTGAGTGTTTAAAATCCTCATTGCCTCTAGCCAGTGACTGTTCCCTGTTCGCATAGGAACAATACGAGCAGGAAGATTTCTTGATTAAGCCAACTGACAACCTCATCGTTTGTGGCCGCGCAGAGCAAGAGCAGTGCAATTTAGAGGTGCACGGTGAGTAAGGGGGCGCCCACTAGAGAGCTTTCCGCGGAACGTCAAAAGAGTGCAGTGGGCACTCTGGTGCAACTTGAGAGGCCAGGTCCCACAGCACCTCACTTGAGCTGGTGACACAAACCAGGTTTGCACCACGCATCCTGTGCTGCTTATTCTAGGCATGTACAGTCTAGAAACAGGTCCCTTGGGGAAGGGGTTCTTGTCTTTATTTCTTTGTGTGAGTGTTCTGCCAGAATGTAACTGCATTGTGTATGTGCTTGGCGCCCAAGGAACCAGAACAGGGTGTGTTAGCTCCTTGGAGCTGGAGTTGGCGACAGTTGAGAGCAGCTGTGGGCACTGGGAGTTAGACCCAGGTCCTCTGCAAGAGCAACAAGCGCATTGTCTTGTTGTTTGTTTTTAAGCTACTTGAGATAGTTTCCTTCACAGAACATTCTGTTTTCTTCCTAATTCAACACAGAGCTACCATTCTTTTAAACAATTTATTCATTTTATAGGTTTCCCTACATGTATATTTGTATACCAAGAGTGTTGCTACTTCATAACTGGTTTTGCTACTGTTATGAATCACAATGTAAGCATCTGTGTTTTCCAGTGGTTTTAGGTGACCTCTATGAAAGAATCGTTTGACCCTCCTCAGAGGGTTCACAACTCATGGGAAACCTATAATTACTAGTTGTCCATTTTAGCCCACATATCATTGTGTTCTGCCAATAATTGTAAAATTTTTCTAAAATAAGGCTTTCAATGGCATGTAAACATGAAATTGTTGTAACTCCTGATGTTTTAAACTTTTAGATGTGAGCGGAGAACCATGCAGGTTAATTATCTTTTTAAGGCCAATCCTATCTGAGAGCGGTGACATGGCCTGTAAGCCAGCATTTGGGAGGCCGAAACAGAACCCATGCAAAAGAAATGGACATAGTATTAGTCTCTCTGAGATTGCTTGTGCATGTGCATCTGAGAGCGTTATAGCATCACCAGTTTAATTTACAACAAATGCCACACATTGGTGGTGGCCAAGGGCTTTACAGGACTGTGCCTTCTCAACAGATAGAACATGATGTGAAATTTCCCAGTTCGCAGAATCTGTCCATAATCAGATCTGGAAAAAAAAAAGTCCTTGCTTTATTTTATAACTTCTTCCTTAATAAAGAGCCCATTAAAGGAGACGGGGCAAGTAGAACTTGCTATTGGGGCTTTCGTAATGTGATTTTGCTCCTTAACTTTCTGTGTCCGTGAATGTGGAAGAGCTACTTTTGTGAGTTGCTGTATTTGAAAGGGAGTTCCTTAAATGTTTGGTCTACATTGTTAGTCTTCATAAACTCTTGGAATATTGAAATAATTTTTGGCAGGCATTTAAATTTATAAAGATGATTATTTTCTCCCAATGTTGTTTTTGTTTTTTCTTACCTAAAATCAGCTAGACCTTTGGCTGTTGTCAGTCCTGCTTGTCGGGTGTGTTTTTGTAGTGATGGAAGCAGACCATCATTCACATGGCTGGTAGTGTTCATGGAAATGCAGGGGTGAGAATGTCAGACTGGATGACACACTGCGGCAGCAGTGACTCTTCAGTGTATTACCTTGTTTAATGGCGTTCTGAGGTGGGTGAGGTCTCTCTCATTAAGTCTCTCTTCCCAATCTTTTTAGTTTACAATCAAGAAGAGGAGTCTTTCTATGTCCACCATGACATCCTCCTGTCTGCATACCCTCTGAGTGTGGAGTGGCTGAACTTTGATCCTAGCCCGGATGCATCTACTGGTAATTGGGAAACTTGTCTGTTCTCAGAGTTGTCGCTGAGCGTTTGTGAAGCAGTACTTATGTAATCCTAGTTTAATGTCACATCCTCCAGACTTTAGATAAGCCACTACACTATGGGATGAAAGATATTGTATTGGCTGGTTTTGTGTGTCAACTTGACACAAGCTGAAGTTATCACAGAGAAAGGCGCTTCAGGTGAGAAAATGCCTCCATGAGATCCAGCTGTGGGGCATTTTCTCAATTAGTGATCAGGGGGAGGGCCCTTTGTGGGTGGTGCCATCTCTGGGCTGGTAGTCTTGGGTTCTGTAAGGAAGCAAACCAGTAAGGAACATCCCCCCATGGCCTCTGCATCAGCTCCTGCTTCCTGACCAGTCCTAACTTCCTTTGGTGATGAACAGCTGTGTGGAAGTGTAAGCTGAATAAAACCTTTCCTCCCCAACTTGCTTCTTGGCCATAATGTTTCTGCAGGAATAGAAACCCTGACTGAGACAGATATTATCTTGAAAGCTTTTTTGAGTATAGATCTATTGGACCTCGTGAAAGCCTAGTGTAAAATGGTATCATGTTACCAGCTGGAATTTGGGTATAACCTGTCTCAGAAAACATTCAGTGAACTAGGTATGGTAAGGTAGTGCATCATTTGGGAGCTGGGGGAGGAGAATCTTGAGTTCCAGACCAGCCTGGACTATATAGTGGGACCTTGTCACAAAAAGCAGATAACCGTAAAACAAAGGTGGTGTCCTGGGAACTAGCTTCTCATGGCGCACCCAGCCTTGACTGGATCTTCCCCCTGCAGTGGTCCGTGGGGGAGGGAGCAAGAACTGTCGCTTACCTGCAGTACGTTTCATGCCTGAGGCCAAAGGGGCAAACCTTTCTCACTAGGATTAACTGCTCTTGAAGCTCAGGGAGGATGTGGGACTGTCAGACGCAGGAGTCCAAGGCGGAGGCTGCGGTGCGGTTGAGAAGCGCTGTTCAAGTCACTCCACACGCGCCCGCCCGCCCGCCCGCCGTGCGATGTGCTAGACGGGCAGATGTGGGTGTTGGTTTTCTAATGGAAAGGGCGCTGTCTCTTCCCATAGGGAATTACATCGCTGTGGGAACCATGGCCCCTGTCATTGAGGTGTGGGACCTGGACATAGTGGACTCTCTAGARCCAGTCTTCACACTGGGAAGCAAGCTTTCCAAAAAGAAGAAGAAGAAAGGGAAGAAGGTAAAACAGAGTGGGTATTTGAAAAGACAAACGAGGCTAGCTTACTGGGGGGTGTATTTTGTAATCAGATAGTTGTGGTAGAACAGGACAGGAAGTTACATGGTTAGTGTAATTTCTAATTTCAGATAGTCCGTGTATTTTCTGGTTGCATGAAACTTGTTGGCATGCAATCATCACACAGAACAAAAGATCCAGGTGGTGTGCCTTCATGTAGAATGGCTGTCCTACTCAGTGCTAGGTTTTGGACTTTAAGTTTTTGTTTACCTGCTTGAGTGATGGATTCTGTTTTTCTTTTAGATTTTAAAATAGGTTTGGTGAAGGGCGGTGTTGATAGGCTATGAATTGCTATAGTTTCTTCCTGAAAAAGAATATTTATAATGATAAGTATAGGATGACAGTTCACAATGGGTTTTTTAAGAATTAAAATATCTTTCAGAGTTCCTCTGCAGAAGGGCATACTGACGCTGTCCTTGATCTCTCCTGGAATAAGACAGTCAGGTAAAAAGATGGCATCCGTGCGATGTGATGTCTGCGTGCGCTAGCTCATGGCTGCTCTGCCCATCTGCTGTACTTGGGCGTCTGTCCGTCTTTCCCCTTCCTGCAGTCCAGGTCACTCAGGCAGCAGCTGTGCTGTAAGATTCCCTCACACCCCGTGGCAGGCTGCCATAGGTGTTCTTACCATTCCTCGCCACCTCTGGGTGTCACCGCAGTGCCAGTGACGTCCCAGCACGCTGCTGCTCCCCAGCCAACAGTATCCTCACTTTAATTCATCCTTACAGATCACCCACTTTTTCATCTTAAACTGTGGTCGGATACTCACAGCATAGAGTCATCACTGACCCCTAAGTCCAGTGAGTCAGTACTGTCACGTCGTTCAGCTGCCACCGCCACCCAGGCTTCCCAGACTGAACTCTGTGCCTTATAAACACCAACCCTGCCTTCTCTTCTCCCATCCCTCCCACCCCTGGCCACCACTATTCCACTTCTGCCGAAATGCTTTTAGAGTGTGTTTTGGTGTCTGTTTTCTTTCGTGGTTTTTTTCAGGACATGGTCTCACTATGTGGCTCTGGCCGTCCTGAAACTCACTGTGTAGCCCAGGCTGCCTCAGAGCTCTACCTGCCTCTGCCTTCCAGGGGCTGGAGGTTGGAGCCGTGGGCACTCAGACAGTACTCCTGCCTCAGCCCCAGAACCGGAGCTGTGCATACACCCTGGGATTGAAGTTGAGCATCACAGTGCTCGTGACCATTGCGTATGGGAAGTGTGTTCTTTAAACTGAATTGTGGAAGTGTGTTCTGAAGTAACCCCTAGCTAGACAGCTAGACGTGCGTTTCCAGATACTTCTGGGTGTGGGTGCTGAGATGGGGATCAGACTTTTTCACAAGGATATTCCACTGTCCTTGAATCATTTGTTGAAAATGTCAGCACTGTCATTCTCCCAACTTGAACAGTTCATTGTCTTGGTGCCTTTAAAAATCAAAAATACCAACCACAGAGAATGCAAAGTAGAACACAGCCACAACCCAGTGGGAGGCAGGCATATAGCTCCAGCTCACTGGGAGGCTGAGGCAGGAATATGACTTGAGCACAGGCTTTGAGGCCACCAGGGCAACACAGTGAGACTACATCCCGAACAAACAACAGCTGGAGAAGTGACTCAGTGGTGAAGCGTGCTTAATGCTCTTACAGAGGACCTGAGTTCCCAGCACCCACACACAGGGCTCACAACAAAGTGTCTTTTCTGAGATTACTTTTGTTTAGTCAGTCTATAGACTGTCCATTTTGTTGTGAAACTATTTTTAATGGTCTTCGAGACGGTTTCTCTGTGTAGGCTGTCCTGGAACTCACTCTGTAGACCAGGCTGGCCTGGAACTCAAAAATCTGCCTGCCTCTGCCTCCCAAGTGCTGGGATTAAAGGCGTGCGCCACCACTGCCTGGCCTGATACTCTTAACTTTTCCATTAATTTTAAAATTGGGAACTGTGTGCTTTGCAGTTGTACTATGGGTCCCTTGTTCAGGCACGGAAACTTTAGAATCCACTTGACGCTTTCTGCTGAAGTTAAGTAAGCTTTTGAGCAGAGCCGGTTGAATGTGTCGATGTGGCTGAATCTGTACTCAGCTTGTAGCTCAACCTGAAGGTGCTGTTTGACTCTCGACAATATTATATCTTCCAGTACAGAAGAAGGGTCTTTCCACTTTGACATTCTTTCAAGTGCCTAATATTTTACTGTTTTGATGTTATAATTGAGCTTATATTTAATGGGCTTTGTTTATCTGTTTCTCAGAAACGTGCTGGCGAGCGCATCAGCGGACAGCACCGTGATCCTCTGGGACCTGTCTGTGGGGAAGCCAGCAGCCAGGCTTACTGCACACACCGACAAGGTGTGGTGGCTTCCTGAGTAAAAGGCTTGCAGAGAAATAACGAGGACTGGCTGAAGTCATCTGGACATCTGAATATGGCTTTCTGTTATTTACAAAGTGCTTTGACAGCACAGTGAGGTTCACAAAGCCCTGGGCGATAGATCCCTCCCTGTGATCATTCAGAATAGTAATCAGGGACATTCTCGCCCTGTGATTTGTTCATGGAGGCACGTGGGCTGGGGGCGGGCATGAGTCCGGTCATACAGTAGTAAGGAAAGACTGCAGCAGGGGTGTGCAGCAGAACAGCACTCTGCTCAGGGTGCTGGTGCACTAAGAACCCGTGCACGTGCCAGGCCAGTCCACTTCTCCCATTTCTTCTGAGGGATGTAAGTGCTCCACCACAAAGTTTGAAGAATGCCACATTATTCTTAGACATGCTAGCCTTTATTTGAGAATATGGCTTCCCTTTTTGAGTGTTTAATAACTGTTTTCTTGGCCAGGCATAGTGGCATATACCTTTAATCCCAGCACTCAGGAGGCAGAGCAAGCTCCAGGCCAGCCAGGTCTACAGAGCAAGCTCCAGGCCAGACATGCCTATATATTGAGGCACTCTCCAAAAACAAAACCAACAACAACAACAAAACCGAAACAAAGATTACACACTGTTGGAATTTCAAAGGTGAATGCATAGGAACACTGCCAGCTCTGTCTCGCCACCTCTCAGCAGTATCACTCAAAGTGGGTAAAAACAGATCTTTTCCTTTCCTTGCTATAGGTTCAGACTCTGCAGTTTCATCCGTTTGAAGCACAGACTCTGATTTCTGGGTCCTATGACAAGTAAGAATGCACTTCTCATACTGCTGTCGCCTTGTCCTTGAACTGATTTATAAGTACTTGGCTGGGGGGGGGGGGGTGGCTCAGAAAGGCTCTTGCCCAGTATGCTCAAGACCTTGAGCTCTGCCTGCACCGAGGCAAGCTAGGGTGCCATCTGATGCTCACACACACTAGTACTGAGGTGCTACGTGTTTAAATTTTAAGTGCTGGTTTTCAAACCCGATCCTTCATTTCCCCTAAAAAGAAATATGGTTTTGTCATAGTAACCTAATTACAGGAACTAGCAACTTAGGTGGCTTTAAAAAGATGTATTGCTAAACTCGTGATGGCACACGCCTTTAATCCCAGCACTTGGGAGGCAGAGGCAGGCGGATTTCTGAGTTCGAGGCCAGCCTGGTCTACAGAGTGAGTTCCAGGACAGNGCCAGCCTGGTCTACAGAGTGAGTTCCAGGACAGCCAGGGCTACACAGAGAAACCCTGTCTCGAAAAACCAAAAAAAAAAAAAAAAAAAAAAAGATGTATGAGTTAGCCAGGTTTTTGTAATATAAGAACTCCACACTCAGTGACAGTCACTTTTCCCTTTTGAGATTCTGTCCATGTAGACTGAGTTCAGCTGAGTTCAAAGTAGCTTGGTTAGGCTACAGAGACACTTGGTTCTTCAAAGGCGGATGTTCCAAGGCCTTTGTAAACTTGGTTCAGAACTAGTGCACTTCCTCTCCCTTCCTTCCCCCCACTCCAGTGTCGTCCCCATGCATGTCAGATGGCCTGGGAGAAATGAAATGCCTCTGTAGGGGCATTCCCAGAGTGCATGCAGAAGCTATGGGTAAAGAGAAGTGAACAGGGGGGCTGCTACATCAACTGCAGGAACCCTGGTCACACATGCTCCCCTCTTTACAGGCTGATCTGAGGGGAGGGACGATGAGTACAATCAGACCAGCTAGAAGGGTTTGTTCCCAGTTTTCTTAGATGTCATCAATTGTAAGACAGAGTTGTATCCCTTAGTTCCCCAAGCACAATAACCTGATGTTCAGGTTGGATCCTGAGTTGCATGGCTCTGAGCCCTACCTGGGAAAGGCAAATAAGAATTGCCATGGACTTTGGAAATAGTCCATCCATAAGTCAAGATTTTGACCTGCAGAAGAAGTAGGCCCTGATTAGAGCCACAGTCTCTTCCAGTGGCAAAACCAAAAAAGTCCACCAGGGAAAGTCATCTCGGGACTGGAGCATTAACAGTTTGTTTGTTCAAAGATCTGTGTCAGTTCCAAGCACCTTAACTCCACTTCCAGGGGGATCTGATGCCTTCTTTGGCTTTTGTAGCCACTGTATACACACACAGGATGCACATATGTTTATGCAGGCAAAACACTCGCATACATAAATAAATCCAAAACAGAAAACGAATAGTTCGCAGGCTAGAGAGATGGTTCAGTCAGTAGGTTCTCTGCAAGCAGGGTAAGTTCTCTAAGTTCAGTCCTAGTTACCTACCTCAGATGGCTCACAGCCAGCTGCAGTTCTAACCCCGAAAGATCCCGTGTCTTCTGAACCACAGGCACACATAATGGGCACCCACACACAACACGATGGGACTGTCCCGTTTTATGTAAGTTTAGAACCTTAAAAGAGGCCCTAAATAATTGAAATGAATTCACAGTGCTGCTCTGTTACCATTTCACTAAAATAAACGTAACCCTGCCCTGCAATGTGTGCAGGTCCGTGGCTCTGTATGACTGCAGAGATCCCGGCCAGAACCACCGCCTGTGGCGGTTCAGCGGGCAGATCGAGAGAGTGACCTGGAACCACTTCTCACCCTGTCATTTCCTGGTAAGAATACGCATTGTTTTTTCTAATTCTATTATAGAAATATTCTCAGAAAAGCATTTTCTCTGCTAGTGTGAAGTTTCTGGACCTTAGAATTGAAAAACTAGAGTGTGTTGCTTAATAATGCAAAAAAAAAAATTACTTAACTACAAAAAGAAGAGTGGTTTGTGAATTAGCTAATTTTCAACTATTCTATTGGGCTACATATTGTTTTTATATTTTTAAATTATTTTACTAATAATATTTTTGAAATACTAATCGTAATAAATAATATTCTGTTGTTTCAAAGGTTTTGATATAGGATCTGTGTAGCCCAGGCTGGCCTTGACCTTGCAAATCCTCCTCTTTCTACCTATTATTGGTGTTTTTTAATGGTTAAATCGGTCCAAAAGATTCCTAATTCCTTATGTGTAGATTAAATGGGAGAGATGAGGCTTGCCCGTGATTAATAAATAATAGCACTGCCTACCACATGGGACGAAAGTAAAGTCTTCGTAAACATTCCCTCAGCCAGACAGAAATAAAATCCTAGTGCTGCAAGGGGTGCCTGTCCCCACCCTGCTGTCTCTCTCATCTTTCTTTGCTCCCTGATTCTTAAGAACCTTAACAGCCTGTTTCCATCTGCCACTCACTCCACTGCTATGGCAATGTTGAGACATGATCTGACCATGTTATTCTTCTTCAGTGCCTCACTGGCTCCCGGCATCCATCTTCTCCCTGCGGCTGCCTCTTTCTGTGTGCTCCTCACGCGCGCACGCACACACACACACACACACACACACACACACACACACACACGAAAGTGAGTTCCCCTCCTGCCCTTGGGCAGTGACTACCATTTCTGTTTCCACAACTCTAACCCTGTTCTTACCTGCTTGATGAGCATAGCTCATACAAAAGTAAGTTCTTGTGTTTGGTTCACAGATGAACAGATTTTATTTTATACTTTTCCATTGCTACACTGTAGTTAGTGTCTTATAACACAACCATACCTGTTTTTCCCTCTGCAGGCCAGTACAGATGATGGCTTTGTATATAATCTGGATGCACGTTCAGATAAACCAATTTTTACACTTAATGCACACAACGATGAAATCTCTGGTGAGCACGAATGAAGATTCTTTCAAATGCATTAAGTTATGACAAAGTAAATCTAAATCTCAGGCAGTAGCTCCTGAACTAATCTTATCTTCCAGGTCT
Organism: Apodemus speciosus; assembly: GCA_002335545.1. Taxonomy (NCBI): domain Eukaryota; kingdom Metazoa; phylum Chordata; class Mammalia; order Rodentia; family Muridae; genus Apodemus; species Apodemus speciosus. The sequence continues at coordinate 2,077,491 of BDUI01000008.1, forward strand.
TGATCTGAGCAGTCAGATCAAAGGCTGCCTTGTGACTGCTTCTGCAGACAAGTTTGTGAAGATCTGGGACATCTTGGGAGATAGGCCAAGTCTCATTCATTCTAGAGACATGAAAATGGTGAGCACCCCCCTGGCATTTTTACTGTTTCTGACCTATCCGCTTGTCTTTTCCTGGGAGTCACAGCATGCAAGGATGTGTTGAGGTTCATTTTGAGCTAGTTAAGTTTGGTGGGAGTTACTATCTGAATTCTTTCTGGTTTACAAGTTTAATAGTCACTGGACAGGATCAAGAAGACTGGGGAAAAGACGTAGGCAGTGGCCACAACGTATCCGTAACTCAGGGCTGCCGCAGGGCATCTCGGAAGTGAGGCGCTAGAGCTATTGGGGGTCTTTATTCTCATGACTAGCTCTGTCTACATCGAAGCTGATAATATATAGGTGAGCAAAACATTTTTTTATTAGTACTCTTTAGCAGATAGCAAGTACTGACTATAGAGCAGTGCTGACTACATAGGGCACTGAGTTACGGGAGTAACCTTGGCAGCACAGTGGAGTATCACAGCAGTTAAAACCGTGTGTACATTCACTTCGCTTACTGAAAGGCAGGCAGGCAGGCAGGCAGGCAGGCAGGCAGGCAGGCCGGCCATGAAGTGTCTTAGTTCCTCCCAGGCTTTTACATACATGACTACTTGACAGTCATATCTCACGAAGGGCCACATACTTTCTGTAATGCATAGTTTTTACTTATAATAATGTTTACTTATAAGGGGAACTAGAGAGATGGCACTTACTGCTAAGGCTGATGACCACTCCTGCGAGTGGTCCTCTCACCACACACATAAGACAAATGTAATGTTTGCCAGTGCTTTGAGGGCTGAGGATACAGCTCAGTGGTAGAGCACCTGCCTAGAAGTCTGCTCCCCAACCTGCACACATGCAGAGAGACTATTTAAGAAAAAAGACTTGATAGTATCACTGTTATTGTTTGAAAGGTGAATAACGTTTCTGGGTGTATACAGCAGATTAGGTAAGAGATTCCTAGAATGAGACCTACAAACATTGTGACATCATGACTAGCCTCATGGTTCATCCAAAATGCTGCACTTAATCTAGCTTTGAGTAACCAATCAAACCTGTCCTTAGAGAGTAGTCGGGTCCGGTTAGAACTCTCTAGGATAGAAATCTCTGACTGTTCTTTTTTCCCCAGGGAGTTCTCTTCTGTTCTTCATGCTGTCCTGATTTGCCATTTGTTTATGCCTTTGGAGGACAGAAAGAAGGACTTCGGGTTTGGGACATAAGCACCGTCTCCTCGGGTAAGGACCTCCAGCTGCTGCGCTTTCTGGGAGCATAAGGACTAAGGGCTGGAATTTAATGTCACGTAGATGGCAAGGGCATGTCCAGTGTGCATCCTGCAGTCCTTACTTAGAAATGGGAATGGGCACGGGTAAGCTGGCCTTCAGAGTTAAAGTGTAAATAATTTTTTAATTACCTTAAAATTGAAAAGCTTCCTGGTAAAGCTGGAAGAAAATGAAGAAGTCTCAAGGACGAGCCTTCCCTTCCGCATTGTCTGAGTACATCCGTGTGCTCCTTCCCAGCCACCACAGCTCCTTCAGAATAGTGACTGTGGACTGTCGTGAGGTTGTCTAGTGTGGTCTGTAAACAGTATGTCTCCACTCAATCCTCCCTCCTGTCATGAGGAAGGATCCCAAGATTTGTCTGGGTTGCTCTGCTTTGAATTTATAAGTATATATAGATTATATACGCGTGGTCATGATACAGAGGGAAAGGGAAACCTGAAGCTGAGCCCTGTTCCAAGGCAGGTTAGAGAACAATAGAACAAGCCGAGAGAAGCACAAAACGACAGCCGCTTAGGAAAGCCCCGCCCCTCGGAGTGTGGAGACTGAGGAGGCTTTCACTCGGTTACCTTCTCACTTAGGATTAGATATTCTGTTCTCACCTCGTAGCAGACCCTTGTTTATACTCCAGTCTTTATAGGATGTGCTCTCACCTCCTCATCTAATTAATGCTTTCTTTCAGTAAATGAAGCGTTTGGAAGACGGGAGAGACTGGTTATTGGCAGCTCCAAAGGTTTATCTGGCAGTGGCCCCTGTGGGAGCAGGAGCCCACAGACACCGATGGAGTCCTGACAAAGGTCACAGCTAAAGATGTCCAGAATGTGTACCTACAACCATAGATTCAGTTGCTGCTGCCATTCCTCTCTGCAGCCTTGGTGGCAGTCTGCAACCTCTGGGCTGCCCTCTACTGGATACTCTACAGAGTTCTTTGCATTTCTTCAAAGTAAAGTTTTTCAAAAATGATTCCTTAAACAGGCCATCTGACCTATGAACTTTATCAAATACATGGTAATTTAAAAGAGTTTTTGAGCCGAGTCTGGCTGTGTTAGCCAGGCTGGTGTGGTGGGTTGCTCCTGCTTGTCCAGCACTGGGAAGGAGAGAGAAGATGGGCAGGTTCCCAGGACTTGTGGCCAGCCAATCTGGCCTGCTCAGGGGTCTCCATCTTCCCAGGCTAGGATTACCTGTATGCATGGTAGGTTCTAGAACTGAATTCAGGCCCTTGTGTTTGCAAATCAAGCATTTTACTAAATGAGCGATCTCCCTAGTCCATTGTTTTTAATCCCTAAAGGTATTTTTACCTTTTGCATATTAGTCACATTTTGACAGTGCTACCACCTTTTGGTTATCAACTTACATGTTTTTCAGGGATATTTTGTTTAAAATGTCAGTATTTTAAAAACGGGGATTTTGTTCATACTATTTTCTATGATTGAAATATTTTACTAAATAGACAACAAACTGTCAAGAGTAATATAGTCTGTAAGTTCTGGGTCCTCACTGTTTAAGTGCTGGTTCCAGTCCAGTAAATTCTCTGTCCAGTTTCTTCAAATGACTTGAGCTTGTCAGGCCCATAAAGCACTCTGGACTGAGTGGCCTCACGCTGAGGAACCTCACACTGTCCCTTTAGTCACTAGGCCTCACAGGACTGGCCTCTCACTCCTCCACCACTTACTAAGCTGATTTCTAAGCTTTATGTTAATACTTTTTGAAGTAATACAGTAAAATGATCTATTTGTCACTGAGACTCACCTCACTTTTACTTCCTTCGGTGTTTCCAGAATGCCAGGACATTTCCCAAGTCTGATCAGAACTTACTTGGTCATTATGAGCTCCAGAACTGGAATAGAGCCACCCATGTGGTTAAAGTTGTGTCCCACACAGTGATCGTCGTGTAGCAGATAATTGGGAAAGTACTCTTGCCCCTCCTCCTGTCGGCCTCCTGGAAGAGCCTGCAGGCTGTTACCATGATAATAAAGTTAACATGTGGTGGAGACTTCACGTGTTCTCCCTTCTTAGTAATTACGTTGGCTTTGAGCTTGAAATTGAATTTCCTGGTTCCATCCTGCATTTCACACCTATGACTTGGTTTCCAGACCAAGTCTATTCATCCTCAAAGTTAAACTGCCTTTACAGAGCTGGATTACCATGCCCTTTACTCCTTCTCCGATAGCACCTTGTCCTGTTCCTAGACTTTTAACACGTTGTACATAGAGTAGCAAGCAGCAAAACAGTATGTAGTCAATGACAAGGCCCCCATAGATTATAATGGGGATGGGAAAGTCTCTGATGAGCAATTTGTTTCTCAGAATATGTGGGCATACTATGTAGACGAAAATTCTTGCACAAAGCACTGCTCATGGCTTGTGCCTGATGTAAAGCTAAAAGCACATACAATATAGTATGTATTACTTGGAGGTATTACATGGCAACGCTATACCTTGGCCTTCCACACCAATGCCACACTGAATGACGGTCTATGCCATCTAGTTCTGTGTAAATACACCCTGTGCTGTTGCAAAGCAGTGAATCACCTAGTGACATGATGGTAACACTGCTCTAGCATGACTCAGACAGAGGCACTGTGTTTGCGTACAACTGCAGCCTGCTTCAGAATCACCCGTAGCGGGGAGCTTAACGGGCTCACTGCACATCTGGGGCTTCAGAGTCCTCAAGCATTAGGAATGTGAAGCCAGATTTTGGAGGTCCTGAAATATTGTGTATAAATGGGCCATTGCAAATTACTAAGCAGTCTCTGATTCCTCCTACAATGCCTCAGAACTGCTGACTCTACACGTCCCTGTTTTTGTTCTGTGCTTTGTCTTTTGATTTAAAATGGGCCAGGGCATTGGCAGTGCTGCCCGGTGGCTGATGCCTTCCAGGCATCCCTCATTTTGTTTTGTTTTGTTGGATTTTTTGGTTTTTTTTTCGAGACGGGGTTTCTCTGTATAGCCCTGGCTGTCCTGGAACTCAACTCTGTAGACCAGGCTAGCCTCGAACTCAGAAATCTGCCTGCCTCTGCCCCCCAGGGGAGAGCTCATTCTTTAGTGTGCTTCCAGGAGATAAGTTGATGGGATAATTTAGGCTCGTGAAACTGATGGAGTAAAAGCTGTTGGCGTATTTGTTTCTCAGAAAACTGGTAAAAGAGCACTTCCTGCACATTTACTGTGCATCTGTACCCAGGTCACCAGTCAGCAGCCTGGTACAGACCTAGCCTGCCTGACATTCCGCTGCCTCGTGGCATGCTGAACCTTAGCTAGGCACACAGGCAAGGGATAGGACAACTCACTGTTAAAGGACATCTCTAGTCTCCAGCCCAGAAAAGGAATTATTCCTCTCTAATTCCCAGAGCTTAGGACTTCCTGGGTTACAGATCCTGTTTATCTTAGCGTCTGTATAGCCCTGCCTGTCCTGGAACTCACTCTGCAGTCCAAGCTGGCCTCGAACTCAGAAATCCACCTGCCTCTGCCTCCCAAGTGCTGGGATTACAGGTGTGCGCCACCACCGCCCGGCATAAAACAGTATTATTAAGAGGTACCCAATAGGCTGTGTAATTTGGCTAGGGTTACAAACTACTGTCCCACAGTAAATCCCAGCAAAGAACGTTTGGCTGAATCCAGAGCACACATTTACCATATCCTGTCTGACAGTGTGCCCACAACAGCAATAGTGAACACGACCTGTAACAAAGCAAAAAAGTTTAACTCCTGCCAAAGGGTAGTTGCTAATTTAGCTCTTAGAGAATAATTTAAAATGTGACACATAAACCTGAGAGGTTGAAAGGTAGAGGCTCTATCCTTACAGTAAGGATTTTTTTTCCTGCCCTTCTCTTATGGTTCGGGTATTTAGCTTAATTATTGTAGGAGCATCTCCAGACAGGGCAATGAAAGAATTTGCCCTGTGTGTGGCCCCGAGAAAAGGGAGAAATTACTAGAACACTGATGGTGATAAGAGAGACTTCATGCATTCACCTACAGCACTGGCCTTCAACTGTGGACCTGCTGGTTTCCAAGGAGACAGTCAAGCCCTGCCCTAAGAGGTGGGAGGAGGGGCTACAAGCCCAGCAGCAGTCTGCACACCATTACACAGAAACGATTGTGATCTCAGAGCTAAAACTAAGAAATGCTTCAACGCTCAAGTCCTTCCTCCACAAAAGATCATGAGAAATCCCATATTTTCATTAAAAATGGTTTTAATTCTTCCTAGAGGAATACAGATTTGAATGAAATACATTCATTCTATAAATACATTAGCAGCAAAACCTTCCCAGCAGAGTCTTCTACTCAAGCCAAGGTTGTGCCTTTGAACAGGAAGGCATGTTCCATCAACCCTGTCAAGTTCAGGATGTGTCTGCTTCTTGACAAGCTGGGTATACCTGCTCACAGGGTGACTAACCCGCCTGCTCTATCTTCCGAATCCTTTGGTGTCCTCTACAACTAGCTGCTGAGGGCCTTCAGCAAGGACGACTGGGAAGGCCCACTGAACCCACAGTGCACTCTGAACTACTTGTTGCTCTCAGCTAGCAACATTGTGATGGTTTCCATAAAGTAAACCTACATTTAAAACACTCCTCCCTGCCTCCCTCCTGTGCCAGCCGCCCTCGACTTGAGCACAGAAGCACTTGCTGACTGGAGACCACCCAGCAGGCTTTATCTAAACACTGGTAATATTCTAGGTCCACTCAGAGACTGAAGGCTGGCTTTCCTGAAGACAGAGCCATGGCTAGACCACAAAGATGTGCATATACACATAACCAGGTGACTAACCTCGGCTTCCATTGGGGTGGGCGTCCCGACCTTCTCCTCTCTGTCAGTCCTCTGACCCACGGCTGCTTCTTTACCTGCCCTCTCAACCGCAGCAGAAGGCAGGCGGGCAGGGATTGCTTTCTGATTAAGTACAGTTTTCCTAACACTTGCACGGCTGTTACAATTCTCTCTGAAACACAAACCTTACAATAGTGCATGATGTGCAGTTAGCAGTGGGATGGCTCAAATCACTTGGGGGGGGGGGTGGAACAGTGGGAGAGATCTGGTTTGTTTGGGTGAAAGGGCGTAAGTGCACCCCAAGTTACACGTGACTAAAGAGCAGGTATCAAAAGCTGGCCCTCTCACGGCCGCCCATCACTCAGACAGACAGACAGACCATGCCTCGCCTCCCAGTCCACCTCAAAGAATCCACCGACATTCCTCTGTAAGTGCTTTAGCTATCCCCACTGAGTCCACTATAACAGTGGGTGGGTTTTATGTCTCCATCCAAAGCAGCTGCTTTTTCCTATTTATGGGTGGACAGAGACTCATCTGTTGAGTAAATAGCACTGCTCATCCTGCAGTCCTCTGTCCTCATGGAGTCTGCGAGGCCGTCTTCCTCTGAGTCATCCTCTTCCTCCTGCGCTGAGGAACTGGAGGTGGGCTCTTTGCAGGTCTTCAGGTGGCGAGTGAGGTGGTATTTGGTGAGATAAGCCTTTGTGCATTTCTCGCAGACATAATCTCGTTTTCCTTCGTGAGAATTGAGATGCTTCTTCAAGTGGTTTGTTCTCAAGAACAGCTTATCACACTTCGGACACTTGATCTGGCGTTCTCTAAGAGAAACACAAGAGTGACATCTGTTTGGAGTATAAACAATCAGGGCACATCAGTTTCCTAATCTCGGGTCCTAGTAGGAGCTTTTAGAACCAGGCTGCTGCTCCCTTCTAGAGTTCTATGCAAACAAGACCATCCAGTGTAGGCCTGTGATAGTCACTCAAGGTGCCCAGGTGCCTGTAGTTTGTTCTGCTCCGTGAATATGAAGTATTTACAGAGTCTGCAACTGGTTTCTCTTATTCTTCATAGACATTCTGTTGACTTTCAGTTTTATTTTTCATATGCAGGAATATCTACATCTCTCAGTGTGTTTACATGCACATACATACACACACACATAGACAGAGATAGATTTATATTGATAGATGGATAGGTACACAGACAGGGAGATAGATACGGGGATACACCCAGGAGAAACATATACTTGGATCAAAGGTGCGCACACCTTCAAGGTCAAAAAAGATGAAAGCTCTGCTATTTTATGCACACTAAGCAAGCACAGAACTACAACTCTTGTTCCTAAACAATCATAAAATCCTGTGTTCACCTGGGGGACCAAACTTGAAACTAAGCAATAGGCCAAGCTGCAGGAAGTATAAAGACATGCCCTGACAGGAGGAGAGCGCTATGGAGACATGACAGTGGCCTGGCCACACATAACCTAAGAGGCCGTTGTGTTACAGCACGGTTGGAGCCTGGGGATGGAACTGTAGAATATTGCCCTGCATGTGGAAGATCCCAGTTTCAATTCATAGCGCATACCTTCACCCCCCCACACACACACACCACCTCCCAAAAAAAGTATTAAGCCTGTTTAAACCTTTGCAGAGGACAGGTGTCAGAATGAAAGGACACAGGCTAATACAAGCTCAACCAGAACAAAACACTTCCTCCCAAACTACCTTGAATGTGTGGTATTCAGAAAGAACACATCCATCTGCCAGAGACATTTGGAAAATTGATGTACCACAGCGTATCAGTCTCATGGGGACCTTTTTAAAAACAGCAAGATTTGCAGGGGCTCAGGTCAGGATTACTCTTCAGAGGACCTGATTTCAGTTCCCAGTACCCACCTTAAATGTCGCACAACTGCCTGTTACCTTGAGGAAATCTGAGGCCCTCTCTCTTCTGACCTCAACAGCCTTACTCGGGTGCACAAATGCAGTTTAAGATAAGTCTTAAGAATAATGAGGGCAAATTTAACTGTGGGGGGTACACCTATAACCCCGCTTCACGCCAGTGGGGCAAGGGAGAGGCTAGGCTGGGGCTCTGTCCAAACCAATCGCATTAGAATCCCTAAGGTGGGAGGGGCCCTGTCGTCAGTTGTTAACATCCCCGTGTCATGTTTGTAACAGGCAGTGTTAGCGCTGAGTCTCTCCCTACCATCTCTCACAGCCCCAAATTCCTATTTTGAAACCCTACCTCCAGGTTGAGGTGGGGCTTTTTGGAACTGGGTTTAGATACAGGAGAGAATACGGAGGAAGATAGTGAAGCTCTTGTCCTTACCTCCTCCTCGCCACCTGCCCTCCAACTGGGAGGCTGGGCCTAGAGAACAGTGCTATTTCCACACAGCTCTGGAGGCGGGGCAGGGAACTGGCTCACTCCGCCAAGTGCCCAGCTTGTGGTCCTCGGCCACTTGCTCCCGCTGGGACGCGGCTACTTACAGCACTGTCTGAGCATCTGCACTGAGGACGGCACTTACACGACCCCAGATCTTCTCGCATCTCAAACTGCCCATCTCAATCTCTATTATTTGATAATCAGAATTTCACACTATCAATGAAACTAATGAAGACTGTTGTAAAAGATCCTTTATGGGGCCAGCAAGAAGGTTTAACAAGTAAGACATTTGCCTGAGGCCTGACAACTTGAGTTAAATTCCCAAGACCCACGCGGAGGAAGGGCACATCCACAAGTTGTCTTCTGACCTCCATGAGAATGCATCACACAAACAAGCACATACAAATACATTTTTAAGAGAGTCTTGGAGTGGTATAGCAAACATAGCAGTGTCTACCCATGACTCCAGCTAATGAGGAAGCTGAGCCCGACCAAGGCTAACCAAAACTCTCTAACCAAAACCGGGGAAAAAAAGAGTCCTTTTGAGAACGACACTAGACCCTGAGTCCTCAGTTGAAACCAAAGATATTCTTTAGAATATAGTGTTCACAGTGAACTCCCGTCTTCCAACACTTGCTCAAAGCTGAGGATAACACTATCTACTGCTTCTGCGTACTACCACTAATAGCAGGAGAGACCATTTCTTACGCCCAAATTCAGTAAAACATTCCTAGGCAATCCCCTGCCTGGCGCCCCCTGGAATTACCCTCTGTCCATCTGAAACAGAGGAGGTTTGTCACCAGCAATGGCTCGGTCTGCCGAGTGGATGAGACTCCAGCAGCACACTACTAGATCAGGCTCAAGCGCTGCTTCTGTATGGTCTTCAGCACCCAATCCAACTCAGCCTGGTGGCTACTGACTTACTCATTTCACTTTCCAAAGTGGAGCTCTTTGACGCTAAGGATAATGTCTTTATCTCTGTCCCCAGCACAACACTGAGCATCAAGCATCAAAGAGGTGGTTTAAAAACTTAATGTTTTAAAAACATGGATGAAAGTGAATACAAAGAGCATATAAAAATAAGACCAGAGTGAAATCTTCCACATGGCCTAAGGACTGGCACAGCCACGGAGGAAAGGCTATGGAGAGCAAGTGAGTTTTCTGGAGACAGCCCGCCCGCCCGCCCGCCCGCCGTTGTGCATGGCTGGGATGGGTGCACTGAGGGGCGTGGACCTTAGAGACTTCATCCCAGGACTGCTTCTCACTGCTGAGATGCCTTTCCTGCCACTACTACATAGCCTAATGATTCGGCATCAGCCCACCTATTGGGCAAATGTCCTACAGATTAATATAAAGATGTGCTTTCATATAATAATGCTGTTTAGATGAATTAGTAACTTTATAGAACTTCTGATTTGAATCAAATAATTTTAGGAAGAAAGTTTACAGAGATGGTTTGCCAAAAAGATATAATAAAGTAAGAATCAAGACTAGAACGTGCCCTGCCTCATAGACTAGTAAGTAAAGGCTACATACTAAGGAATACAATGAGCTTGCATAACCTGCACTAAGAAGAAAGTAGTTTTGGGACAGATTATGATCAAGAAAACCATTCATTCTAGGTCAAGTCAAAGGATAAAGCCACACAAAACTCTTGCTTTGAACTATGAGCTTACAGAATGACACACCACTCTGAACTTACCATCAACACCCTTCTGTAGCTCCTTTTTGTGCAACATTTTATCTGTGAGGTAATATTATAAAGAACTTTTGTCTAAGAAGCTGTAACAAGAAGCTGAAACAAGGCTGAGAGAAAAAGTGAGGTGTGGCTGTTGGGCTCCACCCCAGCCATCAACTGTGTTTATGTGCATACATGCATGGGCACATGTCTGTCTGTAGGCATGTACATATGCACTCATATACATATATGTGTATGTATTTAAGTATGCATGCACACTCACAAAATTAATGAAACTGATGGTCAGGCCCAGCAGAGAGGGAGAGAGGGAAGGAGGGAGGGAGGAAGAAAGAAAGAGAGAGAGAGAGAGAGAGAGAGAGAGAGAGAGAGAGAGAGTGTGTGTGTGTGTGTATGACTTTCTCTTTATCCTTTTTCTTACTCTCTGGCTCAGGAAGAGTTAATGAGCACCAACTGGCCAGTGAGAAGCCTCTGAGTTAAAGAGCCAAGTAACTGAGTTCCCTTTTCTAACCCCTGCTGCTGTTAGTCAGTTGCCAAAAACCACCAACTATGGCCCCCATAACAATAATAGAAATTCAATAGCGGGGATATCAGCCTCCGGTCTGTCCACCCTGTGCCCCACCTCAGTACCTGGGTGTTAGGGTGGGGCTCTGAGAAAGGACTGCTTGGCCCATGGGGACCCTAGCCTGTAGCGAGAAAAGCAGAGGCACAGGGCACCTCAGGTTCAGGGATGCGCAGTGGACCACCTCCGACAAGCAGCGTCCTCCCTCCCACAGGACACTTACTGTGTGTGGATGAGGACATGCTGCTTCAGGTCCTGTCTCCGCATGAAAAGCTTGTCACAGTAATCACACTTGAGATTCTTCTCACCCGTGTGGATGACCATGTGAGACTCCAGGTGAGCCTTCTGCGTGAAAGACTTGTCACACAAATTACACCTATAATTCTTCTGACCTGCAAATTATTCCAGGACATCACACTGAGAATAAAATAACTACGGATTCTCTGACAAGCAGGTAAGTTTGGAGAAACAGCCCAAGAAAGAATCAAGCAGAACTCACTCAAGCCTGGCGCTCCACTCCCCTACGCTGTCTACCTAAAAAGTCTAAGCCATTCTCTTCACAACCTAAAGCTGCAAAGCCAGTAAATCAGACCTCTAAGACCTCTTCTGTAAAAGTGTACGTGTTTGCAGCTGGCACATATACAAACTCTGAGGGGAAAAAATATGGTATCAGTGCCTGTGTAATTTTCAAGCCCTTGGGACTAGCAATGTAATCGTGTAAAGTACTTATCGAGCACACCTAAAGCCTTGGATGCAACTTCCGGCACCAGATTAACCGAGTATGGTGGTGCATGCTCCAGAGCCGGAAGTGCAAGGTCAGCCTCAGCAAGCTCGAGGCTAACCTGGGGTAATGAGCCTTACTTCACAAAAGAGAGATATCTCACAAACTACAGCGCCTATCTACAGTTCTACAGACCTTTCCATTGAATATTTGTATTTTTGTTTTTGTTGTTTTTTTTTAAAAAACAAAACAAAACAAAACAAAACAAAAAAAAAACACAGTATCATCTCACAAAGCAGAAGTGAAATCAAATACTTCCAAGTATATTGTAAGAAAATTCCAGGACAAGGGCTAGCAAATTTGGGGGTGGGGGGACAGAAAGAAGGGAAAGAAAAAGAGGGAAGGAAGGAGGGAGGGAGGAAAGGAGGGAGGGAGGGAGGAAAGGAACCCAGCCTCTCCTCCAACTACCTAGTCTTAAAATAACAGGCTGAAAATGAAGCATCCTTTTAGTGATCTGTAGAACAAATAATTCAGTCAGGAAAGTTAAGGCCTTACTGCTTATTCTGGAGTATGGGGGAGAGGGAAGAGCTGAGAGGCTGGAGCGATGGCCAGTGGTTAAAAAGTACGGGCGGTGGTGGCGCACGCCTGTAATCCCAGCACTTGGGAGGCAGAGGCAGGCGGATTTCTGAGTTCGAGGCCAGCCTGGTCTACAGAGTGAGTTCCAGGACAGCCAGGGCTACACAGAGAAACCCTGTCTCGGAAAAAACCAAAACCAAAAACAAAACAATAACAACAACAACAACAACAAAAACAAAAGTACTGGCTATCTGGCTACTCTTACAGGACCTGGGTTTACTTCTTAGCACGCCGTGGCAGCTTACATCTGTAACAAATTCCAGGGATGGATGCCCTTTTCTGTTCTCCACAAGCACTGCATGCAAGTGGTACACATACAGGCAATAGTCATACACACAGAATACAAATAAGTAATTCTTTTAGAGATGTTTCCATGGAGTTTACAAACTGGAAGCTCAAATATAAAAACTGGGCTCTGTCACACTGCACAGTAGGACTCCTTAAAAAAGGACCTTGGTAACTGAGTAACACCCTTAGGAACCTTAGGGTTCCACTTCACAAGGCTGACAGTCCAATGACATCCCCATAGTATCTGCATACATTCTACGACACATTACAACTCTACCTTCAATACTTTCCGTCTGCCAAGACTTTATGGCTGCGAATTCTAACTACTATAAAAACTCCATGCTGGTGGCTCAGTACAGCTTACCTGTGTGTATTTTGAGGTGTGTCCGTAGGTTGCTCGGATCACTAAAAGCCTTGCTACAAAAATCACACTTGTGGGGCTTCATCCCCATGTGACCCATGAAGTGGACGTGGAGCTTGGAGGGAGAGATGAACGCCTGGGGGCACATGGAGCACTTCCACTTCCTTTCCTTGCTGTGGCTTGACCCGTGGCTGCTGCTATGGCCCTGGCTAGGGAGATGGTTATGGATATGGCTGGTCAGATGCGCTTTGAACTCTGAATAGGAATTGCACTCCTTGCCACAGTTACAGAGGTGCACATCTGGGTGTTCAGGAACACCTTTAAAAAATTAAATCAATATCTCTTGTTATTTTAATTTCAAAATTATTCTTAACATTAATAACTGACAATTATAATTTCCCCTTCTAGCAGGATGTCTAACTCGCTACGTGTCAAATTAAGATGCCTTGTTCAGTGCCATATTCCTATCATTTAAAATAGTGCACCAGGGCACACAGGAAGTACTTGGTAAACATAGAACTGATAAGGTCTTTTTTCCTGGAGAAACCATTTACATTTTGTAGTGCACACAAACTCCTAAATAGACCTATAAATGTGACACAGCAAAAAGAGGAAAAAACACATTAAATCAAATGGAAGGGGCTCTGCTAACTTTCTAGAAGCTCAAAAAACAGTTTCAAGGATTTACAAGCCCTGATTCAAAGTCCTACAACAAAAGCTCGTTTATTTGAAACAGCCACATCCACCTCGTGAAGAAGTCCTGATTCTGTCACCTCCCACAGGGATAGCAGCTTGCTTTCATAAAGCTGCCACTGTAAAATCATTATCAAATTCTCTTCCTGGTTACTGGTGGAACTGCACTAGATTCATGATAACGAGTCTCACAGACTTACCCATCTGTTGAGCATAATTCCGGCTGTAATAGAAAAGCAGCTCATTTTCAGGAGGGATGTCTTGTGAGGTACAGAAATAGATTTTCCCATCATGGGGATAGGCCACCAAATTCTGTTCTTCACGGTTCCTACATAACGACATCAATAGACCAAGCGTAAGAGAATGAGTCTGTGTTGCTCAGGATGGTCGCAAACATCTGGCCTCAATTTTCCTGCTTCAGCCTTCTAAATAGCTAGGGCTGTTTACAAGTACAAGCCACACTTGGCTAAGGATACCTTTTCTTCAGTCTGTGGTTCAAACTAAAGCTGTACACATTCTAGCCCAGCAATCCTATCAATGAGCGACATCTGCTGCCTCTCAAGGACAGTAATTTGAGGCATGTGCGCCTCATACCATGCCCCCCTGTCAGCAGAATCCAGTGAATGCGTAGACAGAAGGGTTTTCTCTACTGTCTCTGTAACTCTGCCCCCCCTGTTGGGGTTGCTTTAGTACGGAGGTAGTTCTCCCTTTAGTCAGACACATCGGTCTGTTAGCAGATGCAAGATGCGTTAAGTAGCAAGGCACGGGCCCTTCACACTGCAGTCCCAGCACCCGAGAGGCAGAGACGGGATTGATTACACGAGCATTGCTCCAAGAACCAGGCCGGGCTGAGTACATAATGAGATCCTATCTCAAAACAAACAAAAGCTAGATTAAACACAGCGTGCCTGCTTGTTCTGAGACTAGGTCCTAATCTGGGTTCGGACTGACCTCGGGCGTGCTCTGTACCCGGGCCAGCCCAGAGCTTCCATAGGTTCCTGCCTCAGGCTCCCTGGTCACTGGTTATTTCAGGCCTGAGTCACAATGTCCACGAAGTCGTAAAAATTCTTTTCTTTCTTTTCTTTTTTTTTTTGTTTTTGGGTTTTCCGAGACAGGGTTTCTCTGTGTATCCCTGGCTGTCCTGGAACTCACTCTGTAGACCAGGCTGGCCTCGAACTCAGAAATCCGCCTGCCTCTGCCTCCCGAGTGCTGGGATTAAAGGCATGCGCCACCATGCCCGGCTTCGTAAAAATTCTTTGACAAATATATATGAAGATAGAAAGCTAACAAAAATTAATTCGAATCATAGCCTGAAAAAGACTACTGGTGATATGAAGAGGCTTTTACAGTCATGGGTGACTATCATTCCTCTTGCCCAGAAGCCAAGTAAAACGTTTTTAAAAAGACACACTCTGCTTTATAGCCACGACAGGCCCCTGCTACCAGACTGGAAATGCTGAAAAGGCTTGGGCCTAAGGACGTCAGGTCCTAGTGGCATTGTCTTCCTCAGTCTTTCACAGCTTATGCCGAGTTCACTACTGAACACCCACCTGAGTGGTGGTGATACCAGGACTAAAGCAGTCTCACCTGGCTTTGCGCACAAACATCATCCAGTTACACTCATTTTCATCAGTTGTAATGATGCAGAATTCTAGGACGCCATTGTGGTATATCTGCCAACAGAAGGCAAGCACACATGCAAGGTGAAAACCTGTCATGTGCTCATCTCAGGAGTGCCAGCCAGGGCCCTCCCCCCCATCTCAGGAGTGCCAGCTAGGGCCCTCTCCCCCATCTCAGGAGTGCCAGCTAGGGCCCTCCCCCCCATCTCGGGAGTGCCAGCTAGGGCCCTCCCCCCCCATCTCGGGAGTGCCAGCTAGGGCCCTCCCCCCCATCTCAGGAGTGCCAGCTAGGGCCCTCCCCCCCATCTAGGGAGTGCCAGCTAGGGCCCTCCCCCCATCTCGGGAGTGCCAGCTAGGGCCCTCTCCATGGCTATTTTGGCACCCTTCCTGTTTCCAGAAATAAAAGTAAGGGTTTTGGAGGTCTCCAGGTGCTGCTGTGTACAGAATGACTTCACTCTTGAGAACCTTGGCTAAAAAGATAAACTGCAGTCTACTTATCGATCCATCTTTATCAAAACTACCAGATAGGTACAGTGGGGATGACTGTCTCCTAAAGGCAGAGAACTACCTCCACCCATTTCCCAGTTAAAATTAAAGTTCCCTATCATACATACGCCACCTCACCATTTCAATTCTGTACCCATATCTAAGAATCTATATAAATATGTTACTGATAACAGCTACTGATGTCAAAACCTTATATTCCCATTAGGAAACTAGAGAAGTAATTGTAACTAATTCTAAAACTGTTTCCTAAGCCAAATTGAAGAAATGTTTAGTTAACTAAAAATAACTTTTATTTTGTAAACAAAGTTCATAGCTTCAGCAGCCATAAGAATTCAAAACGTATAAACGATTTCAAAGTGGGGCAGAGACAGCCTGGTGGTCCCGAGCACCAGCTCTCTTCAGAGGCTCTGGTTCACTCCCCAACCCCCACAGCGAAGGTCACAACGGTCTAGAGCTCCAGGCCCAGGGGCTCTGACGCCCTCTTGTGGCCTCCATAGGCACTGCACACAAGTGCTACACATATATTTAGGCAAAATTCCTGAACGTAAAAGACAAAGATGTCTTTTAAAGAAATCAGAATCATTGCATTGATCTATAAAATGAAAACTGCATCAGTTTATCCGCTATTTCTTCAACAGCTGTTTATACCAGAAATAAGAGAAAAGGTAATTCACAGTAATGGACAGGTGAATGCATTCTCAGTCCTGGCTAATTTTGACTTGTCATGCTTTAAACAGTGAAAACTGCCCCAGAAATGTCAAGCACCGTGATGGCACGGCACAATGCCAACATCTGGGAAGCTGAAGAGGAGGACTCAGAGTGTGAAGTCAGCTCGGGACACAAAAAACCAGCAGCAGCAGCAGCCGAAAGTCAGAGAAGGTTCAACACTGACCTTCCAGACGTGGTTAACTGCCTTGTCTGTCCACTCTGCTACTTCCAAGGAGTGGCTCTGCTGACCAATGAGAGGCCCAAAGCAAGTCCGCACAGGAATGGTCTCTGCAGTCCATACACCTATCAATGGAAGGACACCAACTACACAATGATTTAAACCTACTGAGACAGGCACTTAACCCACACAAAGAATCTCATGTTCACCAAAGCTAACATTTTTGATGTGTCAACAATCCTGAGACAGCTAAGACGTGTAGGTCCTGCCTAAAGTAACAGACAAAAGTAGCCAGCAAGATGGCTCAGTGTCACTTGTCACACAGAACCTTGATGACCTGAGTCCCACCCACAGAACTCTACTTCTGAAAAGGTTATTC